>CP136061.1:243706612-243962534 GCA_032622095.1 Siphonodentalium dalli | reverse complement strand
ACCAGTTATACTGCATTCCCCCGTGCCATTAAGGGAGTTAAACCCTGCATGGAGTTTGAAAATAAGCGAGCAACTGTTATCTAGTAGCCCAACCCATATTCATGCTTGCTAGGTTTATCAGTTTATTGAGTCGTGTCATGTCGTCGTCGTTTCAGCCGCTAATGCACTACATGAGTCTGTATGATAACGTTTATGGGTATATTCTTCATGTAAGAATACACGAAATCACGCACCACTCTCCATTCTCCATATGTGTTATAGGTTTAGGGATAGTGTTAGGGCTAGGGCTAGGGTTAGGGTTAGGGCTAGGGTTAGAGTTAGGGTTAGGTTAGAGTTAGGGTTAGGGTTAGGGTTAGAGTTAGGGTTATGGTTAGAGTTAGGGTTAGGGTTAGGGTTAGAGTTAGGGTTATGGTTAGAGTTAGGGTTAGGGTTAGAGTTAGGGTTATGGTTAGTGTATTCTATTCATGAAGCACATACTCGTTTATGTCCGTGTAACTTAAAAATAAACAAAAAATGCGAATAAATGGTTCATAGCCCAGCATAGCCCTAGGACGCTCTGTATTGTGCGAATATGAACTTAAAGATGTCACGTCCTATTATAGCCTAAATTAGTCAAAATTTTCTATACTAATTTCCAGCTTACTGGGAAAAAGAAAAAACTTGCAAACACCATTATTCGCATGACACACCCATCGCGAAAATACTTGTGGTCAATTTTTAGACTGAAAGTTCCAACATTTGGAAAGCTTGAGGTACCAGTTGGAAAATTCCAACACAACTATAGGAACCATGGAATATAGGAACCATGGAATATAGGAACCATGGAATATAGGAACCATGGAATATCGGTACAATTTGAATTTCCAGGTTGAACACCACACCGGCGACCATCTGGCCACATCCCTGGGGCACAGGCATAATTTATGTAAACTTGTCCTATTTCTTACCAACAAAGCACAATGACGGAGTACATACAGGTGTTATCGACTAATTCTCTGAACAAATGAGTGTATATCGATTGATGGTATATGTCACCATATAAAACACATAAGAGCCCACGTGGTCAATTCAGACTACATCTATGGCCTTTTGTGTTAATAAAATAAGACAAAACTGATTTGTTTATAGAGGCATAATACAGTGGTTTATTTCGGTGCAGCACAGCGTAATCTGAGGCGAAAACTCCTAGTTGAAATGAAATTTCCCAATATTGAGGGTGGTAACAAGACAGATGTGTCCCTCTTGGTACGACCCAAACATGTAGGGTCCGCTCCGAACGATTTCACGAGATTCTGTACTTAAAATAGCCCCATAAAACTGACAGGACCACTTAAAACTTAATTGACCCTACCGCAATTAGCTGTGTGAGCCAATGATATAATTGCATTATACAGCCTGGGGCAGCGGCCGCTTCTGCGAAGAGGAGGTTAGACAAAAAGACTCATTTACCGGCTTACTCGATTTCGCTTTGATTTTGTTTTGTATAAAAGAGTATTGGTTTCATGTAAGTTGACTAAATTTAGCCCCCAAAAACACAAACCCTGCTGTAAGTTGATACAATATAATAATATAACAGTAACAGTATGCGAAAGCTTCGCCCTATGGGCTTTTTGGATTAGTAAATTATGAAAGTTGGAATGTCACGCTGAGCCAGAGAGGTGACAAATGGAAATATGGTGAGGGGATTAGGAAGTGCTAGATAAGCTAATTAGTTAACACTATCAAATCAAACTATGTACACATTTGAGATAATGGACCACATATTGTTATAATCTCCAAGGGATGATTCAAGTTTGGTGGGGACCGAGGGACACTAAAATGACCAAAGTATATGACAGCACCTGTTTAAATTCACCTGTTGTCGATTAATACAGGCTGATTAGGGCGCCTCTTCCTGATAGCTTTCGGATTTGTGATGGTTACATTTGGTACATTATACAGCATTTATTGGTATATTTTGTGAATAAATGGTATTCACGCATTTATACGTGGACTTACATCACAAACATTATGACAGACCAATGGAATACTAGGGAACTGTGATATGAAAAATAATTTCTCAATATACTGAAACATGTTTGTTCTATACGCGTAATGTGCCAATTATGAAGATTATTAATTGTTATTATAACATTTTTTTTAAATTTAGATGTCTTTATTAATTCCTTAGATATATAAGCCACGTTTTTATATAGCCCATACACACCCACGTGGCAGGGATAAGGGTGTTCTTTTTGTCTGAAATAAAAGGATTATTATATATTGTACATATGTTGTTCCATAACGCCCTTCTTGGTAATAGGGTGGTCTGCTCTACGTCATTGTGGGAAAATTATTACAAGATACAACATACAGAGGCTCCATACACACGGAAAACAGTCCCTATATTCTAGGACATATATAAACACTATATAGCAATATATGCCGTATGTATTGGAATCTATGCGTATGGCATTGATTGCCCCCACTTTCTGTATAGGCGTGGTATTTTCAAATTATAAATTAGTGACTAAGGAGTTAATGATCAATACGTTTACGAACATAAGTCCAGTATAGGATTCAATATTGCCCATCTATTAGAATATGTATCATTATCCAGAAAAAAAACAATCAGTTATCCAGAAGAAAAAAAATCAATTATAACATGGAACACTTTTTGATATCAGTATGGTGCATCTTCGAAAACGTACAAAAAACTTACTACAACGGATGAAACAAATCGAGGACTTGTATGTACAAGTCCTCGAATTTTTATCGAAATAAGGAAATTGTATGGTACACCATCGATAAATTGATAGATCGTGTGGCTATTGTGAAGAGATATATTATAATAACATTGAATATTTATTATGTGTTACATATCCAGCTTGACAAGAACAGTGAATATAGGAAGAGATACACCACTATATCGTTAAACATGTTGGTGTACAGTTGGAAATCTTCCATGTTGAAATATATACTTGTTCTTTTATTCATTATCGATAGTTCTCCAATAACGAAATTTCGCGTGTTGAAACCATTGTTACATGCATGTAAAGAAACTGTTACAGTAATTTTCCTACACACATTGGTAATAGTGTAGTAAGTTCAAATATTTTAGTCTGAAAATGAACCCTCTTCGATTGAGTTTGGGTCCAATGTTTTGTTTTGGTCTGAAATGGCATTCAGTTGGAAATTTCCAACTGTATGGAGATGTAAAGGGAATTATTCGGACTTTTTTCAAACCACTTATACGAATAAAATTTGCATTAAAAATAACCATGGAATATTATCCAACTAAAGTCCCTTTTAAGCAAGTACGCATTATGTGCTGAATAGATGTAATGTCAACTGGACGCGTATAGGTGACTGGTCACTGGAGGGTCTTTATTTCCTGGTGATGTGCAACTTAGAATTTCTAACTGCACCCCATCACAGTGGATCAACGGACACAAACGAAAACCGGAAGTCGCAGAGTTCGAAGCGAGGAATTTGTGTTGTCAAAGATTTCTGAAACCGTTTTTGCTGCTAATAAGCACATTTAGACACCACTTCTGCGTCACTAATATTCGACACCCGACAATCAGTTAGAATCAACTGTTGTCAGTGCTCTATCGCGGAAATAAAATGCAATTTAATCATCGCCGCGCGACGATTTCTTCCACAAAATATCCCAGAAAATGTAATTTTTCACAATTATCTCAGCCACCTTTTTGCCACAACCATTATGCCGATCGAAACGCCTGTCCTCCTTCCACAAATGCATATATTGAGTTTTGTCATGGAATGTCTCAGTATTCCAAATTTCCAATTTATATACAGGTACCCGCTTCGAAATTACTGTCCGGTTAGTCCCAAATTTTTTAATAATTTGTCGCTAAATATTTGTCCGCTTAGTCGTGATTCGACTGAAGAGTACCCTCAACAATTTATCGTAGAATTTTTTTTTTTTCGCAGATTATATATGCTCTTCATTTTATTTTTGCGTGGCGATGACGGTTATGGTGTCTAGGATCTTTATATTTCCCCGGCTACAACATGATCTTATGCACGAGATAATGAAACCGATATCCAATCCGGAAGTCTGACCATGTATGGTCAGTTCTAGATATTTCTTTATCATAATTTATAGGCTGATTAATGTGTCATTGAAAATTTTAGTCATTTCACGAAATGACTGGTTTCACAATCTGACTGTAACATATACATGTATAGCCATTTTTATATTGGCCCAATTTCCAGTGCAAGAAAAAGACAGTATTTTGTAATTCCAGGTGCTATATACTTCTGACGACATGCCCACATATCTTCTGAAGTGACCATTGCGAGACACAGGCTGACTGCTTTTCTGAGGCAATTGGACATGGAATTCTGTAACGCCCAAGTGACGTTTGTAACTAAAGGTTCGCGTAAAGGTCCCCAGAACATAAATGGACCCACCCCCAATAGTACTTAATCCTATAGGATTAAGTACTATTGGGGTGGGTCAATTTTTTTTCTGGGGACCTGTGGAACATACCACCAAAATTGTATGGACACTTCGTCGTGGAGGATTGTGTATGGTAGGATATGAACGATAAACTACTTAATTTACCATTTACCAGTAGCATGCAGGGAGATTATGCAACGGACTATAAATTGCTCTAAATTAGCCTTCAAATATCTGTCAAGAATCAGCAATGTATTTCACAGCTCTAATATTTAAGCGATAACACAATCTTCAATAAACACATATTCTGTAATTCCAAAATTTGTCACCCAAAAATTTAAAATAGATAGCCATCTATGAGGAATTTCATGCAATTTGCCAGACGATTTTTGAACGTAGCATAACAGACAGTCGGATGCACAGACATGCAACTAAAACGATGCGACGATTTTACTTTCGAAATGGGGATAAGGGAAATATATGATATGTATTCTGTATCCATATGAAACAGGTTTTGCAGTTCATTATAACTATGGAATTGTGGAAAGCCATTTAAAATTGTCCGCATTTTCTGATTGGATATCAATAAATGGGTATTTCTTTCTTCTGGTACCTGAACAGTTTTTACATGCGTTGCCCACTTGTGGTATACCAATTACCATATATCATCTTTTTCTTTTAGTCGAACATGTGTATGTTCGTGTGTGGTATAATATGTACAGCCTATCATCACAATGACATGAAACTAATGGGAAGAGAGACAACATTTATGATTTGTTACAATGTGATATGCGCGCGAATTTTTATTGCCATATCAGGGGGGGGGGGGAGTCGTGCAAAAAAAATTCCGACACAAGGCCGGGGGGGGGGGGGTGGGGGTTTCGCAGCTCCCGAAAACACGTTTTTTCCGGTGTTTTCTGGTGCTTGCAAATTTTTTCCTTTTGCCCTTTTTTGACCTAATTACAAGCTGTTTAGCCTATATAATGATTGTTTTGATGTGTTATGATCTAAATAACACATGTAGTGTACACACAAGATACTAGGTGCAGTTATCTGTGGTCAGGTTGGCCTCATAATGTTTTGATTATTTGGTCCCTTCTAATACTAAGTAAACCTTCGTGAAATTTTTAACTGCGCTGGCCCACCTGGGTTGGATAACCACTTGGTATGTAAATATATTATAATGAACTCTAAAGACAAATAAACCAAATAAACTTCAGTAAGTAAAATAAAATATCACATTACCACTATCTGTGGTATCAAACTGAAATTCAACTCTCCAAGTCTGATATGATACTGAAATAATGTGTAATATAAATGTAGAACATGCCTGTTCTCTAATCTATAAACATGTTTCTGGCACAAAGTTACTAATACTATAAAAGACAAAAGTGCTACAGTGTTACATACCCAATTATTAATGAACAGACATTCACATGGATCTCTATCAGTCTCAATAGCATTTTCTTAGTAAAACATGACTGTCTTTCACTTGTGAAATAATGAGCTATTTATTTATATGCGCTATTCTACAACCATTTAGCTATTGTTAATATTAAAATGATCCATCTAACCACATACACTGCATATTGTAAAACAGGCAAGAAACAGTTTGATAAGTGTCTAGTCTGAAATACTTGGGTAATTTTGTACCAGAAAATGTAACCAAAGTTTCTTGTTAAACTCATTCATTTCTTAATCCAGAATAGATAAAGATTTTGTAAATCACTTTGCACAACGATACTTGAAACTTCACCTGAGTTTAAATTAACTTAAATAATTCTTCAATCAGCTTTAACGTTTTTCAAAATTAAATTTAGAAATGTCAGTTGAACGACATCGATGATAAAATGAAAATGAATATATCTGATACATTTTGCATCGAAAGTCACTGCTACATCTGCCTCCATTAAATCCAATAAGATCGGAGTGGATCGTCATAGGAAACTATATTAATACAACCAGTCAAAACACTTATAAGGACACACTTCCAATGGAAATATATAGGACATACACTTTATGAAATACTGCATAACAAAAAGAGCTGAACTGTCTCAGCACAAGCAATACACTCATATGAGATTTTAAACATTTATCTAGAAAACCCCATCTCAACCTGGCAGCATATCATTTTCCAGTTTGTCAGGGTGTGTCAGGGTGTGTTTACAACTTCACTTAAACTAGCAACTTTAAAAAATATATAAAGTAAACACGAGTGCATTTCATGAATATAAGCACATTACACAAAGTCCAGTGCAAAGTCTGGAATAAATAATTAGATAAAATATTTGTTTAAAGTTGTTTCACTGGTTGTGTCAGCTGGTTGTGTTGAGTTTTTCATGATAAATGTTTTTAATCTCATGAGTGTATTGCTTGTGCTCATAGTTATAATTTATTAGTATTGAGTTTAACTGGTGGCGAAAGTACACCAAAGTTGGATGATGCTTGAAAAAACAGAATGGTCAAATTACGAATGACTGATAATTATTATATATGTTCATTCTAATTTAACCATTCTCTGTTTCTCAACATCAGCCACCTTCACTGGACATTCTACACCCTGATGTTTTTGCCTATAATGGCTTTCCAGCTTGATAAATTTCATTCAAATGTGACTGGAAAGGGGGGGTCCCAAAACCATGAGTGGAAAAAAATATTTTTTTTGCACAAAGAGGGGGGGGGGTGGTGGGGGACCAAAGTGCTGCAAAAAAAAAATTCAGCGTTGTGTATGCAAATTTTTTCCTGGCCCCCCTGGCCATATGCCGATTTATTTACGAACAAAGTGAACAAATTTGATATTCTATTTTCATTGTTATGTATTCCAATCAACTTTTCAGTGGGGAAAAACACGAGTTATAAATGCCATATAATTAACGATTTCGGATAGGAGTCGTGGTTTTTTTTTTATGAATGTTCATTATTATGAAGGGTTATTTTAACGAAAATATTACAAGACCATAAACTAAATTACACCCATTTAACTAATATGGCGTACACTTTTAATGTGAACCCCAACGAGGAAAAGCCATTTGTTTGACTTAAAGTAGGATTTTTCCATGTATTGATTCAAAATAATCATATTAATTAATGTAGATATATGAATTTCAATTTTTCAAAAACAGTGAGGAATTGAGCTGACATTAAATTTTCTCAACAGTTCATAATAATTTCAACGTACATAACTGGTCGTAAATATGCATCCCTAGCCCAATAGAATAAGCTACATATTTGTTTGTATATGCTTTTCAGGTTTATATCATTCATTTCAGCATTTCGTGTCTACAGAGAACGATAGCATATGTCCAATATGCCAATTATCCCAAATATCTGACATTGTTTCTATTTCATTTCATTTTCAGAATATGTGTAAGCATCGATGTCAGATACGAGGCTAGATGGTCTATGTTTAACCAGCTTCAAAAGCACAAGAAATTCCATTCGCACCCCACCGGTGGGAATTTTTCAACTGCTACCTCAAAGTTTACAACTGTTGGAAAGTTGCAGCCTAACACCGCCCTATGGTGGGAATTTTTCAACTGGTTACCATCTGAGTCAGACAATTGACTAAACGCAATTAATTATTTCAGTTTTGTTCTAAACGTTCCAAATTTCACACCAAATACTGGTTGAAATATCAAACTATTGAAAAATATATCCTGACCCCACCCAACCGATCTTGCATGTAGCTACAGCCCTGGTTGGGGATGACATTGTAGCTTCTATAGTACTGAAATTATTTCCTTATAAATACTTTGATCAATGAATTTACATGCGATCTGAGGGAATGTTTAAAGGTACTCAATCCGAACAGAGGGTCCCCATCTCAACAAATTCCAACAACAACAATCCGATCAGAGGGTCCTATATTACTATTTCTTTGGCTTTGGGGGTAAAAAATATTTGATTCGAGTCGAGGAACCCATCAAACAAAGATCAGATTTATTAGATATTGATTTTTGAAATTTGTTAGTTTCTCGAGATGAGTACTAATAATTGCCGTCAGTTTCGTAACCTGCGCGAGATGTGTACACCAAAACACTTTTCAAACAGACAAGGATGGATAACTCTAAAATCAAGTGGTAATAATAACGCAATTAAGACTGAGTTCTGGGCCAGAAAGTATTTCCGATAATGAAAAATAATAGATTTCTAAAATCGATATCTAACAAATCTGAGCTTTGATGGGTGACTTCCTCGACTCGAATCAAATATTTTTGACCCCCGAAGCCATTAAAAAAATAGTAATTGAGAGGAGTTTTATCGGATTGAGTACCTTTAAGATACTATTAGATTGCCACTTCAATGACATCAATACCGACTATAAACTCCGTTATATATATATTATTCTAAAATCAAGTGTATGTATGTACGGGGACTAAGAGTCTATCTGACTCGTTCTGTTGTATGTACGGGGACTAAGAGTCTATCTGACTCGTTCTGTTGTATGTACGGGGACTAAGAGTCTATCTGACTCGTTCTGTTGTATGTACGGGGACTAAGAGTCTATCTGACTCGTTCTGTTGTATGTACGGGGACTAAGAGTCTATCTGACTCGTTCTGTTGTATGTACGGGGACTAAGAGTCTATCTGACTCGTTCTGTTGTATGTACGGGGACTAAGAGTCTATCTGACTCGTTCTGTTGTATGTACGGGGACTAAGAGTCTATCTGACTCGTTCTGTTGTATGTACGGGGACTAAGAGTCTATCTGACTCGTTCTGTTGTATGTACGGGGACTAAGAGTCTATCTGACTCGTTCTGTTGTATGTACGGGGACTAAGAGTCTATCTGACTCGTTCTGTTGTATGTACGGGGACTAAGAGTCTATCTGACTCGTTCCGTTGTAGGTATGTACGGGGACTAAGAGTCTATCTGACTCGTTCTGTTGTAGGTATGTACGGGGACTAAGAGTCTATCTGGCTCGTTCCGTTGTAGGTATGTACGGGGACTAAGAGTCTATCTGACTCGTTCTGTTGTAGGTATGTACGGGGACTAAGAGTCTATCTGACTCGTTCTGTTGTAGGTATGTACGGGGACTAAGAGTCTATCTGACTCGTTCTGTTGTAGGTATGTACGGGGACTAAGAGTCTATATCTGACTCGTTCTGTTGTAGGTATGTACGGGGACTAAGAGTCTATCTGACTCGTTCTGTTGTAGGTATGTACGGGGACTAAGAGTCTATCTGACTCGTTCTGTTGTAGGTATGTACGGGGACTAAGAGTCTATCTGACTCGTTCTGTATGTATGTACGGGGACTAAGAGTCTATCTGACTCGTTCTGTTGTAGGTATGTACGGGGACTAAGAGTCTATCTGACTCGTTCTGTTGTATGTACGGGGACTAAGAGTCTATCTGACTCGTTCTGTTGTATGTACGGGGACTAAGAGTCTATCTGACTCGTTCTGTTGTATGTACGGGGACTAAGAGTCTATCTGACTCGTTCTGTTGTATGTACGGGGACTAAGAGTCTATCTGACTCGTTCTGTTGTATGTACGGGGACTAAGAGTCTATCTGACTCGTTCTGTTGTATGTACGGGGACTAAGAGTCTATCTGACTCGTTCTGTTGTATGTACGGGGACTAAGAGTCTATCTGACTCGTTCTGTTGTATTTATTATGACTATTATGATTATGACTATAATGTTTGGAGAAAAAAAAACTAGTAAAATGTGTTCGGTAACAAAACTAAAACAGCATACGCTTTGCAACAGAGAAATTTAGGCCAAATGTATCAATGTTGACGAAAGGCAGCCAACCAAATAACCCAGTTCGACTCTGGGGTGAACACCAATAACTGTCCGCCGGGTCTGATCGATCGCGACTAAATTTCGGAGTGTACAGGACTAACCGGACAGCCGGACAGTAATTTTGAAGCGGGTACCTGTATATTAATAGGAAATTTGTAACATTGAGATATTCCATGACAATACTCAATATATGCATTTGTGGGAGGACAGGCGCTTCGATTGGTATAATGGTTGTGGTGAAAAGATGCTGAGATGATTGTGAAAATTTACATTTTTTTTGATATTTTGTGGAAGAAATCGTCGCGCGGCGATGATTAAATTGCATCCCCCACCACGTGATAGAGTACTGACAACTGACTAACTGATCGTCGGGGTCGAATATTAGTGAGGACATATTCACTTACCTTAAACTGTTTAGAATTGGTGTCTAAGTGTGTTTATTAGAAGCAAAAAACGGTGTCAGAAAGTGTCTGCAAACTTTGACAACAGAAATTCCTCGCCTCGGACTCAGCTACTTCCGGTTTTCGTTTGTGTCCGGTGATCCACTGTGTCCATTGTAGACCAAATCTTCCAACTCCGGGGAAACTCAATTTGCACCCCCTTTGAGTGACTTGGGTTTTAATTATCCAACTGATACCTCAGACTTTCCAACTGGATATACATTTTCAACCTAACACAAGCTAAAGTTGGAAAATTTCTAAAGGATGCCACTTCAGTGCAAAGGAAAATTGTCGAATCTTGGTAAACAAAAAATACGACATAATTTACACTATATAAAATAATGAAAGTTCAAACTTACTAGTACCAATATGTAAAATCGTATGACAACCGAATAAACCTGTGATTGAAAATAATTACAAGGGGATTATACAGCCGAGACGCCCTTCTCACACCTGTACCTAATCCACCAATGTTTCGCATAACCAAAATTCCTTTCTATACACCGATTTAATCTCCCGTCAAAATAAAGTATATTGGTTCGTTCTAGCACATTACTGTTATAAATGTGTAGTCTGGACATGCACCTCAACATTTGATACACATAATGCCCTCCCTGTAATTTTACGAACATGTCGAGTTGGTTCACGTCCCTGTTTACCCGGTTAAGCCATTAAGGACATTTAATCTTCCCACGATCTGCGGTTTCTTTCTATACTATATATGGCAGTCATAACAATTATTGAGCCCGGAATGAATGTCTGTGCACTGATTTATAAAAGATTTGCGGACCAAAGTAAGCCTTATTAAAGGCAATTACAGTAATGCTCTAAGTAATCGACTTCTTAACCACAGCAGAATTATGGGTAACTTTTCAGGATTTAGTCGGAAATATGGCGTGTTGCCATTCATCGGAAAGCTCCGCCATGCATCTTGACAGAGTATACTTTCAAACGCCAAGGTACGAATTGTGTCATTATAAACGATAACTTTTGCAATCAGTTTTGTCATCTTTGGCTAATTAATGACTTTAGTCCTCCGGTGTTAAAAGTTAGGCTGGCTATGAGTGACCTTTAGCCCTTATGTGTGAAACTTTAGGCTGGCCATGGATGACTTTAGCCCTCTTGAGTAAAACGTTAGGCTGGCCATGGGTGACTTTAGCCCTCTTGAGTAAAACGTTAGGCTGGCCATGGATGACTTTAGCCCTCTTGAGTAAAACGTTAGGCTGGCCATGGATGACTTTAGCCCTCTTGTGTGAAACGTTTGGCTGGCCATGGATGACTTTAGCCATCTCCAGTGAAACGTTAGGCTGGCCATGGATGACTTTAGCCCTCTTGTGTGAAACGTTAGGCTGGCCATGGATGACTTTAGCCCTCTTGTATGAAACGTTAGGCTGGCCATGGATGACTTTAGCCCTCTTGTATGAAACGTTAGGCTGGTTATGGATGACTTTAGCCCTCATGTATGAAACGTTAGGCTGGCCATGGATGACTTTAGCCCTCTTGTATGAAACGTTAGGCTGGCCATGGGTGACTTTAGCCCTCTTGTATGAAACGTTAGGCTGGCAATGGGTGACTTTAGCCCTCTTGTGTGAAACGTTAGGCTGGCCATGGATGACTTTAGCCCTCTTGTGTGAAACGTTAGGCTGGCCATGGATGACTTTAGCCCTCTTGTATGAAACGTTAGGCTGGCAATGGGTGACTTTAGCCCTCTTGTATGAAACGTTAGGCTGGCCATGGATGACTTTAGCCCTCTTGTATGAAACGTTAGGCTGGCCATGGATGACTTTAGCCCTCTTGTATGAAACGTTAGGCTGGCCATGGGTGACTTTAGCCCTCTTGTATGAAACGTTAGGCTGGCAATGGGTGACTTTAGCCCTCTTGTATGAAACGTTAGGCTGGCAATGGGTGACTTTAGCCCTCTTGTATGAAACGTTAGGCTGGCCATGGATGACTTTAGCCCTCTTGTGTGAAACGTTAGGCTGGCAATGGATGACTTTAGCCCTCTTGTATGAAACGTTAGGCTGGTTATGGATGACTTTAGCCCTCTTGTGTGAAACGTTAGGCTGGCAATGGATGACTTTAGCCCTCTTGTATGAAACGTTAGGCTGGTTATGGATGACTTTAGCCCTCTTGTGTGAAACGTTAGGCTGGCCATGGATGACTTTAGCCCTCTTGTATGAAACGTTAGGCTGGCAATGGGTGACTTTAGCCCTCTTGTATGAAACGTTAGGCTGGCAATGGGTGACTTTAGCCCTCTTGTATGAAACGTTAGGCTGGCTATGGGTGACTTTAGCTCTCTTGTGTGAAACGTTAGGCTGGCCATGGGTGACTTTAGCCCTCTTGTATGAAACGTTAGGCTGGCCTTGGATGACTTTAGCCCTCTTGTATGATACGTTAGGCTGGCCATGGATGAATTTAGCCCTCTTGTGTGAAACGTTAGGCTGGGCATGGGTGACTTTAGCCCTCTTGTGTGAAACGTTAGGCTGGCCATGGATGACTTTAGCCCTCTTGTGTGAAACGTTAGGCTGGCCATGGGTGACTTTAGCCCTCTTATATGTAACGTTAGGCTGGCCATGGATGACTTTAGCCCTCTTGTGTGAAACGTTAGGCTGGCCATGGGTGACTTTAGCCCTCATGTATGAAACGTTAGGCTGGCAATGGATGACTTTAGCCCTCTTGTATGAAACGTTAGGCTGGCCATGGATGAATTTAGCCCTCTTGTGTGAAACGTTAGGCTGGCCATGGGTGACTTTAGCCCTCTTATATGTAACGTTAGGCTGGCCATGGATGACTTTAGCCCTCATGTATGAAACGTTAGGCTGGCCATGGGTGACTTTAGCCCTCTTGTATGAAACGTTAGGCTGGCCATGGATGACTTTAGCCCTCTTGTATGAAACGTTAGGCTGGCAATGGATGACTTTAGCCCTCTTGTATGAAACGTTAGGCTGGCAATGGGTGACTTTAGCCCTCTTGTATGAAACGTTAGGCTGGCCATGGATGACTTTAGCCCTCTTGTATGAAACGTTAAGCTGGTTATGGGTGACTTTAGCCCTCTTGTGTGAAACGTTAGGCTGGCAATGGGTGACTTTAGCTCTCTTGTGTGAAACGTTAGGCTGGCCATGGGTGACTTTAGCCCTCTTGTATGAAACGTTAGGCTGGCCTTGGATGACTTTAGCCCTCTTGTATGAAACGTTAGGCTGGCCATGGATGAATTTAGCCCTCTTGTGTGAAACGTTAGGCTGGCCATGGATGACTTTAGCCCTCTTGTATGAAACGTTAGGCTGGCCATGGATGAATTTAGCCCTCTTGTATGAAACGTTAGGCTGGCCATGGATGACTTTAGCCCTCTTGTATGAAACGTTAGGCTGGCCATGGATGAATTTAGCCCTCTTGTGTGAAACGTTAGGCTGGCCATGGATGACTTTAGCCCTCTTGTATGAAACGTTAGGCTGGCCATGGATGAATTTAGCCCTCTTGTATGAAACGTTAGGCTGGCCATGGGTGACTTTAGCCCTCTTGTGTGAAACGTTAGGCTGGCCATAGGTGACTTTAACCCTCTTGTGTGAAACGTTAGGCTGGCAATGGATGACTTTAGCCCTCTTGTATGAAACGTTAGGCTGGCAATGGATGACTTTAGCCCTCTTGTGTGAAACGTTAGGCTGGCCATAGGTGACTTTAGCCCTCTTGTATGAAACGTTAGGCTGGCCATAGGTGACTTTAGCCCTCTTGTGTGAAACGTTAGGCTGGCAATGGGTGACTTTAGCCCTCTTGTATTAAACGTTAGGCTGGCAATGGGTGACTTTAGCCCTCTTGTATGAAACGTTAGGCTGGCAATGGGTGACTTTAGCCCTCTTGTATGAAACGTTAGGCTGGCCATGGATGACTTTAGTTCCCTTGTATGAAACGTTAGGCTGGCCATAGGTGACTTTAGCCCTCTTGTATGAAACGTTAGGCTGTCAATGGGTGACTTTATCCCTCTTGTGTGAAACGTTAGGCTGGCCATGGATGACTTTAGCCCTCTTGTATGAAACGTTAGGCTGGCAATGGGTGACTTTATCCCTCTTTTATGAAACGTTAGGCTGGCAATGGGTGACTTTAGCCCTCTTGTATGAAACGTTAGGCTGGCAATGGGTGACTTTATCCCTCTTGTATGAAACGTTAGGCTGGCAATGGGTGACTTTAGCCCTCTTGTATGAAACGTTAGGCTGGCAATGGGTGACTTTATCCCTCTTGTATGAAACGTTAGGCTGGCCATGGGTGACTTTAGCTCTCTTGTATGAAACGTTAGGCTGGCAATGGGTGACTTTATCCCTCTTGTATGAAACGTTAGGCTGGTTATGGATGACTTTAGCCCTCTTGTGTGAAACGTTAGGCTGGCAATGGGTGACTTTAGCCCTCTTGTATGAAACGTTAGGCTGGCCATGGGTGACTTTAGCTCTCTTGTATGAAACGTTAGGCTGGCAATGGGTGACTTTATCCCTCTTGTATGAAACGTTAGGCTGGTTATGGATGACTTTATCCCTCTTGTATGAAACGTTAGGCTGGCCATGGGTGACTTTAGCTCTCTTGTATGAAACGTTAGGCTGGCAATGGGTGACTTTATCCCTCTTGTATGAAACGTTAGGCTGGTTATGGATGACTTTAGCCCTCTTGTATGAAACGTTAGGCTGGCAATGGGTGACTTTAGCCTTCTTGTATGAAACGTTAGGCTGGCCATGGATGACTTTAGCCCTCTTGTGTGAAACGTTAGGCTGGCAATGGATGACTTTAGCCCTCTTGTATGAAACGTTAGGCTGGCCATGGATGACTTTAGCCCTCTTGTATGAAACGTTAGGCTGGCAATGGATGACTTTAGCCCTCTTGTATGAAACGTTAGGCTGGCCATGGGTGACTTTAGCTCTCTTGTATGAAACGTTAGGCTGGCAATGGGTGACTTTAGCCTTCTTGTATGAAACGTTAGGCTGGCCATGGATGACTTTAGCCCTCTTGTATGAAACGTTAGGCTGGCCATGGATGACTTTAGCCCTCTTGTATGAAACGTTAGGCTGGCAATGGATGACTTTAGCCCTCTTGTGTGAAACGTTAGGCTGGCCATGGATGACTTTAGCCCTCTTGTGTGAAACGTTAGGCTGGCAATGGATGACTTTAGCCCTCTTGTGTGAAACGTTAGGCTGGCCATGGATGACTTTAGCCCTCTTGTATGAAACGTTAGGCTGGCAATGGATAACTTTAGCCCTCTTGTGTGAAACGTTAGGCTGGCCATGGATGACTTTAGCCCTCTTGTATGAAACGTTAGGCTGGCAATGGATGACTTTAGCCCTCTTGTGTGAAACGTTAGGCTGGCCATGGATGACTTTAGCCCTCTTGTATGAAACGTTAGGCTGTCAATGGGTGACTTTAGCCCTCTTGTATGAAACGTTAGGCTGGCAATGGATGACTTTAGCCCTCTTGTGTGAAACGTTAGGCTGGCAATGGGTGACTTTAGCCCTCTTGTATGAAACGTTAGGCTGGCAATGGATGACTTTAGCCCTCTTGTATTAAACGTTAGGCTGGCAATGGATGACTTTAGCCCTCTTGTATGAAACGTTAGGCTGGCCATGGATGACTTTAGCCCTCTTGTATGAAACGTTAGGCTGGCAATGGATGACTTTAGCCCTCTTGTGTGAAACGTTAGGCTGGCAATGGGTGACTTTAGCCCTCTTGTATGAAACGTTAGGCTGGCAATGGATGACTTTAGCCCTCTTGTATGAAACGTTAGGCTGGCAATGGGTGACTTTAGCCCTCTTGTGTGAAACGTTAGGCTGGCCATGGGTGACTTTAGCCCTCTTGTATGAAACGTTAGGCTGGCCATGGGTGACTTTAGCCCTCTTGTATGAAACGTTAGGCTGGCCATAGGTGACTTTAGCCCTCTTGTATGAAACGTTAGGCTGGCAATGGATGACTTTAGCCCTCCGGTGTTAAACGTTAGGCTGGCAATGGATGACTTTAGCCCTCTTGTGTGAAACGTTAGGCTGGCCATGGGTGACTTTAGCCCTCTTGTATGAAACGTTAGGCTGGCCATGGATGACTTTAGCCCTCTTGTATGAAACGTTAGGCTGGCAATGGATGACTTTAGCCCTCCGGTGTGAAACGTTAGGCTGGCAATGGATGACTTTAGCCCTCCGGTGTGAAACGTTAGGCTGGCAATAGGTGACTTTAGCCCTCTTGTATTAAACGTTAGGCTGGCAATGGATGACTTTAGCTCTCTTGTATGAAACGTTAGGCTGGCCATGGGTGACTTTAGCCCTCTTGTATGAAACGTTAGGCTGGCAATGGGTGACTTTAGCCCTCTTGTATGAAACGTTAGGCTGGCAATGGATGACTTTAGCCCTCTTGTGTGAAACGTTAGGCTGGCCATAGGTGACTTTAGCCCTCTTGTGTGAAACGTTAGGCTGGCCATGGATGACTTTAGCCCTCTTGTATGAAACGTTAGGCTGGCCATGGATGACTTTAGCCCTCTTGTATGAAACGTTAGGCTGGCCATGGATGACTTTAGCCCTCTTGTATGAAACGTTAGGCTGGCCATAGGTGACTTTATCCCTCTTGTATGAAACGTTAGGCTGGCAATGGGTGACTTTAGCCCTCTTGTATGAAACGTTAGGCTGGTTATGGATGACTTTAGCCCTCTTGTATGAAACGTTAGGCTGGCAATGGGTGACTTTAGCCCTCTTGTATGAAACGTTAGGCTGGTTATGGGTGACTTTAGCCCTCTTGTATGAAACGTTAGGCTGGCCATGGGTGACTTTAGCCCTCTTGTATGAAACGTTAGGCTGGCCATGGGTGACTTTAGCCCTCTTGTATGAAACGTTAGGCTGGCCATGGGTGACTTTAGCCCTCTTGTATGAAACGTTAGGCTGGCCATGGGTGACTTTAGCCCTCTTGTATGAAACGTTAGGCTGGCCATGGGTGACTTTAGCCCTCTTGTATGAAACGTTAGGCTGGCAATGGGTGACTTTAGCCCTCTTGTATGAAACGTTAGGCTGGCAATGTGTGACTTTAGCCCTCTTGTGTGAAACGTTAGGCTGGCCATAGGTGACTTTAGCCCTCTTGTATGAAACGTTAGGCTGGCAATGGATGACTTTAGCCCTCTTGTATGACACGTTAGGCTGGCCATGGGTGACTTTAGCCCTCTTGTATGAAACGTTAGGCTGGCAATGGATGACTTTAGCCCTCTTGTATGACACGTTAGGCTGGCCATGGGTGACTTTAGCCCTCTTGTATGAAACGTTAGGCTGGCCATAGGTGACTTTAGCCCTCTTGTATGACACGTTAGGCTGGCCATGGATGACTTTAGCCCTCTTGTATGAAACGTTAGGCTGGCCATAGGTGACTTTATCTCTCTTGTATGAAACGTTAGGCTGGCTATGGGTGACTTTAGCCCTCTTGTATGAAACGTTAGGCTGGCAATGTGTGACTTTATCTCTCTTGTATGAAACGTTAGGCTGGCTATGGGTGACTTTAGTCCTCTTGTATGAAACGTTAGGCTGGCAATGGGTGACTTTAGCCCTCTTGTATGAAACGTTAGGCTGGCCATAGGTGACTTTAGCCCTCTTGGGTAAAACGTTAGGCTGGCTATGGATGACTTTAGCCCTCTTGTATGAAACGTTAGGCTGGCAATGGATGACTTTAGCCCTCTTGTATGAAACGTTAGGCTGGCCATGGGTGACTTTAGCCCTCTTGTATGAAACGTTAGGCTGGCCATGGGTGACTTTAGCCCTCTTGTATGAAACGTTAGGCTGGCCATGGGTGACTTTAGCCCTCTTGTATGAAACGTTAGGCTGGCAATGGATGACTTTAGCCCTCTTGTATGAAACGTTAGGCTGGCCATGGGTGACTTTAGCCCTCTTGTATGAAACGTTAGGCTGGCCATGGGTGACTTTAGCCCTCTTGTATGAAACGTTAGGCTGGCAATGGGTGACTTTATCCCTCTTGTATGAAACGTTAGGCTGGCCATGGGTGACTTTAGCCCTCTTGTATTAAACGTTAGGCTGGCAATGGGTGACTTTAGCCCTCTTGTATTAAACGTTAGGCTGGCAATGGGTGACTTTAGCCCTCTTGTGTGAAACGTTAGGCTGGCAATGGGTGACTTTAGCCCTCTTGTATTAAACGTTAGGCTGGCAATGGGTGACTTTAGCCCTCTTGTATTAAACGTTAGGCTGGCAATGGGTGACTTTAGCCCTCTTGTGTGAAACGTTAGGCTGGCAATGGGTGACTTTAGCCCTCTTGTATTAAACGTTAGGCTGGCAATGGGTGACTTTAGCCCTCTTGTGTGAAACGTTAGGCTGGTTATGGGTGACTTTAGCCCTCTTGTATGAAACGTTAGGCTGGCAATGGGTGACTTTAGCCCTCTTGTATTAAACGTTAGGCTGGTTATGGGTGACTTTAGCCCTCTTGTATGAAACGTTAGGCTGGCCATAGGTGACTTTAGCTCTCTTGTATGAAACGTTAGGCTGGCTATAGGTGACTTTAGCCCTCTTGTGTGAAACGTTAGGCTGGCAATGGATGACTTTAGCTCTCTTGTATTAAACGTTAGGCTGGCAATGGATGACTTTAGCCCTCTTGTATGAAACGTTAGGCTGGCAATGGATGACTTTAGCCCTCTTGTATGAAACGTTAGGCTGGCCATGGGTGACTTTAGCCCTCATGTGTGAAACGTTAGGCTGGCAATGGATGACTTTAGCCCTCTTGTATTAAACGTTAGGCTGGCAATGGATGACTTTAGGCCTCTTGTATGAAACGTTAGGCTGGCCATGGATGACTTTAGCTCTCTTGTATGAAACGTTAGGCTGGCCATGGGTGACTTTAGCTCTCTTGTATTAAACGTTAGGCTGGCCATAGGTGACTTTAGCTCTCTTGAGTAAAAACATTAGGCTGGCAATGGGTGACTTTAGCCCTCTTGTATTAAACGTTAGGCTGGCAATAGGTGACTTTAGCTCTCTTGAGTAAAAACATTAGGCTGGCAATGGGTGACTTTAGCCCTCTTGTATTAAACGTTAGGCTGGCAATAGGTGACTTTAGCCATCTTGTATGAAACGTTAGGCTGGCAATGGGTGACTTTAGCCCTCTTGAGTAAAAACATTAGGCTGGCAATGGGTGACTTTAGCCCTCTTGTGTGAAACGTTAGGCTGGCCATGGGTGACTTTAGCCCTCTTGTATTAAACGTTAGGCTGGCAATGGATGACTTTAGCCCTCTTGTATGAAACGTTAGGCTGGCCATGGATGACTTTAGCCCTCTTGTATGAAACGTTAGGCTGGCCATGGGTGACTTTAGCCCTCTTGTATTAAACGTTAGGCTGGCAATGGATGACTTTAGCCCTCTTGTATGAAACGTTAGGCTGGCCATGGGTGACTTTAGCCCTCTTGTATGAAACGTTAGGCTGGCCATGGATGACTTTAGCCCTCTTGTGTGAAACGTTAGGCTGGCAATGGATGACTTTAGCCCTCTTGTATGAAACGTTAGGCTGGCCATGGGTGACTTTAGCCCTCTTGTATTAAACGTTAGGCTGGCAATGGATGACTTTAGCCCTCTTGTATGAAACGTTAGGCTGGCCATGGGTGACTTTAGCCCTCTTGTATGAAACGTTAGGCTGGCCATGGATGACTTTAGCCCTCTTGTATGAAACGTTAGGCTGGCCATGGGTGACTTTAGCCCTCTTGTATGAAACGTTAGGCTGGCCATGGATGACTTTAGCCCTCTTGTGTGAAACGTTAGGCTGGCAATGGATGACTTTAGCCCTCTTGTATGAAACGTTAGGCTGGCCATGGATGACTTTAGCCCTCTTGTGTGAAACGTTAGGCTGGCCATGGGTGACTTTAGCCCTCTTGTATGAAACGTTAGGCTGGCCATGGATGACTTTAGCCCTCTTGTGTGAAACGTTAGGCTGGCAATGGATGACTTTAGCCCTCTTGTATGAAACGTTAGGCTGGCCATGGATGACTTTAGCCCTCTTGTATGAAACGTTAGGCTGGCCATGGGTGACTTTAGCCCTCTTGTATGAAACGTTAGGCTGGCAATGGGTGACTTTATCCCTCTTGTATGAAACGTTAGGCTGGCCATGGGTGACTTTAGCCCTCTTGTATTAAACGTTAGGCTGGCAATGGGTGACTTTAGCCCTCTTGTATTAAACGTTAGGCTGGCAATGGGTGACTTTAGCCCTCTTGTGTGAAACGTTAGGCTGGCAATGGGTGACTTTAGCCCTCTTGTATTAAACGTTAGGCTGGCAATGGGTGACTTTAGCCCTCTTGTATTAAACGTTAGGCTGGCAATGGGTGACTTTAGCCCTCTTGTGTGAAACGTTAGGCTGGCAATGGGTGACTTTAGCCCTCTTGTATTAAACGTTAGGCTGGCAATGGGTGACTTTAGCCCTCTTGTGTGAAACGTTAGGCTGGCAATGGGTGACTTTAGCCCTCTTGTATTAAACGTTAGGCTGGTTATGGGTGACTTTAGCCCTCTTGTATGAAACGTTAGGCTGGCAATGGGTGACTTTAGCCCTCTTGTATTAAACGTTAGGCTGGTTATGGGTGACTTTAGCCCTCTTGTATGAAACGTTAGGCTGGCCATAGGTGACTTTAGCTCTCTTGTATGAAACGTTAGGCTGGCTATAGGTGACTTTAGCCCTCTTGTGTGAAACGTTAGGCTGGCAATGGATGACTTTAGCTCTCTTGTATTAAACGTTAGGCTGGCAATGGATGACTTTAGCCCTCTTGTATGAAACGTTAGGCTGGCAATGGATGACTTTAGCCCTCTTGTATGAAACGTTAGGCTGGCCATGGGTGACTTTAGCCCTCATGTGTGAAACGTTAGGCTGGCAATGGATGACTTTAGCCCTCTTGTATTAAACGTTAGGCTGGCAATGGATGACTTTAGGCCTCTTGTATGAAACGTTAGGCTGGCCATGGATGACTTTAGCTCTCTTGTATGAAACGTTAGGCTGGCCATGGGTGACTTTAGCTCTCTTGTATTAAACGTTAGGCTGGCCATAGGTGACTTTAGCTCTCTTGAGTAAAAACATTAGGCTGGCAATGGGTGACTTTAGCCCTCTTGTATTAAACGTTAGGCTGGCAATAGGTGACTTTAGCTCTCTTGAGTAAAAACATTAGGCTGGCAATGGGTGACTTTAGCCCTCTTGTATTAAACGTTAGGCTGGCAATAGGTGACTTTAGCCATCTTGTATGAAACGTTAGGCTGGCAATGGGTGACTTTAGCCCTCTTGAGTAAAAACATTAGGCTGGCAATGGGTGACTTTAGCCCTCTTGTGTGAAACGTTAGGCTGGCCATGGGTGACTTTAGCCCTCTTGTATTAAACGTTAGGCTGGCAATGGATGACTTTAGCCCTCTTGTATGAAACGTTAGGCTGGCCATGGATGACTTTAGCCCTCTTGTATGAAACGTTAGGCTGGCCATGGGTGACTTTAGCCCTCTTGTATTAAACGTTAGGCTGGCAATGGATGACTTTAGCCCTCTTGTATGAAACGTTAGGCTGGCCATGGGTGACTTTAGCCCTCTTGTATGAAACGTTAGGCTGGCCATGGATGACTTTAGCCCTCTTGTGTGAAACGTTAGGCTGGCAATGGATGACTTTAGCCCTCTTGTATGAAACGTTAGGCTGGCCATGGGTGACTTTAGCCCTCTTGTATTAAACGTTAGGCTGGCAATGGATGACTTTAGCCCTCTTGTATGAAACGTTAGGCTGGCCATGGGTGACTTTAGCCCTCTTGTATGAAACGTTAGGCTGGCCATGGATGACTTTAGCCCTCTTGTATGAAACGTTAGGCTGGCCATGGGTGACTTTAGCCCTCTTGTATGAAACGTTAGGCTGGCCATGGATGACTTTAGCCCTCTTGTGTGAAACGTTAGGCTGGCAATGGATGACTTTAGCCCTCTTGTATGAAACGTTAGGCTGGCCATGGATGACTTTAGCCCTCTTGTGTGAAACGTTAGGCTGGCCATGGGTGACTTTAGCCCTCTTGTATGAAACGTTAGGCTGGCCATGGATGACTTTAGCCCTCTTGTGTGAAACGTTAGGCTGGCAATGGATGACTTTAGCCCTCTTGTATGAAACGTTAGGCTGGCCATGGATGACTTTAGCCCTCTTGTATGAAACGTTAGGCTGGCCATGGATGACTTTAGCCCTCTTGTGTGAAACGTTAGGCTGGCAATGGATGACTTTAGCCCTCTTGTATGAAACGTTAGGCTGGCCATGGATGACTTTAGCCCTCTTGTATGAAACGTTAGGCTGGCCATGGGTGACTTTAGCCCTCTTGTATTAAACGTTAGGCTGGCAATGGATGACTTTAGCCCTCTTGTATGAAACGTTAGGCTGGCCATGGGTGACTTTAGCCCTCTTGTATGAAACGTTAGGCTGGCCATGGATGACTTTAGCCCTCTTGTATGAAACGTTAGGCTGGCCATGGGTGACTTTAGCCCTCTTGTATGAAACGTTAGGCTGGCCATGGATGACTTTAGCCCTCTTGTGTGAAACGTTAGGCTGGCAATGGATGACTTTAGCCCTCTTGTATGAAACGTTAGGCTGGCCATGGGTGACTTTAGCCCTCTTGTATGAAACGTTAGGCTGGCCATGGGTGACTTTAGCCCTCTTGTATTAAACGTTATGCTGGCAATGGATGACTTTAGCCCTCTTGTATGAAACGTTAGGCTGGCCATGGGTGACTTTAGCCCTCTTGTATGAAACGTTAGGCTGGCAATAGGTGACTTTAGCCCTCTTGTATGAAACGTTAGGCTGGCAATAGGTGACTTTAGCCCTCTTGTGTGAAACGTTAGGCTGGCAATAGGTGACTTTAGCTCTCTTGTATGAAACGTTAGGCTGGCAATAGGTGACTTTAGCCCTCTTGTATGAAACGTTAGGCTGGCAATAGGTGACTTTAGCCCTCTTGTGTGAAACGTTAGGCTGGCAATAGGTGACTTTAGCCCTCTTGTATTAAACGTTAGGCTGGCCATAGGTGACTTTAGCCCTCTTGTATGAAACGTTAGGCTGGCAATAGGTGACTTTAGCCCTCTTGTATGAAACGTTAGGCTGGCAATGGATGACTTTAGCCATCTTGTATGAAACGTTAGGCTGGCAATAGGTGACTTTAGCCCTCTTGTATGAAACGTTAGGCTGGCCATGGGTGACTTTAGCCCTCTTGTATGAAACGTTAGGCTGGCAATAGGTGACTTTAGCCCTCTTGTATGAAACGTTAGGCTGGCAATAGGTGACTTTAGCCCTCTTGTATGAAACGTTAGGCTGGCCATGGGTGACTTTAGCCCTCTTGTATGAAACGTTAGGCTGGCAATAGGTGACTTTAGCCCTCTTGTATGAAACGTTAGGCTGGCAATGGATGACTTTAGCCCTCTTGTATGAAACGTTAGGCTGGCCATGGGTGACTTTAGCCCTCTTGTATGAAACGTTAGGCTGGCAATAGGTGACTTTAGCCCTCTTGTATGAAACGTTAGGCTGGCAATGGATGACTTTAGCTCTCTTGTATGAAACGTTAGGCTGGCAATAGGTGACTTTAGCCCTCTTGTATGAAACGTTAGGCTGGCCATGGGTGACTTTAGCCCTCTTGTATGAAACGTTAGGCGGGCAATAGGTGACTTTAGCTCTCTTGTGTGAAACGTTAGGCTGGTTATGGATGACTTTAGCCCTCTTGTGTGAAACGTTAGGCTGGCAATGGGTGACTTTAGCCCTCTTGTATTAAACGTTAGGCTGGCCATGGGTGACTTTAGCTCTCTTGTGTGAAACGTTAGGCGGGCAATAGGTGACTTTAGCCCTCTTGTGTGAAACGTTAGGCTGGCAATGGGTGACTTTAGCCCTCTTGTATTAAACGTTAGGCTGGCCATGGGTGACTTTAGCCCTCTTGTATGAAACGTTAGGCGGGCAATAGGTGACTTTAGCCCTCTTGTATGAAACGTTAGGCTGGCAATGGATGACTTTAGCTCTCTTGTATGAAACGTTAGGCTGGCAATAGGTGACTTTAGCCCTCTTGTATGAAACGTTAGGCTGGCCATGGGTGACTTTAGCCCTCTTGTATGAAACGTTAGGCGGGCAATAGGTGACTTTAGCTCTCTTGTGTGAAACGTTAGGCTGGTTATGGATGACTTTAGCCCTCTTGTGTGAAACGTTAGGCTGGCCATAGGTGACTTTAGCCCTCTTGTATTAAACGTTAGGCTGGCCATGGGTGACTTTAGCTCTCTTGTGTGAAACGTTAGGCTGGCAATAGGTGACTTTAACCCTCTTGTGTGAAACGTTAGGCTGGCAATAGGTGACTTTAACCCTCTTGTGTGAAACGTTAGGCTGGCAATGGATGACTTTAGCCCTCTTGTGTGAAACGTTAGGCTGGCAATAGGTGACTTTAACCCTCTTGTATGAAACGTTAGGCTGGCAATGGGTGACTTTAACCCTCTTGTGTGAAACGTTAGGCTGGCAATAGGTGACTTTAACCCTCTTGTGTGAAACGTTAGGCTGGCAATAGGTGACTTTAGCCCTCTTGTGTGAAACGTTAGGCTGGCAATGGGTGACTTTAGCCCTCTTGTATGAAACGTTAGGCTGGCAATAGGTGACTTTAGCCCTCTTGTATGAAACGTTAGGCTGGCAATAGGTGACTTTAGCCCTCTTGTGTGAAACGTTAGGCTGGCAATGGATGACTTTAGCCCTCTTGTGTGAAAAGTTAGGCTGGCAATAGGTGACTTTAACCCTCTTGTGTGAAACGTTAGGCTGGCAATAGGTGACTTTAACCCTCTTGTGTGAAACGTTAGGCTGGCAATAGGTGACTTTAACCCTCTTGTATTAAACGTTAGGCTGGCCATAGGATGACTTTAGCCCTCTTGTATGAAACGTTAGGCTGGCCATAGGTGACTTTAGCTCTCTTGTATTAAATGTTAGGCTGCCTATGGGTGACTTTAGCCCTCTTGTATGAAACGTTAGGCTGGCAATAGGTGACTTTAGCCCTCTTGTATTAAACGTTAGGCTGCCTATGGATGACTTTAGCCCTCTTGTATTAAACGTTAGGCTGGCCATAGGATGACTTTAGCCCTCTTGTATTAAACGTTAGGCTGGCAATAGGTGACTTTAGCCCTCTTGTATGAAACGTTAGGCTGGCCATGGATGACTTTAGCCCTCTTGTGTGAAACGTTAGGCTGGCAATAGGTGACTTTAACCCTCTTGTGTGAAACGTTAGGCTGGCAATAGGTGACTTTAACCCTCTTGTGTGAAACGTTAGGCTGGCAATGGATGACTTTAGCCCTCTTGTGTGAAACGTTAGGCTGGCAATAGGTGACTTTAGCCCTCTTGTATTAAACGTTAGGCTGCCTATAGGTGACTTTAGTCCTCTTGTATGAAACGTTAGGCTGGCAATAGGTGACTTTAGCCCTCATGTATGAAACGTTAGGCTGGCAATAGGTGACTTTAGCCCTCTTGTATGAAACGTTAGGCTGGCAATGGACGACTTTAGCCCTCTTGTATTAAACGTTAGGCTGGCAATAGGTGACTTTAGCCCTCTTGTATTAAACGTTAGGCTGGCAATGGGTGACTTTAGCCCTCTTGTATGAAACGTTAGGCTGGCAATAGGTGACTTTAGCCCTCTTGTGTGAAACGTTAGGCTGGCAATGGGTGACTTTAGCCCTCTTGTATGAAACGTTAGGCTGGCCATAGGTGACTTTAGCCCTCTTGTGTGAAACGTTAGGCTGGCAATGGGTGACTTTAGCCATCTTGTATTAAACGTTAGGCTGGCAATGGGTGACTTTAGCCCTCTTGTATTAAACGTTAGGCTGCCCATAGGTGACTTTAGCTCTCTTGTATGAAACGTTAGGCTGGCAATGGATGACTTTAGCCCTCTTGTATGAAATGTTAGGCTGGCAATGGGTGACTTTAGCCCTCTTGTATGAAACGTTAGGCTGGCAATGGGTGACTTTAGCCCTCTTGTATGAAACGTTAGACTGGCAATGGATGACTTTAGCCCTCTTGTATGAAATGTTAGGCTGGCCATAGGTGACTTTAGCCCTCTTGTATGAAACGTTAGGCTGGCAATGGGTGACTTTAGCCCTCTTGTATGAAACGTTAGGCTGGCAATAGGTGACTTTAACCCTCTTGTATTAAACGTTAGGCTGGCAATAGGTGACTTTAGCCCTCTTGTATTAAACGTTAGGCTGCCCATGGGTGACTTTAGCCCTCTTGTATTAAACGTTAGGCTGCCCATGGGTGACTTTAGCCCTCTTGTATTAAACGTTAGGCTGCCCATGGGTGACTTTAGCCCTCTTGTATTAAACGTTAGGCTGGCCATGGGTGACTTTAACCCTCTTGTATTAAACGTTAGGCTGGCAATAGGTGACTTTAGCCCTCTTGTATTAAACGTTAGGCTGGCCATGGGTGACTTTAGCCCTCTTGTATTAAACGTTAGGCTGGCCATGGGTGACTTTAGCCCTCTTGTGTGAAACGTTAGGCTGGCCATGGATGACTTTAGCCCTCTTGTATGAAACGTTAGGCTGGCAATAGGTGACTTTAGCCCTCTTGTATGAAACGTTAGGCTGGCAATAGGTGACTTTAGCCCTCTTGTATGAAACGTTAGGCTGGCAATGGGTGACTTTAGCCCTCTTGTATGAAACGTTAGGCTGGCAATAGGTGACTTTAGCCCTCTTGTATGAAACGTTAGGCTGGCAATAGGATGACTTTAGCTCTCTTGTATGAAACGTTAGGCTGGCAATGGGTGACTTTAGCCCTCTTGTGTGAAACGTTAGGCTGGCAATAGGTGACTTTAGCCCTCTTGTATGAAACGTTAGGCTGGCCATAGGTGACTTTAGCACTCTTGTATGAAATGTTAGGCTGGCCATGGATGACTTTAGCCCTCTTGTATGAAACGTTAGGCTGGCCATAGGTGACTTTAGCTCTCTTGTATGAAACGTTAGGCTGGCAATAGGTGACTTTAGCCCTCTTGTGTGAAACGTTAGGCTGGCAATAGGTGACTTTAGCCCTCTTGTATGAAACGTTAGGCTGGCCATAGGTGACTTTAGCACTCTTGTATGAAATGTTAGGCTGGCCATGGATGACTTTAGCCCTCTTGTATGAAACGTTAGGCTGGCCATAGGTGACTTTAGCACTCTTGTATGAAATGTTAGGCTGGCCATGGATGACTTTAGCCCTCTTGTATGAAACGTTAGGCTGGCCATAGGTGACTTTAGCACTCTTGTATGAAATGTTAGGCTGGCCATGGATGACTTTAGCCCTCTTGTATGAAACGTTAGGCTGGCAATAGGTGACTTTAGCCCTCTTGTATGAAACGTTAGGCTGGCCATAGGTGACTTTAGCACTCTTGTATGAAATGTTAGGCTGGCCATGGATGACTTTAGCTCTCTTGTATGAAACGTTAGGCTGGCAATAGGTGACTTTAGCCCTCTTGTATGAAACGTTAGGCTGGCAATGGGTGACTTTAGCCCTCTTGTGTGAAACGTTAGGCTGGCAATAGGTGACTTTAGCCCTCTTGTGTGAAACGTTAGGCTGGCAATAGGTGACTTTAGCCCTCTTGTATGAAACGTTAGGCTGGCAATAGGATGACTTTAGCCCTCTTGTATGAAACGTTAGGCTGGCAATAGGATGACTTTAGCCCTCTTGTATGAAACGTTAGGCTGGCCATAGGTGACTTTAGCCCTCTTGTGTGAAACGTTAGGCTGGCAATAGGTGACTTTAGCCCTCTTGTATGAAACGTTAGGCTGGCAATAGGATGACTTTAGCCCTCTTGTATGAAACGTTAGGCTGGCCATAGGTGACTTTAGCCCTCTTGTGTGAAACGTTAGGCTGGCAATAGGTGACTTTAGCCCTCTTGTATGAAACGTTAGGCTGGCCATAGGTGACTTTAGCCCTCTTGTGTGAAACGTTAGGCTGGCCATAGGTGACTTTAGCCCTCTTGTATGAAACGTTAGGCTGGCAATAGGATGACTTTAGCCCTCTTGTATGAAACGTTAGGCTGGCCATAGGTGACTTTAGCCCTCTTGTATGAAACGTTAGGCTGGCAATAGGATGACTTTAGCCCTCTTGTATGAAACGTTAGGCTGGCCATAGGTGACTTTAGCCCTCTTGTGTGAAACGTTAGGCTGGCAATAGGTGACTTTATCTCTCTTGTATGAAACGTTAGGCTGGCCATAGGTGACTTTAGCCCTCTTGTGTGAAACGTTAGGCTGGCAATAGGTGACTTTAGCCCTCTTGTATGAAACGTTAGGCTGGCAATGGGTGACTTTAGCCCTCTTGTGTGAAACGTTAGGCTGGCAATAGGTGACTTTAGCCCTCTTGTATGAAACGTTAGGCTGGCCATGGATGACTTTAGCCATCTTGTGTGAAACGTTAGGCTGGCAATAGGTGACTTTAGCCCTCTTGTATGAAACGTTAGGCTGGCAATGGGTGACTTTAGCCCTCTTGTATTAAACGTTAGGCTGCCTATAGGTGACTTTAGTCCTCTTGTATGAAACGTTAGGCTGGCAATAGGTGACTTTAGCCCTCTTGTGTGAAACGTTAGGCTGGCAATAGGTGACTTTAGCCCTCTTGTGTGAAACGTTAGGCTGGCAATAGGTGACTTTAGCCCTCTTGTATGAAACGTTAGGCTGGCAATGGGTGACTTTAGCCCTCTTGTATTAAACGTTAGGCTGCCTATAGGTGACTTTAGTCCTCTTGTATGAAACGTTAGGCTGCCTATGGGTGACTTTAGCCCTCTTGTATTAAACGTTAGGCTGCCTATAGGTGACTTTAGCCCTCTTGTATGAAACGTTAGGCTGCCCATGGGTGACTTTAGCTCTCTTGTATTAAACGTTAGGCTGCCCATGGGTGACTTTAGCCCTCTTGTATTAAACGTTAGGCTGCCCATGGGTGACTTTAGCCCTCTTGTATTAAACGTTAGGCTGACAATAGGTGACTTTAGCCCTCTTGTGTGAAACGTTAGGCTGGCAATAGGTGACTTTAGCCCTCTTGTATGAAACGTTAGGCTGCCCATGGGTGACTTTAGCTCTCTTGTATTAAACGTTAGGCTGCCCATGGGTGACTTTAGCCCTCTTGTATTAAACGTTAGGCTGCCCATGGGTGACTTTAGCCCTCTTGTATTAAACGTTAGGCTGACAATAGGTGACTTTAGCCCTCTTGTGTGAAACGTTAGGCTGGCAATAGGTGACTTTAGCCCTCTTGTATGAAACGTTAGGCTGCCCATGGGTGACTTTAGCTCTCTTGTATTAAACGTTAGGCTGCCCATGGGTGACTTTAGCCCTCTTGTATTAAACGTTAGGCTGCCCATGGGTGACTTTAGCCCTCTTGTATTAAACGTTAGGCTGACAATAGGTGACTTTAGCCCTCTTGTGTGAAACGTTAGGCTGGCAATAGGTGACTTTAGCCCTCTTGTATGAAACGTTAGGCTGGCAATGGGTGACTTTAGCCCTCTTGTGTGAAACGTTAGGCTGGCAATAGGTGACTTTAGCCCTCTTGTATTAAACGTTAGGCTGACAATGGGTGACTTTAGCCCTCTTGTGTGAAACGTTAGGCTGGCAATGGGTGACTTTAGCCCTCTTGTATGAAACGTTAGGCTGCCCATAGGTGACTTTAGCCCTCTTGTGTGAAACGTTAGGCTGGCAATAGGTGACTTTAGCCCTCTTGTATGAAACGTTAGGCTGGCAATGGATGACTTTAGCCCTCTTGTATGAAACGTTAGGCTGGCAATGGGTGACTTTAGCCCTCTTGTGTGAAACGTTAGGCTGGCCATGGACGACTTTAGCCCTCTTGTATGAAACGTTAGGCTGGCCATGGACGACTTTAGCCCTCTTGTATGAAACGTTAGGCTGGCCATGGACGACTTTAGCCCTCTTGTATGAAACGTTAGGCTGGCAATGGACGACTTTAGCCCTCTTGTATGAAACGTTAGGCTGGCAATGGACGACTTTAGCCATCTTGTATTAAACGTTAGGCTGGCAATAGGTGACTTTAGCCATCTTGTATTAAACGTTAGGCTGGCAATAGGTGACTTTAGCCCTCTTGTGTTAAACGTTAGGCTGGCAATAGGTGACTTTAGCTCTCTTGTGTTAAACGTTAGGCTGGCAATAGGTGACTTTAGCCATCTTGTGTTAAACGTTAGGCTGGCAATAGGTGACTTTAGCCCTCTTGTGTTAAACGTTAGGCTGGCAATGGATGACTTTAGCCCTCTTGTATTAAACGTTAGGCTGGCCATAGGTGACTTTAGCCCTCTTGTATGAAACGTTAGGCTGGCCATAGGTGACTTTAGCCATCTTGTGTTAAACGTTAGGCTGGCAATAGGTGACTTTAGCCCTCTTGTGTTAAACGATAGGCTGGCAATGGATGACTTTAGCCCTCTTGTATTAAACGTTAGGCTGCCTATGGGTGACTTTAGCTCTCTTGTATTAAACGTTAGGCTGGCCATAGGTGACTTTAGCCCTCTTGTATTAAACGTTAGGCTTGCCATGGATGACTTTAGCCCTCTTGTGTTAAACGTTAGGCTGGCAATAGGTGACTTTAGCCCTCTTGTGTTAAACGATAGGCTGGCAATGGATGACTTTAGCCCTCTTGTATTAAATGTTAGGCTGCCTATGGGTGACTTTAGCTCTCTTGTATTAAACGTTAGGCTGGCCATAGGTGACTTTAGCCCTCTTGTATTAAACGTTAGGCTTGCCATGGATGACTTTAGCCCTCTTGTATTAAATGTTAGGCTGCCTATGGGTGACTTTAGCTCTCTTGTATTAAACGTTAGGCTGGCAATAGGTGACTTTAGCCCTCTTGTATGAAACGTTAGGCTGGCCATAGGTGACTTTAGCCCTCTTGTATTAAACGTTAGGCTGGCCATGGATGACTTTAGCCCTCTTGTGTTAAACGTTAGGCTGGCAATAGGTGACTTTAGCCCTCTTGTATGAAACGTTAGGCTGGCCATAGGTGACTTTAGCCCTCTTGTATTAAACGTTAGGCTGGCCATAGGTGACTTTAGCCCTCTTGTATTAAACGTTAGGCTGGCCATGGATGACTTTAGCCCTCTTGTGTTAAACGTTAGGCTGGCAATAGGTGACTTTAGCCCTCTTGTATTAAACGTTAGGCTGGCCATAGGTGACTTTAGCCCTCTTGTATTAAACGTTAGGCTGCCCATGGGTGACTTTAGCCCTCTTGTATTAAACGTTAGGCTGGCAATGGATGACTTTAGCTCTCTTGTATTAAACGTTAGGCTGCCTATGGGTGACTTTAGCCCTCTTGTATTAAACGTTAGGCTGGCAATAGGTGACTTTAGCCCTCTTGTATTAAACGTTAGGCTGGCCATAGGTGACTTTAACCCTCTTGTATGAAACGTTAGGCTGGCAATAGGTGACTTTAACCATCTTGTATTAAACGTTAGGCTGGCAATAGGTGACTTTAACCCTCTTGTATGAAACGTTAGGCTGGCAATAGGTGACTTTAACCATCTTGTATTAAACGTTAGGCTGGCAATAGGTGACTTTAACCATCTTGTATTAAACGTTAGGCTGCCCATGGGTGACTTTAGCTCTCTTGTATTAAACGTTAGGCTGCCCATGGGTGACTTTAGCTCTCTTGTATTAAACGTTAGGCTGGCTATAGGTGACTTTAGCCCTCTTGTATTAAACGTTAGGCTGCCCATGGGTGACTTTAGCCCTCTTGTATTAAACGTTAGGCTGGCCATGGGTGACTTTAGTCCTCTTGTATTAAACGTTAGGCTGCCCATGGGTGACTTTAGCCCTCTTGTATTAAACGTTAGGCTGGCTATAGGTGACTTTAGCCCTCTTGTATTAAACGTTAGGCTGCCCATGGGTGACTTTAGCCCTCTTGTATTAAACGTTAGGCTGCCCATGGGTGACTTTAGTCCTCTTGTATTAAACGTTAGGCTGGCAATAGGTGACTTTAGCCCTCTTGTATTAAACGTTAGGCTGGCCATGGGTGACTTTAGTCCTCTTGTATTAAACGTTAGGCTGCCCATGGGTGACTTTAGCCCTCTTGTATTAAACGTTAGGCTGGCAATGGGTGACTTTAGCCCTCTTGTATTAAACGTTAGGCTGCCCATGGGTGACTTTAGCCCTCTTGTATTAAACGTTAGGCTGGCCATGGGTGACTTTAGTCCTCTTGTATTAAACGTTAGGCTGCCCATGGGTGACTTTAGCCCTCTTGTATTAAACGTTAGGCTGGCAATGGGTGACTTTAGCCCTCTTGTATTAAACGTTAGGCTGCCCATGGGTGACTTTAGCCCTCTTGTATTAAACGTTAGGCTGCCCATGGGTGACTTTAGCCCTCTTGTATTAAACGTTAGGCTGGCAATGGATGACTTTAGCCCTCTTGTATTAAACGTTAGGCTGGCAATAGGTGACTTTAGCCCTCTTGTATGAAACGTTAGGCTGGCAATGGATGACTTTAGCCCTCTTGTATTAAACGTTAGGCTGGCAATGGGTGACTTTAGCCCTCTTGTATTAAACGTTAGGCTGGCAATAGGTGACTTTAGCCCTCTTGTATGAAACGTTAGGCTGGCAATGGATGACTTTAGCCCTCTTGTATTAAACGTTAGGCTGGCAATAGGTGACTTTAGCCCTCTTGTATTAAACGTTAGGCTGGCCATAGGTGACTTTAGCCCTCTTGTATTAAACGTTAGGCTGGCCATGGGTGACTTTAGCCCTCTTGTATTAAACGTTAGGCTGGCCATAGGTGACTTTAGCTCTCTTGTATTAAACGTTAGGCTGGCCATGGGTGACTTTAGCCCTCTTGTATGAAACGTTAGGCTGGCAATAGGTGACTTTAGCCCTCTTGTATTAAACGTTAGGCTGGCTATAGGTGACTTTAGCCCTCTTGTATTAAACGTTAGGCTGGCCATGGGTGACTTTAGCCCTCTTGTATTAAACGTTAGGCTGGCCATAGGTGACTTTAGCCCTCTTGTATTAAACGTTAGGCTGGCCATGGGTGACTTTAACCCTCTTGTATTAAACGTTAGGCTGCCTATGGGTGACTTTAACCCTCTTGTATGAAACGTTAGGCTGGCAATGGGTGACTTTAACCCTCTTGTATTAAACGTTAGGCTGGTTATGGGTGACTTTAGCCCTCTTGTATTAAACGTTAGGCTGGCCATGGGTGACTTTAGCCCTCTTGTATTAAACGTTAGGCTGCCCATGGGTGACTTTAACCCTCTTGTATGAAACGTTAGGCTGCCTATGGGTGACTTTAACCCTCTTGTATGAAACGTTAGGCTGCCTATGGGTGACTTTAACCCTCTTGTATTAAACGTTAGGCTGCCCATGGGTGACTTTAACCCTCTTGTATGAAACGTTAGGCTGCCTATGGGTGACTTTAACCCTCTTGTATTAAACGTTAGGCTGCCTATGGGTGACTTTAGCCGTCTTGTATTAAACGTTAGGCTGCCCATGGATGACTTTAGCCATCTTGTGTGAAACGTTAGGCTGCCCATAGGTGACTTTAGCCCTCTTGTATTAAACGTTAGGCTGCCTATAGGTGACTTTAGCTCTCTTGTATTAAACGTTAGGCTGGCAATGGGTGACTTTAGCCCTCTTGTATTAAACGTTAGGCTGGCAATAGGTGACTTTAGCCCTCTTGTATTAAACGTTAGGCTGGCAATAGGTGACTTTAGCCCTCTTGTATTAAACGTTAGGCTGCCTATAGGTGACTTTAGCTCTCTTGTATTAAACGTTAGGCTGCCTATAGGTGACTTTAGCCCACTTGTATTAAACGTTAGGCTGCCTATAGGTGACTTTAGTCCTCTTGTATTAAACGTTAGGCTGCCTATGGGTGACTTTAGCCCTCTTGTATTAAACGTTAGGCTGCCTATGGGTGACTTTAGCCCTCTTGTGTGAAACGTTAGGCTGGCAATGGATGACTTTATCCCTCTTGTATTAAACGTTAGGCTGCCCATAGGTGACTTTAGCTCTCTTGTATTAAACGTTAGGCTGCCCATAGGTGACTTTAGCTCTCTTGTATTAAACGTTAGGCTGCCCATAGGTGACTTTAGCTCTCTTGTATTAAACGTTAGGCTGCCCATAGGTGACTTTAGCCCTCTTGTATTAAACGTTAGGCTGCCCATAGGTGACTTTAGCTCTCTTGTATTAAACGTTAGGCTGCCCATAGGTGACTTTAGCTCTCTTGTATTAAACGTTAGGCTGCCCATGGGTGACTTTAGCCCTCTTGTATTAAACGTTAGGCTGCCCATGGATGACTTTAGCTCTCTTGTATTAAACGTTAGGCTGCCTATGGGTGACTTTAGCCCTCTTGTATTAAACGTTAGGCTGCCCATGGGTGACTTTAGCCCTCTTGTATTAAACGTTAGGCTGGCAATGGATGACTTTAGCTCTCTTGTATTAAACGTTAGGCTGGCAATAGGATGACTTTAGCTCTCTTGTGTGAAACGTTAGGCTGGCAATAGGATGACTTTAGCCCTCTTGTATTAAACGTTAGGCTGGCAATGGACGACTTTAGCTCTCTTGTATTAAACGTTAGGCTGGCAATAGGTGACTTTAGCTCTCTTGTATTAAACGTTAGGCTGGCAATGGGTGACTTTAGCCCTCTTGTATTAAACGTTAGGCTGGCAATAGGTGACTTTAGCTCTCTTGTATTAAACGTTAGGCTGGCAATGGACGACTTTAGCTCTCTTGTATTAAACGTTAGGCTGGCAATAGGTGACTTTAGCTCTCTTGTATTAAACGTTAGGCTGGCAATAGGTGACTTTAGCTCTCTTGTATTAAACGTTAGGCTGCCCATAGGTGACTTTAGCTCTCTTGTATTAAACGTTAGGCTGGCAATAGGTGACTTTAGCTCTCTTGTATTAAACGTTAGGCTGCCTATAGGTGACTTTAGCTCTCTTGTATTAAACGTTAGGCTGGCAATGGGTGACTTTAGCTCTCTTGTATTAAACGTTAGGCTGGCAATATGTGACTTTAGCTCTCTTGTATTAAACGTTAGGCTGGCAATGGACGACTTTAGCTCTCTTGTATTAAACGTTAGGCTGGCAATAGGTGACTTTAGCCCTCTTGTATGAAACGTTAGGCTGCCCATGGATGACTTTAGCTCTCTTGTGTGAAACGTTAGGCTGGCAATGGGTGACTTTAGCCCTCTTGTATGAAACGTTAGGCTGCCCATAGGTGACTTTAGCTCTCTTGTATGAAACGTTAGGCTGCCTATGGGTGACTTTAGCTCTCTTGTATGAAACGTTAGGCTGCCCATGGGTGACTTTAGCCCTCTTGTATTAAACGTTAGGCTGCCCATAGGTGACTTTAGCTCTCTTGTATTAAACGTTAGGCTGCCCATAGGTGACTTTAGCCATCTTGTATTAAACGTTAGGCTGCCTATAGGTGACTTTAGCCATCTTGTATTAAACGTTAGGCTGCCTATGGGTGACTTTAGCCCTCTTGTATTAAACGTTAGGCTGCCTATAGGTGACTTTAGCCATCTTGTATTAAACGTTAGGCTGCCCATGGGTGACTTTATCCCTCTTGTATTAAACGTTAGGCTGCCTATGGGTGACTTTAGCCCTCTTGTATTAAACGTTAGGCTGCCTATGGGTGACTTTATCCCTCTTGTATTAAACGTTAGGCTGCCTATGGGTGACTTTAACCCTCTTGTATTAAATGTTAGGCTGCCAATGGGTGACTTTAGCCATCTTGTATTAAACGTTAGGCTGCCTATGGGTGACTTTAGCCCTCTTGTATTAAACGTTAGGCTGCCTATGGGTGACTTTAGCCCTCTTGTATTAAACGTTAGGCTGCCTATGGATGACTTTAGCTCTCTTGTATTAAACGTTAGGCTGCCTATGGGTGACTTTAGCCCTCTTGTATTAAACGTTAGGCTGCCTATGGGTGACTTTAGCCCTCTTGTATTAAATGTTAGGCTGCCAATGGGTGACTTTAGCCATCTTGTATTAAACGTTAGGCTGCCTATGGGTGACTTTAGCCCTCTTGTATTAAACGTTAGGCTGCCTATGGGTGACTTTAGCCCTCTTGTATTAAACGTTAGGCTGCCTATGGATGACTTTAGCTCTCTTGTATTAAACGTTAGGCTGCCATAGGATGACTTTAGCTCTCTTGTATTAAACGTTAGGCTGCCTATGGGTGACTTTAGCCCTCTTGTATTAAACGTTAGGCTGCCTATGGATGACTTTAGCTCTCTTGTATTAAACGTTAGGCTGCCTATGAGTGACTTTAGCCCTCTTGTATTAAACGTTAGGCTGCCTATAGGTGACTTTAGCTCTCTTGTATGAAACGTTAGGCTGGCAATGGACGACTTTAGCCCTCTTGTATGAAACGTTAGGCTGGCCATAGGTGACTTTAGCCCTCTTGTATTAAACGTTAGGCTGCCTATGGGTGACTTTAGCTCTCTTGTATTAAACGTTAGGCTGCCTATGGGTGACTTTAGCCCTCTTGTATTAAACGTTAGGCTGCCTATAGGTGACTTTAGCTCTCTTGTATTAAATGTTAGGCTGCCCATAGGTGACTTTAGCCCTCTTGTATTAAATGTTAGGCTGCCTATGGGTGACTTTAGCTCTCTTGTATTAAATGTTAGGCTGCCCATAGGTGACTTTAGCTCTCTTGTATTAAACGTTAGGCTGCCTATGGGTGACTTTATCTCTCTTGTATTAAATGTTAGGCTGCCTATGGGTGACTTTAGCCCTCTTGTATTAAACGTTAGGCTGCCCATAGGTGACTTTAGCCCTCTTGTATTAAACGTTAGGCTGGCCATGGGTGACTTTAGCTCTCTTGTATTAAATGTTAGGCTGCCTATAGGTGACTTTAGCTCTCTTGTATTAAACGTTAGGCTGCCTATAGGTGACTTTAGCTCTCTTGTATTAAACGTTAGGCTGCCTATGGGTGACTTTAGCCCTCTTGTATTAAACGTTAGGCTGGCCATAGGATGACTTTAGCCCTCTTGTATTAAACGTTAGGCTGCCTATGGGTGACTTTAGCCATCTTGTATTAAACGTTAGGCTGCCTATGGGTGACTTTAGCCCTCTTGTATTAAACGTTAGGCTGGCAATAGGTGACTTTAGCTCTCTTGTATTAAACGTTAGGCTGCCTATGGGTGACTTTAGCCCTCTTGTATTAAACGTTAGGCTGCCTATGGGTGACTTTAGCTCTCTTGTATTAAACGTTAGGCTGCCTATGGGTGACTTTAGCCCTCTTGTATTAAACGTTAGGCTGGCTATAGGATGACTTTAGCTCTCTTGTATTAAATGTTAGGCTGCCTATGGGTGACTTTAGCTCTCTTGTATTAAACGTTAGGCTGCCTATAGGTGACTTTAGCTCTCTTGTATTAAACGTTAGGCTGCCTATGGGTGACTTTAGCCCTCTTGTATTAAACGTTAGGCTGGCAATAGGTGACTTTAGCTCTCTTGTATTAAACGTTAGGCTGCCTATAGGTGACTTTAGCCATCTTGTATTAAATGTTAGGCTGCCTATAGGTGACTTTAGCCCTCTTGTATTAAACGTTAGGCTGCCTATGGGTGACTTTAGCCCTCTTGTATTAAACGTTAGGCTGCCTATGGGTGACTTTAGCCCTCTTGTATTAAACGTTAGGCTGCCTATGGGTGACTTTAGCCATCTTGTATTAAACGTTAGGCTGCCTATGGGTGACTTTAGCCCTCTTGTATTAAATGTTAGGCTGCCTATATGTGACTTTAGCTCTCTTGTATTAAACGTTAGGCTGCCTATGGGTGACTTTAGCCATCTTGTATTAAACGTTAGGCTGCCTATAGGTGACTTTAGCCATCTTGTATTAAACGTTAGGCTGCCTATGGGTGACTTTAGCTCTCTTGTATTAAATGTTAGGCTGCCTATGGGTGACTTTATCCTTCTTGTATTAAACGTTAGGCTGCCTATGGGTGACTTTAGCTCTCTTGTATTAAACGTTAGGCTGCCTATAGGTGACTTTAGCCCTCTTGTATTAAATGTTAGGCTGCCTATGGGTGACTTTAGCCCTCTTGTATTAAATGTTAGGCTGCCTATGAGTGACTTTAGCCCTCTTGTATTAAATGTTAGGCTGCCCATGGGTGACTTTAGCCCTCTTGTATTAAATGTTAGGCTGCCTATGAGTGACTTTAGCCATCTTGTATGAAACGTTAGGCTGCCTATGGGTGACTTTAGCTCTCTTGTATTAAACGTTAGGCTGCCTATGGGTGACTTTATCCCTCTTGTATGAAACGTTAGGCTGCCCATGGGTGACTTTAGCTCTCTTGTATTAAACGTTAGGCTGCCTATGGATGACTTTATCCCTCTTGTATGAAACGTTAGGCTGCCCATGGGTGACTTTAGCTCTCTTGTATTAAACGTTAGGCTGCCTATGGGTGACTTTATCCCTCTTGTATGAAACGTTAGGCTGCCCATGGGTGACTTTAGCTCTCTTGTATTAAACGTTAGGCTGCCTATGGGTGACTTTAGCCCTCTTGTATGAAACGTTAGGCTGCCCATGGGTGACTTTAGCTCTCTTGTATTAAACGTTAGGCTGCCTATAGGTGACTTTAGCTCTCTTGTATTAAACGTTAGGCTGCCTATAGGTGACTTTAGCTCTCTTGTATTAAACGTTAGGCTGCCTATGGGTGACTTTAGCCCTCTTGTATTAAACGTTAGGCTGGCAATAGGTGACTTTAGCTCTCTTGTATTAAACGTTAGGCTGCCTATAGGTGACTTTAGCCATCTTGTATTAAATGTTAGGCTGCCTATGAGTGACTTTAGCCCTCTTGTATTAAATGTTAGGCTGCCTATGAGTGACTTTAGCCCTCTTGTATTAAACGTTAGGCTGCCTATGGGTGACTTTAGCTCTCTTGTATTAAACGTTAGGCTGGCAATAGGATGACTTTAGCTCTCTTGTATTAAACGTTAGGCTGGCCATAGGATGACTTTAGCCCTCTTGTATGAAACGTTAGGCTGGCCATAGGATGACTTTAGCCCTCTTGTATGAAACGTTAGGCTGGCAATAGGATGACTTTAGCCCTCTTGTATGAAACGTTAGGCTGCCTATGGGTGACTTTATCTCTCTTGTATTAAATGTTAGGCTGCCTATGGGTGACTTTAGCCCTCTTGTATTAAACGTTAGGCTGCCTATGGGTGACTTTAGCCCTCTTGTATTAAACGTTAGGCTGCCTATGGGTGACTTTAGCCCTCTTGTATTAAACGTTAGGCTGCCTATGGGTGACTTTAGCCCTCTTGTATTAAACGTTAGGCTGCCTATGGGTGACTTTAGCTCTCTTGTATTAAATGTTAGGCTGCCTATGGGTGACTTTAGCTCTCTTGTATTAAATGTTAGGCTGCCTATAGGTGACTTTAGCTCTCTTGTATTAAACGTTAGGCTGCCTATGGGTGACTTTAGCTCTCTTGTATTAAACGTTAGGCTGCCTATGGGTGACTTTAGCTCTCTTGTATTAAACGTTAGGCTGCCTATGGGTGACTTTAGCCCTCTTGTATTAAACGTTAGGCTGCCTATGGGTGACTTTAGCCCTCTTGTATTAAACGTTAGGCTGCCTATGGGTGACTTTAGCTCTCTTGTATTAAATGTTAGGCTGCCTATAGGTGACTTTAGCTCTCTTGTATTAAACGTTAGGCTGCCTATGGGTGACTTTAGCTCTCTTGTATTAAACGTTAGGCTGCCTATAGGTGACTTTAGCCCTCTTGTATTAAATGTTAGGCTGCCTATGGGTGACTTTAGCCCTCTTGTATTAAATGTTAGGCTGCCTATGAGTGACTTTAGCCCTCTTGTATTAAATGTTAGGCTGCCCATGGGTGACTTTAGCCCTCTTGTATTAAATGTTAGGCTGCCTATGAGTGACTTTAGCCATCTTGTATGAAACGTTAGGCTGCCTATGGGTGACTTTAGCTCTCTTGTATTAAACGTTAGGCTGCCTATGGGTGACTTTATCCCTCTTGTATGAAACGTTAGGCTGCCCATGGGTGACTTTAGCTCTCTTGTATTAAATGTTAGGCTGCCTATGGGTGACTTTATCCCTCTTGTATGAAACGTTAGGCTGCCTATGGGTGACTTTAGCTCTCTTGTATTAAACGTTAGGCTGCCTATGGGTGACTTTATCCCTCTTGTATGAAACGTTAGGCTGCCCATGGGTGACTTTAGCTCTCTTGTATTAAATGTTAGGCTGCCTATGGGTGACTTTATCCCTCTTGTATGAAACGTTAGGCTGCCCATGGGTGACTTTAGCTCTCTTGTATTAAACGTTAGGCTGCCTATAGGTGACTTTATCCCTCTTGTATGAAACGTTAGGCTGCCTATGGGTGACTTTAGCTCTCTTGTATTAAACGTTAGGCTGCCTATGGATGACTTTATCCCTCTTGTATGAAACGTTAGGCTGCCCATGGGTGACTTTAGCTCTCTTGTATTAAACGTTAGGCTGGCAATAGGATGACTTTAGCCCTCTTGTATTAAATGTTAGGCTGCCTATGGGTGACTTTATCTCTCTTGTATTAAACGTTAGGCTGCCCATGGGTGACTTTAGCTCTCTTGTATTAAACGTTAGGCTGCCTATAGGTGACTTTATCTCTCTTGTATTAAACGTTAGGCTGCCCATGGGTGACTTTAGCTCTCTTGTATTAAACGTTAGGCTGCCTATAGGTGACTTTAGCTCTCTTGTATTAAACGTTAGGCTGCCTATAGGTGACTTTATCTCTCTTGTATTAAACGTTAGGCTGCCTATAGGTGACTTTAGCCCTCTTGTATTAAACGTTAGGCTGCCTATAGGTGACTTTAGCTCTCTTGTATTAAACGTTAGGCTGCCTATAGGTGACTTTATCTCTCTTGTATTAAACGTTAGGCTGCCCATGGGTGACTTTAGCTCTCTTGTATTAAACGTTAGGCTGCCTATAGGTGACTTTAGCCCTCTTGTATTAAACGTTAGGCTGCCTATAGGTGACTTTATCTCTCTTGTATTAAACGTTAGGCTGCCCATGGGTGACTTTAGCTCTCTTGTATTAAACGTTAGGCTGCCTATAGGTGACTTTAGCTCTCTTGTATTAAACGTTAGGCTGCCTATGGGTGACTTTAGCCCTCTTGTATTAAACGTTAGGCTGGCAATAGGTGACTTTAGCTCTCTTGTATTAAACGTTAGGCTGCCTATAGGTGACTTTAGCCCTCTTGTATTAAACGTTAGGCTGCCTATAGGTGACTTTATCTCTCTTGTATTAAACGTTAGGCTGCCCATGGGTGACTTTAGCCCTCTTGTATTAAACGTTAGGCTGCCTATGGGTGACTTTAGCTCTCTTGTATTAAACGTTAGGCTGGCAATAGGTGACTTTAGCCATCTTGTATTAAATGTTAGGCTGCCTATGAGTGACTTTAGCCCTCTTGTATTAAATGTTAGGCTGCCTATGAGTGACTTTAGCCCTCTTGTATTAAACGTTAGGCTGCCTATGGGTGACTTTAGCTCTCTTGTATTAAACGTTAGGCTGGCTATAGGATGACTTTAGCCCTCTTGTATGAAACGTTAGGCTGGCCATAGGATGACTTTAGCCCTCTTGTATGAAACGTTAGGCTGCCTATGGGTGACTTTAGCCCTCTTGTATGAAACGTTAGGCTGGCCATAGGATGACTTTAGCCCTCTTGTATGAAACGTTAGGCTGCCTATGGGTGACTTTAGCTCTCTTGTATTAAACGTTAGGCTGGCAATAGGTGACTTTAGCCATCTTGTATTAAATGTTAGGCTGCCTATGAGTGACTTTAGCCCTCTTGTATTAAATGTTAGGCTGCCTATGAGTGACTTTAGCCCTCTTGTATTAAACGTTAGGCTGCCTATGGGTGACTTTAGCTCTCTTGTATTAAACGTTAGGCTGGCAATAGGATGACTTTAGCCCTCTTGTATGAAACGTTAGGCTGGCCATAGGATGACTTTAGCCCTCTTGTATTAAACGTTAGGCTGCCTATGGGTGACTTTAGCTCTCTTGTATTAAACGTTAGGCTGCCTATAGGTGACTTTAGCTCTCTTGTATTAAACGTTAGGCTGCCTATGGGTGACTTTAGCCCTCTTGTATTAAATGTTAGGCTGCCTATGAGTGACTTTAGCTCTCTTGTATTAAACGTTAGGCTGCCTATGAGTGACTTTAGCTCTCTTGTATTAAACGTTAGGCTGCCTATGGGTGACTTTATCCCTCTTGTATTAAACGTTAGGCTGCCTATGGGTGACTTTATCCCTCTTGTATTAAACGTTAGGCTGCCTATGGGTGACTTTATCCCTCTTGTATTAAACGTTAGGCTGCCTATGGGTGACTTTAGCTCTCTTGTATTAAACGTTAGGCTGCCCATGGGTGACTTTATCCCTCTTGTATTAAACGTTAGGCTGCCTATGGGTGACTTTATCCCTCTTGTATTAAACGTTAGGCTGCCTATGGGTGACTTTATCCCTCTTGTATTAAACGTTAGGCTGCCTATGGGTGACTTTATCCCTCTTGTATTAAACGTTAGGCTGCCTATGAGTGACTTTATCCCTCTTGTATTAAACGTTAGGCTGCCTATGAGTGACTTTAGCTCTCTTGTATTAAACGTTAGGCTGCCTATGAGTGACTTTAGCTCTCTTGTATTAAACGTTAGGCTGCCTATGGGTGACTTTATCCCTCTTGTATTAAACGTTAGGCTGCCTATGGGTGACTTTATCCCTCTTGTATTAAACGTTAGGCTGCCTATGGGTGACTTTATCCCTCTTGTATTAAACGTTAGGCTGCCTATGGGTGACTTTAGCTCTCTTGTATTAAACGTTAGGCTGCCCATGGGTGACTTTATCCCTCTTGTATTAAACGTTAGGCTGCCTATGGGTGACTTTATCCCTCTTGTATTAAACGTTAGGCTGCCTATGGGTGACTTTATCCCTCTTGTATTAAACGTTAGGCTGCCTATGGGTGACTTTATCCCTCTTGTATTAAACGTTAGGCTGCCTATGGGTGACTTTATCCCTCTTGTATTAAACGTTAGGCTGCCTATGGGTGACTTTATCCCTCTTGTATTAAACGTTAGGCTGCCTATGGGTGACTTTAGCTCTCTTGTATTAAACGTTAGGCTGCCCATAGGTGACTTTAGCTCTCTTGTATTAAACGTTAGGCTGCCTATGGGTGACTTTAGCCCTCTTGTATTAAACGTTAGGCTGCCTATGGGTGACTTTAGCTCTCTTGTATTAAATGTTAGGCTGCCTATGAGTGACTTTATCCTTCTTGTATTAAATGTTAGGCTGCCTATGAGTGACTTTAGTCCTCTTGTATTAAACGTTAGGCTGCCTATGAGTGACTTTAGCTCTCTTGTATTAAATGTTAGGCTGCCTATAGGTGACTTTAGCCCTCTTGTATTAAACGTTAGGCTGCCTATAGGTGACTTTAGCCCTCTTGTATTAAATGTTAGGCTGCCTATGAGTGACTTTATCCTTCTTGTATTAAACGTTAGGCTGCCTATGGGTGACTTTAGCTCTCTTGTATTAAATGTTAGGCTGCCTATAGGTGACTTTATCCTTCTTGTATTAAATGTTAGGCTGCCTATGGGTGACTTTAGCTCTCTTGTATTAAATGTTAGGCTGCCTATGGGTGACTTTATCTCTCTTGTATTAAACGTTAGGCTGCCTATAGGTGACTTTATCCTTCTTGTATTAAACGTTAGGCTGCCTATGGGTGACTTTAGCTCTCTTGTATTAAACGTTAGGCTGCCTATAGGTGACTTTAGCCCTCTTGTATTAAATGTTAGGCTGCCTATAGGTGACTTTATCCTTCTTGTATTAAATGTTAGGCTGCCTATAGGTGACTTTAGCTCTCTTGTATTAAACGTTAGGCTGCCTATGGGTGACTTTAGCTCTCTTGTATTAAACGTTAGGCTGCCTATGGGTGACTTTATCTCTCTTGTATTAAACGTTAGGCTGCCTATGGGTGACTTTAGCTCTCTTGTATTAAACGTTAGGCTGCCTATGGGTGACTTTAGCTCTCTTGTATTAAACGTTAGGCTGCCTATGGGTGACTTTATCACTCTTGTATTAAACGTTAGGCTGCCTATGGGTGACTTTATCACTCTTGTATTAAACGTTAGGCTGCCTATGGGTGACTTTATCCCTCTTGTATTAAATGTTAGGCTGCCTATAGGTGACTTTATCACTCTTGTATTAAATGTTAGGCTGCCTATAGGTGACTTTATCCCTCTTGTATTAAATGTTAGGCTGCCTATAGGTGACTTTATCCCTCTTGTATTAAATGTTAGGCTGCCTATAGGTGACTTTAGCTCTCTTGTATTAAATGTTAGGCTGCCTATAGGTGACTTTATCCATCTTGTATTAAATGTTAGGCTGCCTATAGGTGACTTTATCTCTCTTGTATTAAATGTTAGGCTGCCTATGGGTGACTTTATCCCTCTTGTATTAAATGTTAGGCTGCCTATGGGTGACTTTATCTCTCTTGTATTAAACGTTAGGCTGCCTATGGGTGACTTTATCTCTCTTGTATTAAATGTTAGGCTGCCTATAGGTGACTTTATCCCTCTTGTATTAAATGTTAGGCTGCCTATAGGTGACTTTATCCCTCTTGTATTAAATGTTAGGCTGCCTATAGGTGACTTTATCCCTCTTGTATTAAATGTTAGGCTGCCTATAGGTGACTTTATCCCTCTTGTATTAAATGTTAGGCTGCCTATAGGTGACTTTATCCCTCTTGTATTAAAGGTTAGGCTGCCTATGAGTGACTTTATCCCTCTTGTATTAAATGTTAGGCTGCCTATGAGTGACTTTATCCCTCTTGTATTAAATGTTAGGCTGCCTATGGGTGACTTTATCCTTCTTGTATTAAACGTTAGGCTGCCTATGGGTGACTTTAGCCCTCTTGTATTAAATGTTAGGCTGCCTATGGGTGACTTTAGCTCTCTTGTATTAAATGTTAGGCTGCCTATGGGTGACTTTAGCCCTCTTGTATTAAATGTTAGGCTGCCTATGGGTGACTTTAGCTCTCTTGTATTAAATGTTAGGCTGCCTATGGGTGACTTTAGCCCTCTTGTATTAAATGTTAGGCTGCCTATAGGTGACTTTATCTCTCTTGTATTAAACGTTAGGCTGCCTATGGGTGACTTTATCTCTCTTGTATTAAACGTTAGGCTGCCTATGGGTGACTTTATCTCTCTTGTATTAAACGTTAGGCTGCCTATGGGTGACTTTATCTCTCTTGTATTAAATGTTAGGCTGCCTATAGGTGACTTTATCTCTCTTGTATTAAACGTTAGGCTGCCTATGAGTGACTTTATCCCTCTTGTATTAAACGTTAGGCTGCATATAGGTGACTTTATCCCTCTTGTATTAAACGTTAGGCTGCATATAGGTGACTTTATCCCTCTTGTATTAAACGTTAGGCTGCCTATGGGTGACTTTATCTCTCTTGTATTAAATGTTAGGCTGCCTATGGGTGACTTTAGCCCTCTTGTATTAAATGTTAGGCTGCCTATGAGTGACTTTAGCCCTCTTGTATTAAATGTTAGGCTGCCTATAGGTGACTTTATCTCTCTTGTATTAAATGTTAGGCTGCCTATAGGTGACTTTATCTCTCTTGTATTAAATGTTAGGCTGCCTATGGGTGACTTTAGCCCTCTTGTATTAAATGTTAGGCTGCCTATGAGTGACTTTAGCCCTCTTGTATTAAATGTTAGGCTGCCTATAGGTGACTTTATCTCTCTTGTATTAAATGTTAGGCTGCCTATAGGTGACTTTATCTCTCTTGTATTAAACGTTAGGCTGCCTATGGGTGACTTTAGCTCTCTTGTATTAAATGTTAGGCTGCCTATAGGTGACTTTAGCTCTCTTGTATTAAATGTTAGGCTGCCTATAGGTGACTTTAGCCCTCTTGTATTAAACGTTAGGCTGCCTATGGGTGACTTTAGCTCTCTTGTATTAAATGTTAGGCTGCCTATAGGTGACTTTATCTCTCTTGTATTAAATGTTAGGCTGCCTATGAGTGACTTTAGCTCTCTTGTATTAAATGTTAGGCTGCCTATGAGTGACTTTATCTCTCTTGTATTAAATGTTAGGCTGCCTATGAGTGACTTTAGCTCTCTTGTATTAAATGTTAGGCTGCCTATGGGTGACTTTAGCTCTCTTGTATTAAATGTTAGGCTGCCTATAGGTGACTTTAGCTCTCTTGTATTAAACGTTAGGCTGCCTATGGGTGACTTTAGCTCTCTTGTATTAAATGTTAGGCTGCCTATAGGTGACTTTATCTCTCTTGTATTAAATGTTAGGCTGCCTATAGGTGACTTTAGCCCTCTTGTATGAAACGTTAGGCTGCCTATAGGTGACTTTAGCTCTCTTGTATTAAACGTTAGGCTGCCTATAGGTGACTTTAGCTCTCTTGTATTAAATGTTAGGCTGCCTATGGGTGACTTTAGCTCTCTTGTATTAAACGTTAGGCTGCCTATAGGTGACTTTAGCTCTCTTGTATTAAATGTTAGGCTGCCTATGGGTGACTTTAACCCTCTTGTATTAAATGTTAGGCTGCCTATGGGTGACTTTATCTCTCTTGTATTAAATGTTAGGCTGCCTATGAGTGACTTTAGCTCCCTTGTATTAAATGTTAGGCTGCCTATGAGTGACTTTATCTCTCTTGTATTAAACGTTAGGCTGCCTATGGGTGACTTTATCCCTCTTGTATTAAATGTTAGGCTGCCTATGGGTGACTTTATCCCTCTTGTATTAAATGTTAGGCTGCCTATAGGTGACTTTATCTCTCTTGTATTAAATGTTAGGCTGCCTATGGGTGACTTTAGCTCTCTTGTATTAAATGTTAGGCTGCCTATAGGTGACTTTATCTCTCTTGTATTAAATGTTAGGCTGCCTATAGGTGACTTTATCTCTCTTGTATTAAATGTTAGGCTGCCTATGAGTGACTTTATCTCTCTTGTATGAAACGTTAGGCTGCCTATAGGTGACTTTAACCCTCTTGTATTAAATGTTAGGCTGCCTATGAGTGACTTTATCTCTCTTGTATGAAACGTTAGGCTGCCTATGGGTGACTTTAGCCCTCTTGTATTAAACGTTAGGCTGCCTATGGGTGACTTTATCTCTCTTGTATTAAATGTTAGGCTGCCTATGGGTGACTTTAGCCATCTTGTATTAAATGTTAGGCTGCCTATAGGTGACTTTAGCCCTCTTGTATTAAATGTTAGGCTGCCTATGGGTGACTTTAGCCATCTTGTATTAAATGTTAGGCTGCCTATAGGTGACTTTAGCCCTCTTGTATTAAATGTTAGGCTGCCTATGGGTGACTTTAGCCATCTTGTATTAAATGTTAGGCTGCCTATGAGTGACTTTATCTCTCTTGTATTAAATGTTAGGCTGCCTATGGGTGACTTTATCCCTCTTGTATTAAATGTTAGGCTGCCTATAGGTGACTTTATCTCTCTTGTATTAAACGTTAGGCTGCCCATAGGTGACTTTAGCCCTCTTGTATTAAACGTTAGGCTGCCTATAGGTGACTTTATCTCTCTTGTATTAAATGTTAGGCTGCCTATAGGTGACTTTATCTCTCTTGTATTAAACGTTAGGCTGCCTATGGGTGACTTTAGCCCTCTTGTATTAAACGTTAGGCTGCCTATAGGTGACTTTATCTCTCTTGTATTAAATGTTAGGCTGCCTATAGGTGACTTTATCTCTCTTGTATTAAATGTTAGGCTGCCTATAGGTGACTTTATCTCTCTTGTATTAAATGTTAGGCTGCCTATAGGTGACTTTATCTCTCTTGTATTAAACGTTAGGCTGCCTATGGATGACTTTAGCTCTCTTGTATTAAATGTTAGGCTGCCTATGGGTGACTTTATCTCTCTTGTATTAAATGTTAGGCTGCCTATGGGTGACTTTAGCCCTCTTGTATTAAATGTTAGGCTGCCTATAGGTGACTTTATCCCTCTTGTATTAAATGTTAGGCTGCCTATAGGTGACTTTATCTCTCTTGTATTAAATGTTAGGCTGCCTATAGGTGACTTTATCCCTCTTGTATTAAATGTTAGGCTGCCTATAGGTGACTTTATCTCTCTTGTATTAAACGTTAGGCTGCCTATGGGTGACTTTATCCCTCTTGTATTAAATGTTAGGCTGCCTATGAGTGACTTTAGCCCTCTTGTATTAAATGTTAGGCTGCCTATGAGTGACTTTAGCCCTCTTGTATTAAATGTTAGGCTGCCTATGGGTGACTTTATCCCTCTTGTATTAAATGTTAGGCTGCCTATGAGTGACTTTAGCCCTCTTGTATTAAATGTTAGGCTGCCTATGGGTGACTTTATCCCTCTTGTATTAAATGTTAGGCTGCCTATGAGTGACTTTAGCCCTCTTGTATTAAATGTTAGGCTGCCTATGGGTGACTTTATCCCTCTTGTATTAAATGTTAGGCTGCCTATGGGTGACTTTAGCCATCTTGTATTAAATGTTAGGCTGCCTATGGGTGACTTTAGCCCTCTTGTATTAAATGTTAGGCTGCCTATGAGTGACTTTAGCCCTCTTGTATTAAATGTTAGGCTGCCTATGGGTGACTTTATCCCTCTTGTATTAAATGTTAGGCTGCCTATAGGTGACTTTAGCCCTCTTGTATTAAATGTTAGGCTGCCTATGGGTGACTTTAGCCATCTTGTATTAAATGTTAGGCTGCCTATGAGTGACTTTAGCCCTCTTGTATTAAATGTTAGGCTGCCTATGGGTGACTTTATCCCTCTTGTATTAAATGTTAGGCTGCCTATGAGTGACTTTAGCCCTCTTGTATTAAATGTTAGGCTGCCTATGGGTGACTTTATCCCTCTTGTATTAAATGTTAGGCTGCCTATGAGTGACTTTAGCCCTCTTGTATTAAATGTTAGGCTGCCTATGGGTGACTTTAGCCCTCTTGTATTAAATGTTAGGCTGCCTATGGGTGACTTTAGCCATCTTGTATTAAATGTTAGGCTGCCTATGAGTGACTTTAGCCCTCTTGTATTAAATGTTAGGCTGCCTATGAGTGACTTTAGCCATCTTGTATTAAATGTTAGGCTGCCTATGAGTGACTTTATCTCTCTTGTATTAAATGTTAGGCTGCCTATGAGTGACTTTATCTCTCTTGTATTAAATGTTAGGCTGCCTATGAGTGACTTTAGCCCTCTTGTATTAAATGTTAGGCTGCCTATGGGTGACTTTAGCCATCTTGTATTAAATGTTAGGCTGCCTATGGGTGACTTTAGCTCTCTTGTATTAAATGTTAGGCTGCCTATAGGTGACTTTATCCCTCTTGTATTAAATGTTAGGCTGCCTATGAGTGACTTTATCTCTCTTGTATTAAACGTTAGGCTGCCTATGGGTGACTTTATCCTTCTTGTATTAAATGTTAGGCTGCCTATGGGTGACTTTATCCCTCTTGTATTAAATGTTAGGCTGCCTATGGGTGACTTTAGCCATCTTGTATTAAATGTTAGGCTGCCTATGAGTGACTTTATCTCTCTTGTATTAAATGTTAGGCTGCCTATGAGTGACTTTATCTCTCTTGTATTAAATGTTAGGCTGCCTATGAGTGACTTTAGCCCTCTTGTATTAAATGTTAGGCTGCCTATGGGTGACTTTATCTCTCTTGTATTAAATGTTAGGCTGCCTATGGGTGACTTTATCTCTCTTGTATTAAATGTTAGGCTGCCTATGAGTGACTTTATCCCTCTTGTATTAAACGTTAGGCTGCCTATGGGTGACTTTATCCTTCTTGTATTAAACGTTAGGCTGCCTATGGGTGACTTTAACCATCTTGTATTAAATGTTAGGCTGCCTATGAGTGACTTTAGCTCTCTTGTATTAAATGTTAGGCTGCCTATGGGTGACTTTATCTCTCTTGTATTAAACGTTAGGCTGCCTATGGGTGACTTTATCTCTCTTGTATTAAATGTTAGGCTGCCTATGGGTGACTTTATCTCTCTTGTATTAAATGTTAGGCTGCCTATGGGTGACTTTATCTCTCTTGTATTAAATGTTAGGCTGCCTATAGGTGACTTTATCCCTCTTGTATTAAATGTTAGGCTGCCTATGGGTGACTTTATCTCTCTTGTATTAAATGTTAGGCTGCCTATGGGTGACTTTATCTCTCTTGTATTAAATGTTAGGCTGCCTATGAGTGACTTTATCCCTCTTGTATTAAACGTTAGGCTGCCTATTGGTGACTTTATCTCTCTTGTATTAAACGTTAGGCTGCCTATAGGTGACTTTAGCTCTCTTGTATTAAATGTTAGGCTGCCTATGGGTGACTTTATCCTTCTTGTATTAAACGTTAGGCTGCCTATGGGTGACTTTAGCTCTCTTGTATTAAATGTTAGGCTGCCTATGGGTGACTTTAGCCCTCTTGTATTAAATGTTAGGCTGCCTATGGGTGACTTTATCTCTCTTGTATTAAATGTTAGGCTGCCTATGGGTGACTTTATCTCTCTTGTATTAAACGTTAGGCTGCCTATGGGTGACTTTAGCCCTCTTGTATCAAACGTTAGGCTGCCTATGGGTGACTTTAGCTCTCTTGTATTAAACGTTAGGCTGCCTATGGGTGACTTTAGCCCTCTTGTATTAAATGTTAGGCTGCCTATAGGTGACTTTAGCTCTCTTGTATTAAACGTTAGGCTGCCTATAGGTGACTTTATCTCTCTTGTATTAAATGTTAGGCTGCCTATAGGTGACTTTATCCCTCTTGTATTAAATGTTAGGCTGCCTATAGGTGACTTTATCTCTCTTGTATTAAATGTTAGGCTGCCTATAGGTGACTTTATCACTCTTGTATTAAATGTTAGGCTGCCTATAGGTGACTTTAGCCCTCTTGTATTAAATGTTAGGCTGCCTATGGGTGACTTTATCCCTCTTGTATTAAATGTTAGGCTGCCTATAGGTGACTTTATCTCTCTTGTATTAAATGTTAGGCTGCCTATAGGTGACTTTAGCCCTCTTGTATTAAATGTTAGGCTGCCTATAGGTGACTTTATCCCTCTTGTATTAAATGTTAGGCTGCCTATAGGTGACTTTATCCCTCTTGTATTAAATGTTAGGCTGCCTATAGGTGACTTTATCCCTCTTGTATTAAATGTTAGGCTGCCTATAGGTGACTTTAGCTCTCTTGTATTAAATGTTAGGCTGCCTATATGTGACTTTATCCCTCTTGTATTAAATGTTAGGCTGCCTATAGGTGACTTTATCTCTCTTGTATTAAATGTTAGGCTGCCTATAGGTGACTTTAGCTCTCTTGTATTAAATGTTAGGCTGCCTATAGGTGACTTTAGCTCTCTTGTGTTAAACGTTAGGCTGCCTATAGGTGACTTTATCTCTCTTGTATTAAATGTTAGGCTGCCTATAGGTGACTTTATCCCTCTTGTATTAAATGTTAGGCTGCCTATAGGTGACTTTAGCTCTCTTGTATTAAATGTTAGGCTGCCTATAGGTGACTTTATCTCTCTTGTATTAAATGTTAGGCTGCCTATAGGTGACTTTAGCTCTCTTGTATTAAATGTTAGGCTGCCTATAGGTGACTTTAGCTCTCTTGTGTTAAACGTTAGGCTGCCTATAGGTGACTTTATCTCTCTTGTATTAAATGTTAGGCTGCCTATAGGTGACTTTAGCCCTCTTGTATTAAATGTTAGGCTGCCTATAGGTGACTTTAGCCCTCTTGTATTAAATGTTAGGCTGCCTATAGGTGACTTTAGCCCTCTTGTATTAAATGTTAGGCTGCCTATAGGTGACTTTAGCCCTCTTGTATTAAATGTTAGGCTGCCTATAGGTGACTTTAGCCCTCTTGTATTAAATGTTAGGCTGCCTATAGGTGACTTTAGCCCTCTTGTATTAAATGTTAGGCTGCCTATAGGTGACTTTATCTCTCTTGTATTAAATGTTAGGCTGCCTATAGGTGACTTTATCTCTCTTGTATTAAATGTTAGGCTGCCTATGGATGACTTTATCTCTCTTGTATTAAACGTTAGGCTGCCTATGGGTGACTTTAGCCCTCTTGTATTAAATGTTAGGCTGCCTATAGGTGACTTTATCTCTCTTGTATTAAATGTTAGGCTGCCCATGGGTGACTTTATCCCTCTTGTATTAAATGTTAGGCTGCCTATAGGTGACTTTAGTCCTCTTGTATTAAATGTTAGGCTGCCTATGGGTGACTTTATCCCTCTTGTATTAAATGTTAGGCTGCCTATAGGTGACTTTATCCCTCTTGTATTAAATGTTAGGCTGCCTATAGGTGACTTTATCCCTCTTGTATTAAATGTTAGGCTGCCTATAGGTGACTTTATCTCTCTTGTATTAAATGTTAGGCTGCCTATGGGTGACTTTATCTCTCTTGTATTAAATGTTAGGCTGCCTATAGGTGACTTTATCCATCTTGTATTAAATGTTAGGCTGGCAATAGGTGACTTTATCTCTCTTGTATTAAATGTTAGGCTGCCTATAGGTGACTTTATCCATCTTGTATTAAATGTTAGGCTGGCAATAGGTGACTTTATCTCTCTTGTATTAAATGTTAGGCTGCCTATAGGTGACTTTATCTCTCTTGTATTAAATGTTAGGCTGCCTATGGGTGACTTTATCTCTCTTGTATTAAATGTTAGGCTGCCTATAGGTGACTTTATCCATCTTGTATTAAACGTTAGGCTGCCTATAGGTGACTTTAGCTCTCTTGTATTAAACGTTAGGCTGCCTATAGGATGACTTTATCTCTCTTGTATTAAATGTTAGGCTGCCTATAGGTGACTTTATCTCTCTTGTATTAAATGTTAGGCTGCCTATAGGTGACTTTATCACTCTTGTATTAAATGTTAGGCTGCCTATGGGTGACTTTATCTCTCTTGTATTAAATGTTAGGCTGCCTATATGTGACTTTATCCCTCTTGTATTAAATGTTAGGCTGCCTATAGGTGACTTTATCTCTCTTGTATTAAATGTTAGGCTGCCTATATGTGACTTTATCACTCTTGTATTAAATGTTAGGCTGCCTATAGGTGACTTTATCACTCTTGTATTAAATGTTAGGCTGCCTATATGTGACTTTATCCCTCTTGTATTAAATGTTAGGCTGCCTATAGGTGACTTTATCACTCTTGTATTAAACGTTAGGCTGCCCATAGGTGACTTTATCCCTCTTGTATTAAATGTTAGGCTGCCTATGAGTGACTTTATCCCTCTTGTATTAAATGTTAGGCTGCCTATAGGTGACTTTATCCCTCTTGTATTAAATGTTAGGCTGCCTATAGGTGACTTTATCCATCTTGTATTAAATGTTAGGCTGCCTATAGGTGACTTTATCTCTCTTGTATTAAATGTTAGGCTGCCTATAGGTGACTTTATCTCTCTTGTATTAAATGTTAGGCTGCCTATGGGTGACTTTATCCATCTTGTATTAAATGTTAGGCTGCCTATAGGTGACTTTATCCCTCTTGTATTAAATGTTAGGCTGCCTATAGGTGACTTTATCCATCTTGTATTAAATGTTAGGCTGCCTATGAGTGACTTTATCCCTCTTGTATTAAATGTTAGGCTGCCTATGAGTGACTTTATCCCTCTTGTATTAAATGTTAGGCTGCCTATAGGTGACTTTATCCCTCTTGTATTAAATGTTAGGCTGCCTATAGGTGACTTTATCCATCTTGTATTAAATGTTAGGCTGCCTATGAGTGACTTTAGCTCTCTTGTATTAAATGTTAGGCTGCCTATAGGTGACTTTATCTCTCTTGTATTAAATGTTAGGCTGCCTATGGGTGACTTTATCCATCTTGTATTAAATGTTAGGCTGCCTATAGGTGACTTTATCCATCTTGTATTAAATGTTAGGCTGCCTATGGATGACTTTAGCCCTCTTGTATTAAATGTTAGGCTGCCTATGGGTGACTTTATCTCTCTTGTATTAAATGTTAGGCTGCCTATAGGTGACTTTATCCCTCTTGTATTAAATGTTAGGCTGCCTATGAGTGACTTTAGCTCTCTTGTATTAAATGTTAGGCTGCCTATAGGTGACTTTATCTCTCTTGTATTAAATGTTAGGCTGCCTATAGGTGACTTTAGCCCTCTTGTATTAAATGTTAGGCTGCCTATAGGTGACTTTATCCATCTTGTATTAAATGTTAGGCTGCCTATAGGTGACTTTATCCATCTTGTATTAAATGTTAGGCTGCCTATAGGTGACTTTAGCCCTCTTGTATTAAATGTTAGGCTGCCTATAGGTGACTTTATCCATCTTGTATTAAATGTTAGGCTGCCTATAGGTGACTTTAGCCCTCTTGTATTAAATGTTAGGCTGCCTATAGGTGACTTTAGCCCTCTTGTATTAAATGTTAGGCTGCCTATAGGTGACTTTATCCATCTTGTATTAAATGTTAGGCTGCCTATAGGTGACTTTAGCCCTCTTGTATTAAATGTTAGGCTGCCTATAGGTGACTTTATCCATCTTGTATTAAATGTTAGGCTGCCTATAGGTGACTTTATCCATCTTGTATTAAATGTTAGGCTGCCTATAGGTGACTTTAGCCCTCTTGTATTAAATGTTAGGCTGCCTATAGGTGACTTTATCCATCTTGTATTAAATGTTAGGCTGCCTATAGGTGACTTTAGCCCTCTTGTATTAAATGTTAGGCTGCCTATAGGTGACTTTAGCCCTCTTGTATTAAATGTTAGGCTGCCTATGGGTGACTTTATCTCTCTTGTATTAAATGTTAGGCTGCCTATGAGTGACTTTAGCTCTCTTGTATTAAATGTTAGGCTGCCTATAGGTGACTTTATCTCTCTTGTATTAAATGTTAGGCTGCCTATAGGTGACTTTAGCCCTCTTGTATTAAATGTTAGGCTGCCTATAGGTGACTTTATCCATCTTGTATTAAATGTTAGGCTGCCTATGTGTGACTTTATCTCTCTTGTATTAAATGTTAGGCTGCCTATGAGTGACTTTATCCCTCTTGTATTAAACGTTAGGCTGCCTATGAGTGACTTTATCCCTCTTGTATTAAATGTTAGGCTGCCTATAGGTGACTTTATCCCTCTTGTATTAAATGTTAGGCTGCCTATAGGTGACTTTATCTCTCTTGTATTAAATGTTAGGCTGCCTATAGGTGACTTTATCCCTCTTGTATTAAATGTTAGGCTGCCTATGAGTGACTTTATCTCTCTTGTATTAAATGTTAGGCTGCCTATAGGTGACTTTATCTCTCTTGTATTAAATGTTAGGCTGCCTATGAGTGACTTTATCTCTCTTGTATTAAATGTTAGGCTGCCTATGAGTGACTTTATCTCTCTTGTATTAAATGTTAGGCTGCCTATAGGTGACTTTATCTCTCTTGTATTAAACGTTAGGCTGCCTATGAGTGACTTTATCTCTCTTGTATTAAATGTTAGGCTGCCTATGAGTGACTTTATCTCTCTTGTATTAAATGTTAGGCTGCCTATGAGTGACTTTATCTCTCTTGTATTAAATGTTAGGCTGCCTATGGGTGACTTTAGCTCTCTTGTATTAAATGTTAGGCTGCCTATGAGTGACTTTAGCTCTCTTGTATTAAATGTTAGGCTGCCTATGAGTGACTTTATCTCTCTTGTATTAAATGTTAGGCTGCCTATGGGTGACTTTAGCTCTCTTGTATTAAATGTTAGGCTGCCTATAGGTGACTTTAGCTCTCTTGTATTAAACGTTAGGCTGCCTATGGGTGACTTTAGCTCTCTTGTATTAAATGTTAGGCTGCCTATGGGTGACTTTAGCCCTCTTGTATTAAATGTTAGGCTGCCTATGGGTGACTTTATCTCTCTTGTATTAAATGTTAGGCTGCCTATGGGTGACTTTAGCCCTCTTGTATTAAATGTTAGGCTGCCTATGGGTGACTTTATCTCTCTTGTATTAAATGTTAGGCTGCCTATGGGTGACTTTATCTCTCTTGTATTAAATGTTAGGCTGCCTATGAGTGACTTTATCTCTCTTGTATTAAATGTTAGGCTGCCTATGAGTGACTTTATCTCTCTTGTATTAAATGTTAGGCTGCCTATGGGTGACTTTATCTCTCTTGTATTAAATGTTAGGCTGCCTATGGGTGACTTTATCTCTCTTGTATTAAATGTTAGGCTGCCTATGGGTGACTTTATCTCTCTTGTATTAAATGTTAGGCTGCCTATGGGTGACTTTAGCCCTCTTGTATTAAATGTTAGGCTGCCTATGGGTGACTTTATCTCTCTTGTATTAAATGTTAGGCTGCCTATGGGTGACTTTATCTCTCTTGTATTAAATGTTAGGCTGCCTATGAGTGACTTTATCTCTCTTGTATTAAATGTTAGGCTGCCTATGAGTGACTTTATCTCTCTTGTATTAAATGTTAGGCTGCCTATGAGTGACTTTATCTCTCTTGTATTAAACGTTAGGCTGCCTATAGGTGACTTTAGCCCTCTTGTATTAAACGTTAGGCTGCCTATGAGTGACTTTATCTCTCTTGTATTAAACGTTAGGCTGCCTATAGGTGACTTTATCTCTCTTGTATTAAATGTTAGGCTGCCTATAGGTGACTTTATCCCTCTTGTATTAAATGTTAGGCTGCCTATAGGTGACTTTAGCTCTCTTGTATTAAATGTTAGGCTGCCTATAGGTGACTTTAGCTCTCTTGTATTAAACGTTAGGCTGCCTATGGGTGACTTTAGCTCTCTTGTATTAAATGTTAGGCTGCCTATGGGTGACTTTAGCTCTCTTGTATTAAATGTTAGGCTGCCTATAGGTGACTTTAGCTCTCTTGTATTAAACGTTAGGCTGCCTATGGGTGACTTTAGCTCTCTTGTATTAAATGTTAGGCTGCCTATAGGTGACTTTATCTCTCTTGTATTAAATGTTAGGCTGCCTATGAGTGACTTTATCTCTCTTGTATTAAATGTTAGGCTGCCTATGAGTGACTTTATCTCTCTTGTATTAAATGTTAGGCTGCCTATGAGTGACTTTATCTCTCTTGTATTAAACGTTAGGCTGCCTATAGGTGACTTTAGCCCTCTTGTATTAAACGTTAGGCTGCCTATGAGTGACTTTATCTCTCTTGTATTAAACGTTAGGCTGCCTATAGGTGACTTTATCTCTCTTGTATTAAATGTTAGGCTGCCTATAGGTGACTTTATCCCTCTTGTATTAAATGTTAGGCTGCCTATGAGTGACTTTATCCCTCTTGTATTAAATGTTAGGCTGCCTATGAGTGACTTTATCTCTCTTGTATTAAATGTTAGGCTGCCTATAGGTGACTTTATCCATCTTGTATTAAATGTTAGGCTGCCTATGGATGACTTTAGCCCTCTTGTATTAAATGTTAGGCTGCCTATAGGTGACTTTATCTCTCTTGTATTAAACGTTAGGCTGCCTATAGGTGACTTTAGCCCTCTTGTATTAAACGTTAGGCTGCCTATGGGTGACTTTAGCTCTCTTGTATTAAACGTTAGGCTGCCTATGGGTGACTTTAGCCCTCTTGTATTAAATGTTAGGCTGCCTATGAGTGACTTTAGCTCTCTTGTATTAAACGTTAGGCTGCCTATGGGTGACTTTAGCTCTCTTGTATTAAACGTTAGGCTGCCTATAGGTGACTTTATCCCTCTTGTATTAAATGTTAGGCTGCCTATGGGTGACTTTAGCTCTCTTGTATTAAATGTTAGGCTGCCTATGGGTGACTTTATCTCTCTTGTATTAAACGTTAGGCTGCCTATGGGTGACTTTAGCTCTCTTGTATTAAATGTTAGGCTGCCTATAGGTGACTTTATCCATCTTGTATTAAATGTTAGGCTGCCTATAGGTGACTTTATCCATCTTGTATTAAATGTTAGGCTGCCTATAGGTGACTTTAGCCCTCTTGTATTAAATGTTAGGCTGCCTATGAGTGACTTTATCTCTCTTGTATTAAACGTTAGGCTGCCTATGGGTGACTTTAGCTCTCTTGTATTAAATGTTAGGCTGCCTATGAGTGACTTTAGCTCTCTTGTATTAAATGTTAGGCTGCCTATGGGTGACTTTATCTCTCTTGTATTAAATGTTAGGCTGCCTATGAGTGACTTTAGCTCTCTTGTATTAAATGTTAGGCTGCCTATGGGTGACTTTAGCCCTCTTGTATTAAACGTTAGGCTGCCTATGGGTGACTTTAGCTCTCTTGTATTAAATGTTAGGCTGCCTATGGGTGACTTTATCTCTCTTGTATTAAATGTTAGGCTGCCTATGAGTGACTTTAGCCCTCTTGTATTAAATGTTAGGCTGCCTATGGGTGACTTTAGCTCTCTTGTATTAAATGTTAGGCTGCCTATGAGTGACTTTAGTCCTCTTGTATTAAATGTTAGGCTGCCTATGGGTGACTTTAGCTCTCTTGTATTAAATGTTAGGCTGCCTATGGGTGACTTTAGCCCTCTTGTATTAAATGTTAGGCTGCCTATAGGTGACTTTAGCTCTCTTGTATTAAACGTTAGGCTGCCTATGGGTGACTTTAGCCCTCTTGTATTAAATGTTAGGCTGCCTATAGGTGACTTTATCTCTCTTGTATTAAACGTTAGGCTGCCTATGGGTGACTTTAGCCCTCTTGTATTAAACGTTAGGCTGCCTATGGGTGACTTTAGCTCTCTTGTATTAAATGTTAGGCTGCCTATGGGTGACTTTAGCCCTCTTGTATTAAACGTTAGGCTGCCTATAGGTGACTTTATCCATCTTGTATTAAATGTTAGGCTGCCTATAGGTGACTTTAGCTCTCTTGTATTAAATGTTAGGCTGCCTATGGGTGACTTTAGCTCTCTTGTATTAAATGTTAGGCTGCCTATGGGTGACTTTAGCCCTCTTGTATTAAACGTTAGGCTGCCTATGGGTGACTTTAGCCCTCTTGTATTAAACGTTAGGCTGCCTATGGGTGACTTTAGCTCTCTTGTATTAAACGTTAGGCTGCCTATGGGTGACTTTAGCTCTCTTGTATTAAATGTTAGGCTGCCTATGGGTGACTTTAGCCCTCTTGTATTAAATGTTAGGCTGCCTATAGGTGACTTTAGCTCTCTTGTATTAAATGTTAGGCTGCCTATGGGTGACTTTAGCTCTCTTGTATTAAATGTTAGGCTGCCTATGGGTGACTTTATCCCTCTTGTATTAAATGTTAGGCTGCCTATGAGTGACTTTAGCCCTCTTGTATTAAATGTTAGGCTGCCTATGGGTGACTTTAGCCCTCTTGTATTAAATGTTAGGCTGCCTATAGGTGACTTTAGCTCTCTTGTATTAAATGTTAGGCTGCCTATGGGTGACTTTAGCTCTCTTGTATTAAATGTTAGGCTGCCTATGGGTGACTTTAGCTCTCTTGTATTAAATGTTAGGCTGCCTATGGGTGACTTTAGCTCTCTTGTATTAAATGTTAGGCTGCCTATAGGTGACTTTATCTCTCTTGTATTAAATGTTAGGCTGCCTATGGGTGACTTTAGCTCTCTTGTATTAAATGTTAGGCTGCCTATAGGTGACTTTATCCCTCTTGTATTAAATGTTAGGCTGCCTATAGGTGACTTTATCCCTCTTGTATTAAATGTTAGGCTGCCTATGGGTGACTTTAGCTCTCTTGTATTAAATGTTAGGCTGCCTATGGGTGACTTTAGCTCTCTTGTATTAAATGTTAGGCTGCCTATGGGTGACTTTAGCTCTCTTGTATTAAATGTTAGGCTGCCTATGGGTGACTTTAGCTCTCTTGTATTAAACGTTAGGCTGCCTATAGGTGACTTTATCCCTCTTGTATTAAATGTTAGGCTGCCTATGGGTGACTTTAGCTCTCTTGTATTAAATGTTAGGCTGCCTATGGGTGACTTTAGCTCTCTTGTATTAAATGTTAGGCTGCCTATGGGTGACTTTAGCTCTCTTGTATTAAATGTTAGGCTGCCTATGGGTGACTTTAGCTCTCTTGTATTAAACGTTAGGCTGCCTATAGGTGACTTTATCCCTCTTGTATTAAATGTTAGGCTGCCTATGGGTGACTTTAGCTCTCTTGTATTAAATGTTAGGCTGCCTATGGGTGACTTTAGCTCTCTTGTATTAAATGTTAGGCTGCCTATGGGTGACTTTAGCTCTCTTGTATTAAATGTTAGGCTGCCTATGGGTGACTTTAGCTCTCTTGTATTAAACGTTAGGCTGCCTATAGGTGACTTTATCCCTCTTGTATTAAATGTTAGGCTGCCTATGGGTGACTTTAGCTCTCTTGTATTAAATGTTAGGCTGCCTATGGGTGACTTTAGCTCTCTTGTATTAAATGTTAGGCTGCCTATGGGTGACTTTAGCTCTCTTGTATTAAACGTTAGGCTGCCTATAGGTGACTTTATCCCTCTTGTATTAAATGTTAGGCTGCCTATGAGTGACTTTAGCTCTCTTGTGTTAAACGTTAGGCTGCCTATGGGTGACTTTAGCTCTCTTGTGTTAAACGTTAGGCTGCCTATAGGTGACTTTAGCCCTCTTGTATTAAATGTTAGGCTGCCTATGAGTGACTTTATCTCTCTTGTATTAAATGTTAGGCTGCCTATAGGTGACTTTAGCCCTCTTGTATTAAATGTTAGGCTGCCTATGAGTGACTTTATCTCTCTTGTATTAAATGTTAGGCTGCCTATAGGTGACTTTATCCCTCTTGTATTAAATGTTAGGCTGCCTATGGGTGACTTTAGCTCTCTTGTATTAAATGTTAGGCTGCCTATGGGTGACTTTAGCTCTCTTGTATTAAATGTTAGGCTGCCTATGGGTGACTTTATCCATCTTGTATTAAATGTTAGGCTGCCTATGGGTGACTTTAGCTCTCTTGTATTAAATGTTAGGCTGCCTATGGGTGACTTTAGCTCTCTTGTATTAAATGTTAGGCTGCCTATGAGTGACTTTATCCCTCTTGTATTAAATGTTAGGCTGCCTATGAGTGACTTTATCTCTCTTGTATTAAATGTTAGGCTGCCTATAGGTGACTTTATCTCTCTTGTATTAAATGTTAGGCTGCCTATGGATGACTTTATCTCTCTTGTATTAAATGTTAGGCTGCCTATGGGTGACTTTAGCCCTCTTGTATTAAATGTTAGGCTGCCTATGGATGACTTTAGCCCTCTTGTATTAAATGTTAGGCTGCCTATGGATGACTTTATCCCTCTTGTATTAAATGTTAGGCTGCCTATGGGTGACTTTATCCCTCTTGTATTAAATGTTAGGCTGCCTATGGGTGACTTTATCCCTCTTGTATTAAATGTTAGGCTGCCTATAGGTGACTTTATCTCTCTTGTATTAAATGTTAGGCTGCCTATGGGTGACTTTAGCTCTCTTGTATGAAACGTTAGGCTGCCTATGGGTGACTTTAGCCCTCTTGTATTAAATGTTAGGCTGCCTATGGGTGACTTTATCCCTCTTGTATTAAATGTTAGGCTGCCTATGAGTGACTTTATCCCTCTTGTATTAAATGTTAGGCTGCCTATGGGTGACTTTATCTCTCTTGTATTAAATGTTAGGCTGGCAATAGGTGACTTTATCTCTCTTGTATTAAATGTTAGGCTGCCTATAGGTGACTTTATCTCTCTTGTATTAAATGTTAGGCTGCCTATGGGTGACTTTAGCCCTCTTGTATTAAATGTTAGGCTGCCTATGGATGACTTTAGCCCTCTTGTATTAAATGTTAGGCTGCCTATGGATGACTTTAGCCCTCTTGTATTAAATGTTAGGCTGCCTATGGATGACTTTAGCCCTCTTGTATTAAATGTTAGGCTGCCTATGGATGACTTTAGCCCTCTTGTATTAAATGTTAGGCTGCCTATGGATGACTTTAGCCCTCTTGTATTAAACGTTAGGCTGCCTATGGATGACTTTATCTCTCTTGTATTAAATGTTAGGCTGCCTATGGATGACTTTATCCCTCTTGTATTAAATGTTAGGCTGCCTATGGGTGACTTTATCCCTCTTGTATTAAATGTTAGGCTGCCTATGGGTGACTTTATCCCTCTTGTATTAAATGTTAGGCTGCCTATAGGTGACTTTATCTCTCTTGTATTAAATGTTAGGCTGCCTATGGGTGACTTTAGCTCTCTTGTATGAAACGTTAGGCTGCCTATGGGTGACTTTAGCCCTCTTGTATTAAATGTTAGGCTGCCTATGGGTGACTTTATCCCTCTTGTATTAAATGTTAGGCTGCCTATGGGTGACTTTAGCCCTCTTGTATTAAATGTTAGGCTGCCTATAGGTGACTTTATCTCTCTTGTATTAAATGTTAGGCTGCCTATAGGTGACTTTAGCTCTCTTGTATTAAATGTTAGGCTGGCAATAGGTGACTTTAGCTCTCTTGTATGAAACGTTAGGCTGCCTATGGGTGACTTTAGCCCTCTTGTATTAAATGTTAGGCTGCCTATGGGTGACTTTATCCCTCTTGTATTAAATGTTAGGCTGCCTATAGGTGACTTTAGCCCTCTTGTATTAAACGTTAGGCTGCCTATAGGTGACTTTATCTCTCTTGTATTAAATGTTAGGCTGCCTATGGGTGACTTTAGCCCTCTTGTATTAAATGTTAGGCTGCCTATGGGTGACTTTATCTCTCTTGTATTAAATGTTAGGCTGCCTATAGGTGACTTTATCTCTCTTGTATTAAATGTTAGGCTGCCTATGGGTGACTTTAGCCCTCTTGTATTAAATGTTAGGCTGCCTATGGGTGACTTTAGCTCTCTTGTATTAAATGTTAGGCTGCCTATAGGTGACTTTATCTCTCTTGTATTAAATGTTAGGCTGCCTATGGGTGACTTTAGCTCTCTTGTATTAAATGTTAGGCTGGCAATAGGTGACTTTATCTCTCTTGTATTAAATGTTAGGCTGCCTATAGGTGACTTTATCTCTCTTGTATTAAATGTTAGGCTGCCTATGGGTGACTTTAGCCCTCTTGTATTAAATGTTAGGCTGCCTATGGGTGACTTTAGCTCTCTTGTATTAAACGTTAGGCTGCCTATGGGTGACTTTATCCCTCTTGTATTAAATGTTAGGCTGCCTATAGGTGACTTTATCTCTCTTGTATTAAATGTTAGGCTGCCTATAGGTGACTTTATCTCTCTTGTATTAAATGTTAGGCTGCCTATGGGTGACTTTAGCCCTCTTGTATTAAATGTTAGGCTGCCTATGGGTGACTTTAACCCTCTTGTATTAAATGTTAGGCTGCCTATAGGTGACTTTAGCTCTCTTGTATTAAATGTTAGGCTGCCTATAGTGACTTTATCCCTCTTGTATTAAATGTTAGGCTGCCTATGGGTGACTTTAGCCCTCTTGTATTAAATGTTAGGCTGGCAATAGATGACTTTATCCCTCTTGTATTAAATGTTAGGCTGCCTATAGGTGACTTTAGCCCTCTTGTATTAAATGTTAGGCTGCCTATGAGTGACTTTATCCATCTTGTATTAAATGTTAGGCTGCCTATGGGTGACTTTATCCCTCTTGTATTAAATGTTAGGCTGCCTATAGGTGACTTTATCCCTCTTGTATTAAACGTTAGGCTGCCTATAGGTGACTTTATCCCTCTTGTATTAAATGTTAGGCTGCCTATAGGTGACTTTATCTCTCTTGTATTAAACGTTAGGCTGCCTATGGGTGACTTTATCCATCTTGTATTAAATGTTAGGCTGCCTATAGGTGACTTTATCCATCTTGTATTAAATGTTAGGCTGCCTATGGGTGACTTTATCCATCTTGTATTAAATGTTAGGCTGCCTATGAGTGACTTTATCCATCTTGTATTAAATGTTAGGCTGCCTATGGGTGACTTTAGCCCTCTTGTATTAAATGTTAGGCTGCCTATGAGTGACTTTATCCATCTTGTATTAAATGTTAGGCTGCCTATGGGTGACTTTATCCATCTTGTATTAAATGTTAGGCTGCCTATGAGTGACTTTATCCATCTTGTATTAAATGTTAGGCTGCCTATGGGTGACTTTATCCATCTTGTATTAAATGTTAGGCTGCCTATAGGTGACTTTATCCCTCTTGTATTAAATGTTAGGCTGCCTATAGGTGACTTTAGCCCTCTTGTATTAAATGTTAGGCTGCCTATGGATGACTTTAGCCCTCTTGTATTAAACGTTAGGCTGCCTATAGGTGACTTTATCCCTCTTGTATTAAATGTTAGGCTGCCTATAGGTGACTTTATCCCTCTTGTATTAAACGTTAGGCTGCCTATGGGTGACTTTAGCTCTCTTGTATTAAATGTTAGGCTGCCTATGGATGACTTTAGCTCTCTTGTATTAAATGTTAGGCTGCCTATGGGTGACTTTATCTCTCTTGTATTAAACGTTAGGCTGCCTATGGGTGACTTTAGCCCTCTTGTATTAAACGTTAGGCTGCCTATGGGTGACTTTAGCCCTCTTGTATTAAACGTTAGGCTGCCTATGGGTGACTTTAACCCTCTTGTATTAAACGTTAGGCTGCCTATGGGTGACTTTAGCCCTCTTGTATTAAACGTTAGGCTGCCTATGGGTGACTTTAGCCCTCTTGTATTAAACGTTAGGCTGCCTATGGGTGACTTTAACCCTCTTGTATTAAATGTTAGGCTGCCTATGGGTGACTTTATCCCTCTTGTATTAAATGTTAGGCTGCCTATGAGTGACTTTAACCATCTTGTATTAAACGTTAGGCTGCCTATGGGTGACTTTAGCCCTCTTGTATTAAACGTTAGGCTGCCTATAGGTGACTTTATCCCTCTTGTATTAAACGTTAGGCTGCCTATGGGTGACTTTAGCCCTCTTGTATTAAACGTTAGGCTGCCTATAGGTGACTTTAACCCTCTTGTATTAAATGTTAGGCTGCCTATGGGTGACTTTATCCCTCTTGTATTAAATGTTAGGCTGCCTATGAGTGACTTTAACCCTCTTGTATTAAATGTTAGGCTGCCTATGGGTGACTTTATCCCTCTTGTATTAAATGTTAGGCTGCCTATGGGTGACTTTAACCATCTTGTATTAAACGTTAGGCTGCCTATGGGTGACTTTAACCCTCTTGTATTAAATGTTAGGCTGCCTATGGGTGACTTTATCCCTCTTGTATTAAATGTTAGGCTGCCTATGAGTGACTTTAACCATCTTGTATTAAACGTTAGGCTGCCTATGGGTGACTTTAACCCTCTTGTATTAAATGTTAGGCTGCCTATGGGTGACTTTATCCCTCTTGTATTAAATGTTAGGCTGCCTATGAGTGACTTTAACCATCTTGTATTAAACGTTAGGCTGCCTATGGGTGACTTTAGCCCTCTTGTATTAAACGTTAGGCTGCCTATGGGTGACTTTAACCCTCTTGTATTAAATGTTAGGCTGCCTATGGGTGACTTTATCCCTCTTGTATTAAATGTTAGGCTGCCTATGAGTGACTTTAACCCTCTTGTATTAAACGTTAGGCTGCCTATGGGTGACTTTAACCCTCTTGTATTAAATGTTAGGCTGCCTATGGGTGACTTTATCCCTCTTGTATTAAATGTTAGGCTGCCTATGAGTGACTTTAACCATCTTGTATTAAACGTTAGGCTGCCTATGGGTGACTTTAGCCCTCTTGTATTAAACGTTAGGCTGCCTATAGGTGACTTTATCCCTCTTGTATTAAACGTTAGGCTGCCTATGGGTGACTTTAGCCCTCTTGTATTAAACGTTAGGCTGCCTATGGGTGACTTTAGCCCTCTTGTATTAAACGTTAGGCTGCCTATGGGTGACTTTAGCCCTCTTGTATTAAACGTTAGGCTGCCTATGGGTGACTTTAACCCTCTTGTATTAAATGTTAGGCTGCCTATGGGTGACTTTATCCCTCTTGTATTAAATGTTAGGCTGCCTATGAGTGACTTTAACCATCTTGTATTAAACGTTAGGCTGCCTATGGGTGACTTTAGCCCTCTTGTATTAAACGTTAGGCTGCCTATAGGTGACTTTATCCCTCTTGTATTAAACGTTAGGCTGCCTATGGGTGACTTTAGCCCTCTTGTATTAAACGTTAGGCTGCCTATGGATGACTTTAGCCATCTTGTATTAAACGTTAGGCTGCCTATGGGTGACTTTAGCCTTCTTGTATTAAATGTTAGGCTGCCTATGGGTGACTTTAGCCCTCTTGTATTAAACGTTAGGCTGCCTATGGATGACTTTAGCCTTCTTGTATTAAATGTTAGGCTGCCTATAGGTGACTTTAGCCCTCTTGTATTAAATGTTAGGCTGCCTATGAGTGACTTTAGCCCTCTTGTATTAAATGTTAGGCTGCCTATGGATGACTTTATCCCTCTTGTATTAAATGTTAGGCTGCCTATGGATGACTTTAGCCCTCTTGTATTAAATGTTAGGCTGCCTATAGGTGACTTTAGCCCTCTTGTATTAAATGTTAGGCTGCCTATGGGTGACTTTATCCCTCTTGTATTAAATGTTAGGCTGCCTATGAGTGACTTTAGCCCTCTTGTATTAAACGTTAGGCTGCCTATGGATGACTTTAGCTCTCTTGTATTAAACGTTAGGCTGCCTATAGGTGACTTTAGCTCTCTTGTATTAAACGTTAGGCTGCCTATAGGTGACTTTAGCCTTCTTGTATTAAATGTTAGGCTGCCTATAGGTGACTTTAGCCCTCTTGTATTAAATGTTAGGCTGCCTATGAGTGACTTTAGCCCTCTTGTATTAAATGTTAGGCTGCCTATGGATGACTTTATCCCTCTTGTATTAAATGTTAGGCTGCCTATGGATGACTTTAGCCCTCTTGTATTAAATGTTAGGCTGCCTATAGGTGACTTTAGCCCTCTTGTATTAAATGTTAGGCTGCCTATGAGTGACTTTAGCCCTCTTGTATTAAACGTTAGGCTGCCTATGGATGACTTTAGCTCTCTTGTATTAAACGTTAGGCTGCCTATAGGTGACTTTATCTCTCTTGTATTAAATGTTAGGCTGCCTATGAGTGACTTTATCTCTCTTGTATTAAACGTTAGGCTGCCTATGTGTGACTTTAGCCCTCTTGTATTAAACGTTAGGCTGCCTATAGGTGACTTTAGCCCTCTTGTATTAAATGTTAGGCTGCCTATGGGTGACTTTATCTCTCTTGTATTAAATGTTAGGCTGCCTATAGGTGACTTTATCTCTCTTGTATTAAATGTTAGGCTGCCTATAGGTGACTTTATCTCTCTTGTATTAAATGTTAGGCTGCCTATAGGTGACTTTATCCATCTTGTATTAAATGTTAGGCTGCCTATAGGTGACTTTATCTCTCTTGTATTAAATGTTAGGCTGCCTATAGGTGACTTTATCTCTCTTGTATTAAATGTTAGGCTGCCTATAGGTGACTTTATCTCTCTTGTATTAAATGTTAGGCTGCCTATAGGTGACTTTATCTCTCTTGTATTAAATGTTAGGCTGCCTATAGGTGACTTTATCCCTCTTGTATTAAACGTTAGGCTGGCAATAGGTGACTTTAGCTCTCTTGTATTAAATGTTAGGCTGCCTATAGGTGACTTTATCTCTCTTGTATTAAACGTTAGGCTGCCTATAGGTGACTTTATCTCTCTTGTATTAAACGTTAGGCTGCCTATGGGTGACTTTAACTCTCTTGTATTAAATGTTAGGCTGCCTATAGGTGACTTTATCTCTCTTGTATTAAATGTTAGGCTGCCTATAGGTGACTTTATCCATCTTGTATTAAATGTTAGGCTGCCTATGGGTGACTTTATCCCTCTTGTATTAAATGTTAGGCTGCCTATAGGTGACTTTATCCATCTTGTATTAAATGTTAGGCTGCCTATGGGTGACTTTATCCCTCTTGTATTAAACGTTAGGCTGCCTATAGGTGACTTTATCTCTCTTGTATTAAACGTTAGGCTGCCTATTGGTGACTTTATCTCTCTTGTATTAAACGTTAGGCTGCCTATTGGTGACTTTATCCATCTTGTATTAAACGTTAGGCTGCCTATGAGTGACTTTATCTCTCTTGTATTAAATGTTAGGCTGCCTATGAGTGACTTTATCTCTCTTGTATTAAATGTTAGGCTGCCTATTGGTGACTTTATCTCTCTTGTATTAAACGTTAGGCTGCCTATAGGTGACTTTATCTCTCTTGTATTAAACGTTAGGCTGCCTATAGGTGACTTTATCTCTCTTGTATTAAACGTTAGGCTGCCTATAGGTGACTTTATCTCTCTTGTATTAAATGTTAGGCTGCCTATAGGTGACTTTATCTCTCTTGTATTAAATGTTAGGCTGCCTATAGGTGACTTTATCTCTCTTGTATTAAATGTTAGGCTGCCTATAGGTGACTTTATCCCTCTTGTATTAAACGTTAGGCTGGCAATAGGTGACTTTATCTCTCTTGTATTAAATGTTAGGCTGCCTATAGGTGACTTTATCTCTCTTGTATTAAACGTTAGGCTGCCTATAGGTGACTTTATCTCTCTTGTATTAAACGTTAGGCTGCCTATGGGTGACTTTAACTCTCTTGTATTAAATGTTAGGCTGCCTATAGGTGACTTTATCTCTCTTGTATTAAATGTTAGGCTGCCTATAGGTGACTTTATCCATCTTGTATTAAATGTTAGGCTGCCTATGGGTGACTTTATCCCTCTTGTATTAAATGTTAGGCTGCCTATAGGTGACTTTATCCATCTTGTATTAAATGTTAGGCTGCCTATGGGTGACTTTATCCCTCTTGTATTAAACGTTAGGCTGCCTATAGGTGACTTTATCTCTCTTGTATTAAACGTTAGGCTGCCTATTGGTGACTTTATCTCTCTTGTATTAAACGTTAGGCTGCCTATTGGTGACTTTATCCATCTTGTATTAAACGTTAGGCTGCCTATGAGTGACTTTATCTCTCTTGTATTAAATGTTAGGCTGCCTATGAGTGACTTTATCTCTCTTGTATTAAATGTTAGGCTGCCTATTGGTGACTTTATCTCTCTTGTATTAAACGTTAGGCTGCCTATAGGTGACTTTATCTCTCTTGTATTAAACGTTAGGCTGCCTATAGGTGACTTTATCTCTCTTGTATTAAACGTTAGGCTGCCTATTGGTGACTTTATCTCTCTTGTATTAAATGTTAGGCTGCCTATAGGTGACTTTATCTCTCTTGTATTAAACGTTAGGCTGCCTATTGGTGACTTTATCTCTCTTGTATTAAACGTTAGGCTGCCTATTGGTGACTTTATCCATCTTGTATTAAATGTTAGGCTGCCTATGAGTGACTTTATCTCTCTTGTATTAAATGTTAGGCTGCCTATGAGTGACTTTATCTCTCTTGTATTAAATGTTAGGCTGCCTATGGGTGACTTTAACTCTCTTGTATTAAATGTTAGGCTGCCTATAGGTGACTTTATCTCTCTTGTATTAAATGTTAGGCTGCCTATAGGTGACTTTATCTCTCTTGTATTAAATGTTAGGCTGCCTATGAGTGACTTTAGCCCTCTTGTATTAAATGTTAGGCTGCCTATAGGTGACTTTATCCCTCTTGTATTAAATGTTAGGCTGCCTATAGGTGACTTTATCCCTCTTGTATTAAATGTTAGGCTGCCTATGGGTGACTTTATCCCTCTTGTATTAAATGTTAGGCTGCCTATAGGTGACTTTATCCCTCTTGTATTAAATGTTAGGCTGCCTATGGGTGACTTTATCCCTCTTGTATTAAATGTTAGGCTGCCTATAGGTGACTTTATCCCTCTTGTATTAAATGTTAGGCTGCCTATAGGTGACTTTATCCCTCTTGTATTAAATGTTAGGCTGCCTATAGGTGACTTTAGCTCTCTTGTATTAAATGTTAGGCTGCCTATAGGTGACTTTAGCCCTCTTGTATTAAATGTTAGGCTGCCTATAGGTGACTTTAGCCCTCTTGTATTAAATGTTAGGCTGCCTATAGGTGACTTTAGCCCTCTTGTATTAAATGTTAGGCTGCCTATAGGTGACTTTAGCTCTCTTGTATTAAATGTTAGGCTGCCTATGGGTGACTTTAGCCATCTTGTATTAAACGTTAGGCTGGCAATAGGTGACTTTATCTCTCTTGTATTAAATGTTAGGCTGCCTATAGGTGACTTTAGCCCTCTTGTATTAAATGTTAGGCTGCCTATGGGTGACTTTAGCCATCTTGTATTAAACGTTAGGCTGCCTATGGGTGACTTTATCCCTCTTGTATTAAATGTTAGGCTGCCTATAGGTGACTTTATCCCTCTTGTATTAAATGTTAGGCTGCCTATGGGTGACTTTAGCCATCTTGTATTAAATGTTAGGCTGCCCATGTGTGACTTTAGCCCTCTTGTATTAAATGTTAGGCTGCCTATGAGTGACTTTAGCTCTCTTGTATTAAACGTTAGGCTGCCCATAGGTGACTTTAGCCATCTTGTATTAAATGTTAGGCTGCCCATGTGTGACTTTAGCCCTCTTGTATTAAATGTTAGGCTGCCTATGTGTGACTTTAGCCCTCTTGTATTAAACGTTAGGCTGCCTATGGGTGACTTTAGCCCTCTTGTATTAAATGTTAGGCTGCCTATGGGTGACTTTAGCCATCTTGTATTAAACGTTAGGCTGCCCATGGGTGACTTTATCCCTCTTGTATTAAATGTTAGGCTGCCTATAGGTGACTTTAGCCCTCTTGTATTAAACGTTAGGCTGCCTATAGGTGACTTTATCTCTCTTGTATTAAATGTTAGGCTGCCTATAGGTGACTTTATCCATCTTGTATTAAATGTTAGGCTGCCTATGGGTGACTTTATCCCTCTTGTATTAAATGTTAGGCTGCCTATGGGTGACTTTATCCCTCTTGTATTAAATGTTAGGCTGCCTATAGGTGACTTTATCCCTCTTGTATTAAATGTTAGGCTGCCTATGGATGACTTTATCCCTCTTGTATTAAATGTTAGGCTGCCTATGGATGACTTTATCCCTCTTGTATTAAATGTTAGGCTGCCTATGAGTGACTTTAGCCCTCTTGTATTAAATGTTAGGCTGCCTATAGGTGACTTTATCCCTCTTGTATTAAATGTTAGGCTGCCTATGAGTGACTTTAGCCCTCTTGTATTAAATGTTAGGCTGCCTATGAGTGACTTTAGCCCTCTTGTATTAAATGTTAGGCTGCCTATAGGTGACTTTATCTCTCTTGTATTAAATGTTAGGCTGCCTATAGGTGACTTTATCTCTCTTGTATTAAACGTTAGGCTGCCTATAGGTGACTTTATCTCTCTTGTATTAAACGTTAGGCTGCCTATGAGTGACTTTATCTCTCTTGTATTAAATGTTAGGCTGCCTATGGATGACTTTATCCCTCTTGTATTAAATGTTAGGCTGCCTATGAGTGACTTTAGCTCTCTTGTATTAAACGTTAGGCTGCCTATGGGTGACTTTAGCCCTCTTGTATTAAACGTTAGGCTGGCAATAGGTGACTTTAGCCCTCTTGTATTAAACGTTAGGCTGGCAATAGGACGACTTTAGCCCTCTTGTATTAAACGTTAGGCTGCCTATGGGTGACTTTAGCCCTCTTGTATTAAACGTTAGGCTGGCAATAGGTGACTTTAGCCCTCTTGTATTAAACGTTAGGCTGGCAATGGGTGACTTTAGCTCTCTTGTATTAAACGTTAGGCTGACCATGGGTGACTTTAGCTCTCTTGTATTAAACGTTAGGCTGGCAATGGGTGACTTTAGCCCTCTTGTATGAAACGTTAGGCTGCCTATGGGTGACTTTAGCCCTCTTGTATTAAACGTTAGGCTGGCAATAGGTGACTTTAGCTCTCTTGTATTAAACGTTAGGCTGCCTATGGGTGACTTTAGCCCTCTTGTATTAAACGTTAGGCTGGCAATAGGACGACTTTAGCTCTCTTGTATTAAACGTTAGGCTGCCTATGGGTGACTTTAGCCCTCTTGTATTAAACGTTAGGCTGGCAATAGGTGACTTTAGCCCTCTTGTATTAAACGTTAGGCTGGCAATAGGACGACTTTAGCCCTCTTGTATTAAACGTTAGGCTGGCAATAGGTGACTTTAGCTCTCTTGTATTAAACGTTAGGCTGGCAATAGGATGACTTTAGCCCTCTTGTATTAAACGTTAGGCTGGCAATAGGATGACTTTAGCTCTCTTGTATTAAACGTTAGGCTGGCAATAGGTGACTTTAGCCCTCTTGTATTAAACGTTAGGCTGCCTATGGGTGACTTTAGCCCTCTTGTATTAAACGTTAGGCTGGCAATAGGTGACTTTAGCTCTCTTGTATTAAACGTTAGGCTGGCAATAGGATGACTTTATCTCTCTTGTATTAAACGTTAGGCTGGCAATAGGATGACTTTAGCCCTCTTGTATTAAACGTTAGGCTGGCAATAGGTGACTTTAGCTCTCTTGTATTAAACGTTAGGCTGGCAATAGGTGACTTTAGCTCTCTTGTATTAAACGTTAGGCTGGCAATAGGTGACTTTAGCTCTCTTGTATTAAACGTTAGGCTGGCCATAGGATGACTTTAGCTCTCTTGTATTAAACGTTAGGCTGGCAATAGGATGACTTTAGCTCTCTTGTATTAAACGTTAGGCTGGCCATGGATGACTTTAGCTCTCTTGTATTAAACGTTAGGCTGGCAATAGGTGACTTTAGCCCTCTTGTATTAAACGTTAGGCTGCCTATGGGTGACTTTATCCATCTTGTATTAAACGTTAGGCTGGCCATAGGATGACTTTAGCTCTCTTGTATTAAACGTTAGGCTGCCTATGGGTGACTTTAGCCCTCTTGTATTAAACGTTAGGCTGGCAATAGGTGACTTTAGCTCTCTTGTATTAAACGTTAGGCTGGCCATAGGATGACTTTAGCTCTCTTGTATTAAACGTTAGGCTGGCAATAGGTGACTTTAGCCCTCTTGTATTAAACGTTAGGCTGGCAATAGGATGACTTTAGCCCTCTTGTATTAAACGTTAGGCTGCCTATGGGTGACTTTATCCCTCTTGTATTAAACGTTAGGCTGGCAATAGGATGACTTTAGCTCTCTTGTATTAAACGTTAGGCTGGCAATAGGATGACTTTAGCTCTCTTGTATTAAACGTTAGGCTGGCAATAGGTGACTTTAGCTCTCTTGTATTAAATGTTAGGCTGGCAATAGGATGACTTTAGCTCTCTTGTATTAAACGTTAGGCTGGCCATGGATGACTTTAGCTCTCTTGTATTAAACGTTAGGCTGGCAATAGGATGACTTTAGCTCTCTTGTATTAAACGTTAGGCTGGCAATAGGTGACTTTAGCTCTCTTGTATTAAATGTTAGGCTGGCAATAGGTGACTTTATCTCTCTTGTATTAAACGTTAGGCTGGCAATGGGTGACTTTAGCCCTCTTGTATTAAACGTTAGGCTGGCAATAGGATGACTTTAGCTCTCTTGTATTAAACGTTAGGCTGGCAATAGGTGACTTTAGCTCTCTTGTATTAAATGTTAGGCTGGCAATAGGTGACTTTATCTCTCTTGTATTAAACGTTAGGCTGGCAATGGGTGACTTTAGCCATCTTGTATGAAACGTTAGGCTGGCAATAGGACGACTTTAGCTCTCTTGTATTAAACGTTAGGCTGGCAATGGGTGACTTTAGCCCTCTTGTATTAAACGTTAGGCTGGCAATAGGACGACTTTAGCTCTCTTGTATTAAACGTTAGGCTGCCTATGGGTGACTTTATCCCTCTTGTATTAAACGTTAGGCTGGCAATAGGACGACTTTAGCTCTCTTGTATTAAACGTTAGGCTGCCTATGGGTGACTTTATCCCTCTTGTATTAAACGTTAGGCTGCCTATGGGTGACTTTATCTCTCTTGTATTAAACGTTAGGCTGGCAATAGGTGACTTTAGCTCTCTTGTATGAAACGTTAGGCTGCCTATGGGTGACTTTAGCTCTCTTGTATGAAACGTTAGGCTGGCCATAGGTGACTTTAGCCCTCTTGTATGAAACGTTAGGCTGGCAATAGGATGACTTTAGTCCTCTTGTATTAAACGTTAGGCTGGCAATAGGTGACTTTAGCTCTCTTGTATTAAACGTTAGGCTGGCAATAGGTGACTTTAGCTCTCTTGTATTAAACGTTAGGCTGGCAATAGGATGACTTTAGTCCTCTTGTATTAAACGTTAGGCTGGCAATAGGTGACTTTAGCTCTCTTGTATGAAACGTTAGGCTGGCAATAGGTGACTTTAGCTCTCTTGTATGAAACGTTAGGCTGGCAATAGGTGACTTTAGCTCTCTTGTATTAAACGTTAGGCTGGCAATAGGATGACTTTAGTCCTCTTGTATGAAACGTTAGGCTGGCAATAGGTGACTTTAGCTCTCTTGTATGAAACGTTAGGCTGGCAATAGGTGACTTTAGCTCTCTTGTATGAAACGTTAGGCTGGCAATAGGTGACTTTAGCTCTCTTGTATTAAACGTTAGGCTGGCAATAGGATGACTTTAGTCCTCTTGTATGAAACGTTAGGCTGGCAATAGGTGACTTTAGCTCTCTTGTATGAAACGTTAGGCTGGCAATAGGTGACTTTAGTCCTCTTGTATTAAACGTTAGGCTGGCAATAGGTGACTTTAGCTCTCTTGTATTAAACGTTAGGCTGGCAATAGGTGACTTTAGCTCTCTTGTATTAAACGTTAGGCTGGCAATAGGTGACTTTAGCTCTCTTGTATGAAACGTTAGGCTGCCTATGGGTGACTTTAGCTCTCTTGTATGAAACGTTAGGCTGGCAATAGGTGACTTTAGCTCTCTTGTATGAAACGTTAGGCTGCCTATGGGTGACTTTAGCTCTCTTGTATGAAACGTTAGGCTGGCAATAGGATGACTTTAGCTCTCTTGTATTAAACGTTAGGCTGGCAATAGGTGACTTTAGCTCTCTTGTATGAAACGTTAGGCTGCCTATGGGTGACTTTAGCTCTCTTGTATGAAACGTTAGGCTGGCCATAGGTGACTTTAGCCCTCTTGTATGAAACGTTAGGCTGGCAATAGGATGACTTTAGTCCTCTTGTATTAAACGTTAGGCTGGCAATAGGTGACTTTAGCTCTCTTGTATTAAACGTTAGGCTGGCAATAGGATGACTTTAGTCCTCTTGTATGAAACGTTAGGCTGGCAATAGGTGACTTTAGCTCTCTTGTATGAAACGTTAGGCTGGCAATAGGTGACTTTAGCTCTCTTGTATGAAACGTTAGGCTGGCAATAGGTGACTTTAGCTCTCTTGTATGAAACGTTAGGCTGGCAATAGGTGACTTTAGCTCTCTTGTATGAAACGTTAGGCTGGCAATGGATGACTTTAGCCCTCTTGTATGAAACGTTAGGCTGGCAATGGGTGACTTTAGCCCTCTTGTATGAAACGTTAGGCTGGCAATAGGTGACTTTAGCTCTCTTGTATGAAACGTTAGGCTGGCAATAGGTGACTTTAGCTCTCTTGTATGAAACGTTAGGCTGGCAATGGATGACTTTAGCCCTCTTGTATGAAACGTTAGGCTGGCAATGGGTGACTTTAGCCCTCTTGTATGAAACGTTAGGCTGGCAATAGGTGACTTTAGCTCTCTTGTATGAAACGTTAGGCTGGCAATAGGTGACTTTAGCTCTCTTGTATGAAACGTTAGGCTGGCAATGGATGACTTTAGCCCTCTTGTATGAAACGTTAGGCTGGCAATGGGTGACTTTAGCCCTCTTGTATGAAACGTTAGGCTGGCAATAGGTGACTTTAGCTCTCTTGTATGAAACGTTAGGCTGGCAATAGGTGACTTTAGCTCTCTTGTATGAAACGTTAGGCTGGCAATGGATGACTTTAGCCCTCTTGTATGAAACGTTAGGCTGGCAATGGGTGACTTTAGCCCTCTTGTATGAAACGTTAGGCTGGCAATAGGTGACTTTAGCTCTCTTGTATGAAACGTTAGGCTGGCAATAGGTGACTTTAGCTCTCTTGTATGAAACGTTAGGCTGGCAATGGATGACTTTAGCCCTCTTGTATGAAACGTTAGGCTGGCAATGGGTGACTTTAGCCCTCTTGTATGAAACGTTAGGCTGGCAATAGGTGACTTTAGCTCTCTTGTATGAAACGTTAGGCTGGCAATAGGTGACTTTAGCTCTCTTGTATGAAACGTTAGGCTGGCAATGGATGACTTTAGCCCTATTGTATGAAACGTTAGGCTGGCAATAGGTGACTTTAGCTCTCTTGTATGAAACGTTAGGCTGGCAATAGGTGACTTTAGCTCTCTTGTATGAAACGTTAGGCTGGCAATGGATGACTTTAGCCCTCTTGTATGAAACGTTAGGCTGGCAATGGGTGACTTTAGCCCTCTTGTATGAAACGTTAGGCTGGCAATAGGTGACTTTAGCCCTCTTGTATGAAACGTTAGGCTGGCAATGGATGACTTTAGCCCTCTTGTGTTAAACGTTAGGCTGGCCATAGATGACTTTATCCCTCTTGTATGAAACGTTAGGCTGGCCATAGGTGACTTTAGCCCTCTTGTATTAAACGTTAGGCTGGCAATGGATGACTTTATCCCTCTTGTATGAAACGTTAGGCTGGCAATAGGACGACTTTAGCCCTCTTGTATTAAACGTTAGGCTGGCAATAGGTGACTTTAGCCCTCTTGTATTAAACGTTAGGCTGGCAATAGGTGACTTTAGCCCTCTTGTATTAAACGTTAGGCTGGCAATGGATGACTTTATCCCTCTTGTATGAAACGTTAGGCTGGCAATAGGTGACTTTAGCCCTCTTGTATTAAACGTTAGGCTGGCAATAGGTGACTTTAGCCCTCTTGTATTAAACGTTAGGCTGGCAATAGGTGACTTTAGCCCTCTTGTATGAAACGTTAGGCTGGCAATAGGTGACTTTAGCTCTCTTGTGTGAAACGTTAGGCTGCCCATGGGTGACTTTAGCCCTCTTGTATGAAACGTTAGGCTGGCAATAGGTGACTTTAGCCCTCTTGTATTAAACGTTAGGCTGGCAATAGGTGACTTTAGCTCTCTTGTATGAAACGTTAGGCTGGCAATAGGTGACTTTAGCCCTCTTGTGTGAAACGTTAGGCTGGCAATGGGTGACTTTAGCTCTCTTGTATTAAACGTTAGGCTGGCCATGGATGACTTTAGCTCTCTTGTATTAAACGTTAGGCTGGCAATAGGTGACTTTAGCCCTCTTGTATGAAACGTTAGGCTGGCAATAGGTGACTTTATCCCTCTTGTATTAAACGTTAGGCTGGCAATAGGTGACTTTAGCCCTCTTGTATTAAACGTTAGGCTGCCCATGGATGACTTTAGCTCTCTTGTGTGAAACGTTAGGCTGGCAATAGGTGACTTTAGCCCTCTTGTATGAAACGTTAGGCTGGCAATGGATGACTTTAGCCCTCTTGTATTAAACGTTAGGCTGGCAATAGGTGACTTTATCCCTCTTGTATGAAACGTTAGGCTGGCCATGGGTGACTTTAGCCCTCTTGTATTAAACGTTAGGCTGGCAATAGGTGACTTTAGCCCTCTTGTATTAAACGTTAGGCTGGCAATAGGTGACTTTAGCCCTCTTGTATTAAACGTTAGGCTGGCAATGGACGACTTTAGCCCTCTTGTGTGAAACGTTAGGCTGGCAATAGGTGACTTTAGCCCTCTTGTGTGAAACGTTAGGCTGGCAATGGGTGACTTTAGCCCTCTTGTATGAAACGTTAGGCTGGCCATGGATGACTTTAGCTCTCTTGTATGAAACGTTAGGCTGGCAATGGGTGACTTTAGCCCTCTTGTATTAAACGTTAGGCTGGCCATGGATGACTTTAGCCCTCTTGTATGAAACGTTAGGCTGGCAATGGATGACTTTAGCCCTCTTGTATGAAACGTTAGGCTGGCAATGGGTGACTTTAGCCCTCTTGTGTGAAACGTTAGGCTGGCAATGGGTGACTTTAGCTCTCTTGTATTAAACGTTAGGCTGGCCATGGATGACTTTAGCTCTCTTGTATTAAACGTTAGGCTGGCAATAGGTGACTTTAGCCCTCTTGTATGAAACGTTAGGCTGGCAATAGGTGACTTTATCCCTCTTGTATTAAACGTTAGGCTGGCAATAGGTGACTTTAGCCCTCTTGTGTGAAACGTTAGGCTGGCAATAGGTGACTTTAGCCCTCTTGTATGAAACGTTAGGCTGGCAATGGATGACTTTAGCCCTCTTGTATTAAACGTTAGGCTGGCAATAGGTGACTTTATCCCTCTTGTATGAAACGTTAGGCTGGCAATGGATGACTTTAGCCCTCTTGTATTAAACGTTAGGCTGGCAATAGGTGACTTTAGCCCTCTTGTATTAAACGTTAGGCTGGCAATAGGTGACTTTATCCCTCTTGTATTAAACGTTAGGCTGGCAATGGACGACTTTAGCCCTCTTGTATGAAACGTTAGGCTGGTTATGGATGACTTTAGCCCTCTTGTATGAAACGTTAGGCTGGCAATGGATGACTTTAGCCCTCTTGTATGAAACGTTAGGCTGGCAATGGGTGACTTTAGCCCTCTTGTATGAAACGTTAGGCTGGCCATGGATGACTTTAGCCCTCTTGTATGAAACGTTAGGCTGGCCATGGGTGACTTTAGCCCTCTTGTATGAAACGTTAGGCTGGTTATGGATGACTTTAGCCCTCTTGTATGAAACGTTAGGCTGACAATGGATGACTTTAGCCCTCTTGTATGAAACGTTAGGCTGGCAATGGATGACTTTAGCCCTCTTGTATGAAACGTTAGGCTGGCAATGGATGACTTTAGCCCTCTTGTATGAAACGTTAGGCTGGCAATGGGTGACTTTAGCCCTCTTGTATGAAACGTTAGGCTGGCAATGGGTGACTTTAGCCCTCTTGTATTAAACGTTAGGCTGGCCATGGATGACTTTCGCCCTCTTGTATGAAACGTTTAGCTGGCAATGGATGACTTTAGCCATCTTGTATGAAACGTTAGGCTGGCAATGGATGACTTTAGCCCTCTTGTATTAAACGTTAGGCTGGCAATGGGTGACTTTAGCCCTCTTGTATGAAACGTTAGGCTGGCAATGGGTGACTTTAGCCCTCTTGTGTGTAACGTTAGGCTGGCCATAGGTGACTTTCGCCCTCTTGTATGAAACGTTAGGCTGGCAATGGATGACTTTAGCCCTCTTGTATGAAACGTTAGGCTGGCAATGGATGACTTTAGCCCTCTTGTATGAAACGTTAGGCTGGCAATGGGTGACTTTAGCCCTCTTGTGTGAAACGTTAGGCTGGCCATGGGTGACTTTAGCCCTCTTGTGTAAAACGTTAGGCTGGCCATGGGTGACGTTAGCCCTCTTGTGTAAAACGTTAGGCTGGCCATGGGAGACTTTAGCCCTCTTATATGAAACGTTAGGCTGGCTATGGGTGACTTTAGCCCTCTTGTATGAAACGTTAGGCTGGCAATAGGTGAATTTAGCCCTCTTGTGTAAAACGTTAGGCTGGCCATGGGTGACTTTAGCCCTCTTGTATGAAACGTTAGGCTGGCCATGGATGACTTTAGCCCTCTTGTATGAAACGTTAGGCTGGCCATGGATGACTTTAGCCCTCTTGTATGAAACGTTAGGCTGGCCATGGATGACTTTAGCCCTCTTGTATGAAATGTTAGGCTGGCCATGGATGACTTTAGCCCTCTTGTATGAAACGTTAGGCTGGCAATGGATGACTTTAGCCCTCTTGTATTAAACGTTAGGCTGGCCATGGGTGACTTTATCCCTCTTGTGTGAAACATTAGGCTGGCAATGGGTGACTTTAGCCCTCTTGTATGAAACGTTAGGCTGGTTATGGATGACTTTAGCCCTCTTGTGTGAAACATTAGGCTGGCAATGGGTGACTTTAGCTCTCTTGTATGAAACGTTAGGCTGGTTATGGGTGACTTTAGCCCTCTTGTATTAAACGTTAGGCTGGCCATGGGTGACTTTATCCCTCTTGTGTGAAACATTAGGCTGGCAATGGGTGACTTTAGCCCTCTTGTATGAAACGTTAGGCTGGTTATGGATGACTTTAGCCCTCTTGTGTGAAACATTAGGCTGGCAATGGATGACTTTAGCCCTCTTGTATGAAACGTTAGGCTGGCAATGGGTGACATTAGCCCTCTTGTATGAAACGTTAGGCTGGCCATGGGTGACTTTAGCCCTCTTGTATGAAACGTTAGGCTGGCCATGGGTGACTTTATCCCTCTTGTGTGAAACATTAGGCTGGCCATGGGTGACTTTATCCCTCTTGTGTGAAACATTAGGCTGGCAATGGGTGACTTTAGCCCTCTTGTGTGAAACATTAGGCTGGCAATGGATGACTTTAGCCCTCTTGTATGAAACGTTAGGCTGGCAATGGATGACTTTAGCCCTCTTGTATGAAACGTTAGGCTGGCCATGGGTGACTTTATCCCTCTTGTGTGAAACATTAGGCTGGCAATGGGTGACTTTAGCCCTCTTGTATGAAACGTTAGGCTGGCAATGGGTGACTTTAGCCCTCTTGTATGAAACGTTAGGCTGGCAATGGATGACTTTAGCCCTCTTGTATGAAACGTTAGGCTGGCAATGGGTGACTTTAGCCCTCTTGTATGAAACGTTAGGCTGGCCATGTGTGACTTTAGCCCTCTTGTATGAAACGTTAGGCTGGCAATGGACGACTTTAGCCCTCTTGTATGAAACGTTAGGCTGGCAATGGACGACTTTAGCCCTCTTGTATGAAACGTTAGGCTGGCAATGGGTGACTTTAGCCCTCTTGTATGAAACGTTAGGCTGGCAATGGGTGACTTTAGCCCTCTTGTATGAAACGTTAGGCTGGCAATGGGTGACTTTAGCCCTCTTGTATGAAACGTTAGGCTGGCAATGGGTGACTTTATCCCTCTTGTATGAAACGTTAGGCTGGCAATGTGTGACTTTAGCCCTCTTGTATGAAACGTTAGGCTGGCAATGGATGACTTTAGCCCTCTTGTATTAAACGTTAGGCTGGCCATGGATGACTTTATCGCTCTTGTATGAAACGTTAGGCTGGCAATGGGTGACTTTAGCCCTCTTGTGTGAAACGTTAGGCTGGCTATGGAGGACTTTAGCCCTCTTGTATGAAACGTTAGGCTGGCAATGGACGACTTTAGCCCTCTTGTATGAAACGTTAGGCTGGCAATGGGTGACTTTAGCCCTCTTGTATGAAACGTTAGGCTGGCAATGGGTGACTTTAGCCCTCTTGTATGAAACGTTAGGCTGGCAATGGACGACTTTAGCCCTCTTGTATGAAACGTTAGGCTGGCAATGGACGACATTAGCCCTCTTGTATGAAACGTTAGGCTGGCTATGGGTGACTTTAGCCCTCTTGTATGAAACGTTAGGCTGGCAATGGGTGACTTTAGCCCTCTTGTATGAAACGTTAGGCTGGCAATGGGTGACTTTAGCCCTCTTGTATGAAACGTTAAGCTGGCCATGTGTGACTTTAGCCCTCTTGTATGAAACGTTAGGCTGGCAATGGGTGACTTTAGCCCTCTTGTATGAAACGTTAGGCTGGCAATGTGTGACTTTAGCCCTCTTGTATGAAACGTTAGGCTGGCAATGGATGACTTTAGCCCTCTTGTATTAAACGTTAGGCTGGCCATGGATGACTTTATCGCTCTTGTATGAAACGTTAGGCTGGCAATGGGTGACTTTAGCCCTCTTGTATGAAACGTTAGGCTGGCAATGGACGACTTTAGCCCTCTTGTATGAAACGTTAGGCTGGCAATGGACGACTTTAGCCCTCTTGTATGAAACGTTAGGCTGGCAATGGGTGACTTTAGCCCTCTTGTATGAAACGTTAGGCTGGCAATGGGTGACTTTAGCCCTCTTGTATGAAACGTTAGGCTGGCTATGGGTGACTTTAGCCCTCTTGTATGAAACGTTAGGCTGGCAATGGGTGACTTTAGCTCTCTTGTATGAAACGTTAGGCTGGCAATGGGTGACTTTAGCTCTCTTGTATGAAACGTTAGGCTGGCTATGGATGACTTTAGCCCTCTTGTATGAAACGTTAGGCTGGCTATGGATGACTTTAGCCCTCTTGGGTAAAACGTTAGGCTGGCAATGGGTGACTTTAACCCTCTTGTATGAAACGTTAGGCTGGCTATGGATGACTTTAGCCCTCTTGTATGAAACGTTAGGCTGGCAATGGACGACTTTAGCCCTCTTGTATGAAACGTTAGGCTGGCAATGGGTGACTTTAGCCCTCTTGTATGAAACGTTAGGCTGGTTATGGGTGACTTTAGCCCTCTTGTATGAAACGTTAGGCTGGCAATGGACGACTTTAGCCCTCTTGTATGAAACGTTAGGCTGGCCATGGATGACTTTAGCCCTCTTGTATGAAACGTTAGGCTGGCAATGGACGACTTTAGCCCTCTTGTATGAAACGTTAGGCTGGCAATGGACGACTTTAGCCCTCTTGTATGAAACGTTAGGCTGGCAATGGGTGACTTTAGCCCTCTTGTATGAAACGTTAGGCTGGCAATGGGTGACTTTAGCCCTCTTGTATGAAACGTTAGGCTGGCAATGGGTGACTTTAACCCTCTTGTATGAAACGTTAGGCTGGCTATGGATGACTTTAGCCCTCTTGTATGAAACGTTAGACTGGCAATGGGTGACTTTAACCCTCTTGTATGAAACGTTAGGCTGGTTATGGGTGACTTTAGCCCTCTTGTATGAAACGTTAGGCTGTCAATGGGTGACTTTAGCCCTCATGTATGAAACGTTAGGCTGGCCATGGGTGACTTTAGCCCTCTTGTATGAAACGTTAGACTGGCAATGGGTGACTTTAGCCCTCTTGGGTAAAACGTTAGGCTGGCCATGGATGACTTTAGCCCTCTTGTATGAAACGTTAGGCTGTCAATGGGTGACTTTAGCCCTCTTGTATGAAACGTTAGGCTGGCCATGGGTGACTTTAGCCCTCTTGTATGAAACGTTAGGCTGGCAATGGGTGACTTTAGCCCTCTTGTATGAAACGTTAGGCTGGCCATAGGTGACTTTAGCCCTCTTGTGTGAAACGTTAGGCTGGCAATGGGTGACTTTAGCCCTCTTGTGTGAAACGTTAGGCTGGCAATGGGTGACTTTAGCCCTCTTGTGTGAAACGTTAGGCTGGCTATGGGTGACTTTAGCCCTCTTGTGCGAAACGTTAGGCTGGCAATGGGTGACTTTAGCCCTCTTGTATGAAACGTTAGGCTGGCCATGGATGACTTTAGCCCTCTTGTATGAAACGTTAGGCTGGTTATGGGTGACTTTAGCCCTCTTGTGTGAAACGTTAGGCTGGCAATGGGTGACTTTAGCCCTCTTGTATGAAACGTTAGGCTGGCAATGGGTGACTTTAGCTCCCTTGTATGAAACGTTAGGCTGGCCATGGGTGACTTTAGCCCTCTTGTATGAAACGTTAGGCTGGCAATGTGTGACTTTAGCCCTCGTGTATGAAACCATAGGCTGGCCATAGGTGACTTTAGCCCTCTTGTATGAAACGTTAGGCTGGCAATGGGTGACTTTAGCCCTCTTGTGTGAAACGTTAGGCTGGCAATGGGTGACTTTAGCCCTCTTGTATGAAACGTTAGGCTGGCAATGGGTGACTTTAGCCCTCTTGTATGAAACGTTAGGCTGGCAATGGGTGACTTTAGCCCTCTTGTATGAAACGTTAGACTGGCAATGGGTGACTTTAGCCCTCTTGTGTTAAACGTTAGGCTGGCCATAGGTGACTTTAGCCCTCTTGTATGAAACGTTAGGCTGGCAATGGGTGACTTTAGCCCTCTTGTATGAAACGTTAGGCTGGCAATGGGTGACTTTAGCCCTCTTGTATGAAACGTTAGGCTGGCTATGGGTGACTTTAGCCCTCTTGTATGAAACGTTAGGCTGGCAATGGGTGACTTTAGCTCTCTTGTATGAAACGTTAGGCTGGCAATGGGTGACTTTAGCTCTCTTGTATGAAACGTTAGGCTGGCTATGGATGACTTTAGCCCTCTTGTATGAAACGTTAGGCTGGCTATGGATGACTTTAGCCCTCTTGGGTAAAACGTTAGGCTGGCAATGGGTGACTTTAACCCTCTTGTATGAAACGTTAGGCTGGCTATGGATGACTTTAGCCCTCTTGTATGAAACGTTAGGCTGGCAATGGACGACTTTAGCCCTCTTGTATGAAACGTTAGGCTGGCAATGGGTGACTTTAGCCCTCTTGTATGAAACGTTAGGCTGGTTATGGGTGACTTTAGCCCTCTTGTATGAAACGTTAGGCTGGCAATGGACGACTTTAGCCCTCTTGTATGAAACGTTAGGCTGGCCATGGATGACTTTAGCCCTCTTGTATGAAACGTTAGGCTGGCAATGGACGACTTTAGCCCTCTTGTATGAAACGTTAGGCTGGCAATGGACGACTTTAGCCCTCTTGTATGAAACGTTAGGCTGGCAATGGGTGACTTTAGCCCTCTTGTATGAAACGTTAGGCTGGCAATGGGTGACTTTAGCCCTCTTGTATGAAACGTTAGGCTGGCAATGGGTGACTTTAACCCTCTTGTATGAAACGTTAGGCTGGCTATGGATGACTTTAGCCCTCTTGTATGAAACGTTAGACTGGCAATGGGTGACTTTAACCCTCTTGTATGAAACGTTAGGCTGGTTATGGGTGACTTTAGCCCTCTTGTATGAAACGTTAGGCTGTCAATGGGTGACTTTAGCCCTCATGTATGAAACGTTAGGCTGGCCATGGGTGACTTTAGCCCTCTTGTATGAAACGTTAGACTGGCAATGGGTGACTTTAGCCCTCTTGGGTAAAACGTTAGGCTGGCCATGGATGACTTTAGCCCTCTTGTATGAAACGTTAGGCTGTCAATGGGTGACTTTAGCCCTCTTGTATGAAACGTTAGGCTGGCCATGGGTGACTTTAGCCCTCTTGTATGAAACGTTAGGCTGGCAATGGGTGACTTTAGCCCTCTTGTATGAAACGTTAGGCTGGCCATAGGTGACTTTAGCCCTCTTGTGTGAAACGTTAGGCTGGCAATGGGTGACTTTAGCCCTCTTGTGTGAAACGTTAGGCTGGCAATGGGTGACTTTAGCCCTCTTGTGTGAAACGTTAGGCTGGCTATGGGTGACTTTAGCCCTCTTGTGCGAAACGTTAGGCTGGCAATGGGTGACTTTAGCCCTCTTGTATGAAACGTTAGGCTGGCCATGGATGACTTTAGCCCTCTTGTATGAAACGTTAGGCTGGTTATGGGTGACTTTAGCCCTCTTGTGTGAAACGTTAGGCTGGCAATGGGTGACTTTAGCCCTCTTGTATGAAACGTTAGGCTGGCAATGGGTGACTTTAGCTCCCTTGTATGAAACGTTAGGCTGGCCATGGGTGACTTTAGCCCTCTTGTATGAAACGTTAGGCTGGCAATGTGTGACTTTAGCCCTCGTGTATGAAACCATAGGCTGGCCATAGGTGACTTTAGCCCTCTTGTATGAAACGTTAGGCTGGCAATGGGTGACTTTAGCCCTCTTGTGTGAAACGTTAGGCTGGCAATGGGTGACTTTAGCCCTCTTGTATGAAACGTTAGGCTGGCAATGGGTGACTTTAGCCCTCTTGTATGAAACGTTAGGCTGGCAATGGGTGACTTTAGCCCTCTTGTATGAAACGTTAGACTGGCAATGGGTGACTTTAGCCCTCTTGTGTTAAACGTTAGGCTGGCCATAGGTGACTTTAGCCCTCTAGTATGAAACGTTAGGCTGGCAATGGGTGACTTTAGCCCTCTTGTATGAAACGTTAGGCTGGCCATGGATGACTTTAGCCCTCTTGTATGAAACGTTAGGCTGGCCATGTGTGACTTTAGCCCTCTTGTATGAAACGTTAGGCTGGCCATGGATGACTTTAGCCCTCTTGTATGAAACGTTAGGCTGGCAATGGGTGACTTTAGCCCTCTTGTATGAAACGTTAGGCTGGCCATGGATGACTTTAGCCCTCTTGTATGAAACGTTAGGCTGGCCATGTGTGACTTTAGCCCTCTTGTATGAAACGTTAGGCTGGCCATAGGTGACTTTAGCCCTCTTGTATGAAACGTTAGGCTGGCAATGGGTGACTTTAGCCCTCTTGTGTGAAACGTTAGGCTGGCAATGGGTGACTTTAGCCCTCTTGTATGAAACGTTAGGCTGGCAATGGGTGACTTTAGCCCTCTTGTATGAAACGTTAGGCTGGCCATGGATGACTTTAGCCCTCTTGTATGAAACGTTAGGCTGGCAATGGGTGACTTTAGCCCTCTTGTATGAAACGTTAGGCTGGCCATGGATGACTTTAGCCCTCTTGTATGAAACGTTAGGCTGGCCATGTGTGACTTTAGCCCTCTTGTATGAAACGTTAGGCTGGCCATAGGTGACTTTAGCCCTCTTGTATGAAACGTTAGGCTGGCCATAGGTGACTTTAGCCCTCTTGTATGAAACGTTAGGCTGGCCATGTGTGACTTTAGCCCTCTTGTATGAAACGTTAGGCTGGCCATAGGTGACTTTAGCCCTCTTGTATGAAACGTTAGGCTGACCATGGATGACTTTAGCCCTCTTGTATGAAACGTTAGGCTGGCAATGGGTGACTTTAGCCCTCTTGTATGAAACGTTAGGCTGGCTATGGGTGACTTTAGCCCTCTTGTGTGAAACGTTAGGCTGGCAATGGGTGACTTTAGCCCTCTTGTATGAAACGTTAGGCTGGCAATGGGTGACTTTAGCCCTCTTGTGTGAAACGTTAGGCTGGCCATGGATGACTTTAGCCCTCTTGTATGAAACGTTAGGCTGGCCATGGATAACTTTAGCCCTCTTGTATGAAACGTTAGGCTGGCTATGGATGACTTTAGCCCTCTTGTATGAAACGTTAGGCTGGCAATAGGTGACTTTAGCCCTCTTGTATTAAACGTTAGGCTGGCAATGGGTGACTTTAGCCCTCTTGTATGAAACGTTAGGCTGGCAATGGGTGACTTTAGCTCTCTTGTATGAAACGTTAGGCTGGCCATGGATGAATTTAGCCATCTCCAGTGAAACGTTAGGCTGGCCATGGATGACTTTAGCCCTCTTGGTTTAAGTATTTTATTGGTTTTTATTGTATCATAATTCTTGTAACGAACTAGGATGATACTACAACGAAATAAAGGCTATCAGTTGAATGATTTTAAAGCCAAAAGCTTTAATGGGGGTAGCAAGAGTTATGTCCTTGATTTTATTCTAGAAGATTATGATGAAAAAATGGCGAAAAAAAAAGGTTCAAAATTCTCACCACTGGCTTTTCTGAGAGAGAAAAAATTGTTTCACTCAAATGACACATTTTAGGCGCAAAAAAAAGTCAGTTCAGTGTCTGGAGCCACTATTTCGAAGAAATCATTACTACTTGTTAAGGGTGGGGGGTCAAGGTCACCCAAAACAATATTTTTCGAAACTCAAAAACACCCTCCAAAACCCTCAATTTAATAATTAACCTTCTCTCAATATAAGGTTTGAAAACACTGGTATTCTATTCTAAGAAATTTACCCTACTGATCATTCGAAACAGTGGAGTGTCGCCTAAGGCTCAGCGGACCGACATATTTATCATGAAATTCTTTGGACCACGTGCGTGGCAATAGTTTTTAAATATTTTTTGGTTACTTTTGAGTTTGTGAAAGATTTATTATTGGTAAACTTTATCTCCATTAAATATTGCATACATACAAAATATGATGAATACTGCATGAGTGAATTCTTAGCGCCCCCCCCTGATCCTTAATATAATTACTAGCCGAATTGGCAATACAAAATTATACCACTTCTCACTCAAAATAATTTCAGGCTGAAGTTTCTTACAATGTAGGCCTACCTTAACATGCCTTGTTTTGTTTCCAATATGGTTGTGAATAATTAGACAGGCCGTTATTTCGAAAATGTTTTCTTTTAACGAGAACACAAACGGGCATAGTTAGTGTTATCTCTCTTTGAGAAACTTTGGGCGACGACGGGGAAGTTGAATGCCATAATTATCTATTATATATTTTGGAATATCTGTGTGTGTGTGTGTGTGTGAGAGGGTGTGTGTGTGTGTGTGTGTTCGCGATGAACTCGAAAACGGCCGACCCGATTTCCTTGAAACTTCGTATGTGGAGGTATTTTCGGCCGGGGGGTGGCATGAGCCTATTAATTTGTCCGTGCGACGTGACCTTGAGCTTGAAATGGGGTCATTTCAAGGTCAAACGCCCGAATATCACGGGATTTCGATGAAACTTGGTATGTGGGGGTACCTTCGGCCGGAGAGTGGCATAAACCTATTCAATTGCCCGTGCGACGTGACCTTGACCTTGGAATCGGGTCATTTCAAGGTCAAACGCCCGAATATCACGGGATTTCGATGAAATTTGTTATGTGGGGTTACTTTCGTATGGGGAGTCTCACAAGAATATTCATTTGCCCGTGCGACGTGACATTGACCTTGAAATCGGGTCAATTCAAGGTCAAATCGCCAATTTTGATGGGATTTCGACGAAATTTTATACATAGGGTTACTTTTGTCCACTGAGTGTTTTGGACGGGTCAAATCGTTACCCCGACCTGACCTTGACCTTCAAAATCATCAATTCAAGGTCAAATCGGGTAAAACCGGATGGATTTCGACGGGCACGTTTGTCGGGTACTTTTGTCCGGGTAGTGTTTTGGACTGGTCAAATCGCGACCCCACTTGACCTTCAAAATGGACAATTCAAGGTCAAAGCCCGGACGAAGTCGGGTCACCTTCTAGTCTATTATATATTTTGGAAGATCTGTGTGTGTGTGTATGTGTGTTCGCGATGAACTCGAAAACGGCCCAGCCGATTTCGATGAAACTTGGTATGTGGGGGTATTTTCGACCGGGGGGGGGGTGGCATGGGCCTATTAATTTTCAGATCCGAGGTCAACTTTTCACGTGCCGAGGTCAAATCTGTTTTTACGCTTTGTTATGGGACTTTCATTTGAGTTCGGTGCTTACAAATCGATTCGAAACAGCGCGAATAATAAAATGCCAGTCATAATAATGACACTGTGATAATCTTGTAAGTATCTGTTTTAGTTATATGCCTCAATTATCAAGAAGAAGTGGTACTATCTTCCATCGGGATAAAAACAATGCGTAACTTCTATGACGTCGTTAGATGTCATAACGTTAGATCACGTTAACGCTTAACCGGCCGATGCATTTGACTGTTTCAGACGTCTTGGCGATATCTCGGGCACCGATGGTAATTTATCTTTACGTTGAAACTTGATAATTAATGAGCGTGTGTATATGAGGCGCGTTTATATACTTGAGTGGAAATCAAATCGGGTTAAACTGGCGGATTTTTACGGACGAAATTTGATGCATAGGGTATCTCGGTATCCGCTGGGCCGATTTCCCGGTATCCGCTGGGCCGATTTCCACCATTTTTGGGGTGTTGGTGTTTGACCCCACCTGACCTTGACCTTCAAAATGGTCAATTCAAGGTCAAATCGGGTAAAACCGGATGGATTTCGACGGGTACTTTTGTCGGGTACTTTTGTTCGGGCACTGTGTTTTGCACGGGTCAAATCGTGACCCCACTTGACCTTGGCCTTCAAAATAGACAATTCAAGGTCAAAGCCCGGACGAAGTCGGGTCACCTTCTGCATGGGGTATCTCGGTATCCGCTGGGCCGATTTCCCGGTATCCGCTGGGCCGATTTCCAACATTTTTGGGGTGTTGGTGTTTGACCCCACCTGACCTTGACCTTCAAAATGGTCAATTCAAGGTCAAAGCCCGGACGAAGTCGGGTCACCTTCTAGTTACATTATATATACGGACTTGAAAATGGCATACCCCGTTTCTTCTTAAGCATGGCACAACAAAGCGCGTTCTGGTCAGTATATTCGTGATATGTTGGAATGAAATAAAGAGCGTTTGTCTATTTTTTCACATTTATGTGGGTGTGGGGTAGTAAAACGTTACCGCGGATGGTATGCCGATCGAGGTTGGTGGTCAAAACTGCTATAAACACATTATCACACACTTGTGTGCATGATTGTGTGTCCAGGCGATATACGCATTCAAGCAAAACTCGTTCGTTCTTATGCAATGACAAGACATTGTCGATGTACAGTAATGCCCTAATTAATTGACTCCTTAACCACAACAGAATTATGGGTAACTTTCAGGATTTAGTCGGAAATATTTCTTGTTACCATTCATCGGAAAGCTAACAGAGCTTTCTGATGAATGGCAACAAGCCATATTTCCGACTAAATCCTGAAAAGTTACCCATAATTCTGCTGTGGTTAAGGAGTCGATTATTTAGGGCATTACTGTATCCTTGTATGGCGTTATTTGACGATCGGTCGTCCGTGTCATTTCAATCATTTGATAAGCCATTCATAGTCTTACATGCCTTAACACGATGCACGACCATGTGAAATTCAAGGTGTTTCATTGACTGTATGTAAGGTCTATCTAATTATATATACACCATAAATCAAAATGCTGACAGCGATAGTGTACAAAATACAAAATGTATTGAACGTCCATTTCAGTCATTGACCAATCATCAAACTGTCAAATCAACGGCAACAGCGACAATGCAAACCTCTTATCTCAGCGCTATGCAATACAAGAAAACCATAGTCAGAAATTGTAACGCCACCAAGATCATATTATTAGCCATAAATAGAAATTATAATAATATGATATAAACTAGCTTTCAAATCCCATGTGGGAAATTTGGATACTTCCATATATCAAGTTTTCCCCGTTTCTCGTGTTATACATTACATTCTTCAAGCTGTCCGGGCTGTTTCCCCATCTTGATTTCCGGCGAAAGGCGCGATTTGACCTTGAATTGTCTATTTTGAAAGTCAAGGTCAGTTCGGGGTCATGATTTGACCCGTCCAAAACACTCCCCGGAGAAAAGTACCCCTAGGTATCAAATTTCGTCCAAATCAGTCCGTTTTATCCGATTTGACCTTGAATTGACCATTTCGAAGGTCAAGGTCATGTCGGGGTCACGATTTGACCCGTCCAAAACACTCCCTGACAAAACTACCCCGGCGAAAGGCGCGATTTGACCTTGAATTGACTATTTTGAAAGTCAAGGTCAGTTCGGGGTCATGATTTGACCCGTCCAAAACACTCCCCGGAGAAAAGCAACCCTAGGTATCAAATTCCGTCGAAATCAATCCGTCTTACCTGATTTGACCTTTGATTGGCCATATTGAAGGTTAAGGTCACGCCGGGGTCACGATTTGACCAGTCCAAAATAAAAGTAGCCATATGTATCAAATTTCGTCGAAATCCGTCCGTTTTACCCAATTTGACCTTGTCAATTGTCAAGGTGAGGTCGGGGTCACGATTTGACCCGTCCAAAACACTCCCGGACACAAGTTACTCTAAGTGTCAAATTTCGTCAAAATCCATCTTTGATTACCACACGATCGCATGCGTTCCAAAGGGTGTGGTAATATCAATATCAGCACATGTGCTAATCTGTGTCGGACTATTTTATTAGGCGGGGTAAGACTGCAGCTTTTAACGCGACCCATTTTTACTTTTACATCGACCTAATTACTAGCCTAGTAACCAGGCCAGAAAGGACAGAATCTCTTGGGATATGCATTGACTGAAGCGCGTGATGAAATTAATGGCGGCGATTCCAAATGTGAAAGCGAAGAGAACCCAACACATGACTCTGCTGTGGGGTATGTAATGACTGAGACGCGTGTTGAAATTTCAAAGGAAAGTAGTGTACGTGACTCTATCGGTACGATTGAGTCAGTTACGACACTACCCAATTACCCATAATGCAATGCCCCATTGGACAATAACATATTACATATAAAATTATGTAGCTTCTCATGTCTCAGCCACAAATAATGATAATCCTATTTATTCGATCAACGTATTCGGAAACACACATGAATAGTACAACCACCGGCCCCTGGCACAAATTGGTCATAATACTAAAAGTACATATATATATAAGACACAGGGGTCTGGGATTTTTTTTATTATATTATTTTTAGGGTCACATTCCCCATTTTAAAGAAATAATACCAAGCTTCGTGAAAATGGCTTCAAAGTCACTATTTTTTCAAAATACCAAATGTGTTGACAGGACTGCCCCTTCCTTAAATATTATAATAGTCTTCAAAACTAACATCCATAAAATAGAATAAAGCAAAACAAGTTTTAAAATTCTATTCCCAAATTTAAAACAAAAAAGATAAATTTTTAAAACATCTGCCGATCTGCATGCCCGTCCGTTTGATCGCCTATATAATTTATAGCAAAAGTTATAAACATTATTAGCGCCCTTAATCCCCGGGTTACGTACATGCTATGACCCCATGTACACATTTTCAGAGGGGTTCAGTCGTTTTGTCGCCTTTTGCCTGACAGACACACGAACTCAATTTATTTTTATAATAGTAAAAGTTAATGCTAATATGTCACTCTACATTTGCACGCATGGCACCCCCGTCAACAACCCCGCCATCGCCAGTGTACGCCCGTGGCATCGGCAGAGAAACTGGCCAACATCCCGCGACTGGACGTCGCCTTGATATGAATCCCAGTTTTACTATACGAGTAGGCTGCACTTTCAAGAATGGACAGTCCGTACATGTAGGTAAAATAAAGTCCATCCTGATTACGATACGGCAAACTAACTTAATTTTTATTATTCGATTAATACAAGTCGTTACTCTTTTCATCATTACTATCAATAAAACACGAATTATGCATGCACGCAAGAAACAGGTCTGTTGTCTTGTGACAAACGCATGGCCAAATAGCCTACATGTCTCTTTGAAAAGCAGACGAAATTTTTCAAAGCCAAAGGCGAAGCAGTTAACCAAACTCCAGACAGAGCTAAGAACTATATATACTGGGTAATTTACTACGTCCGGTTTGGCCTATAGTTCGTTTTACGGATAACTATGTTTGACTGTTGCGTTCAAGCTGCAGACAGAGTTTAGTCTCGGCGCCAAGAGATGTCTTAACACTGCAGGCACGTGTATTTTTTTTAAATAAAATATTTTTTATAGAAGTGTTTTGTCAGTTACAATTCATTCTGGTTTGACCTAAACCATTTTCAAACGAATATGGACATTTCTGTTTCTCAGAATAATGCAGAATTAGCTGTAAACCTACAAAAATCTAAAATAAATATGTATACAGGAGGTATCAAATTTGCTTCTAAAATAAATAAATACGACATTGCTTCACATTCCATGTAGGTGCTGGCATGCAGGGTGGTAAGTCCTGTGTAGGAGAATGAACTCAGGATGGAGCTTATGTTGCGTTCTGGGACGGAAAGTATCCAAACACAGCGATCTGTAAATGACGAAATACCAAGCTGAAAAGTTTTCGCGATCGCCGCACTGTTTTTTTTTTAGTTTTACGCTATATGTCATCAAAACTCAAATAAAATCACGTCATGTTGCATTATTATGGTTTAATTCTCCATTATACAGCACAAAACATGCTTTAAGTGTCATTTTCCTCCTTAGTTTTCTCCAGCTTGGTTCTGCTTGGTATTTCTACGCACTCCTGCTTATCGCCGGCATGCATTTACTATATGAGATATTTAGAACGGGCCTATAAAACTAATTAGGCTATAACTTTGTTATCTTTCATATTTTGCGTTAAATTTCAAACATGTGCCAGGGACATATATCCCGTCCGGAATGTGCATAAACATTTCCAGTTTCTCATCGTATTTTTATTTATTTTATGCGACAAAATTGTCGTAAATGTCAGAAAACCACGCTGACCAGTCAATGTTTTGCGTTATGAGCCAACGCTCGATGAACATAGTTCTATTGAGATTTTTTTACGTCCTTTTATACCCCATAATCACTAAAATGAGATGTCTCTCACCCACCACACGATTTGTTAAAAGTGAAATGATAAGAAGTGAGATTGTTTTATCGGTTAGCAAATACATTTCCGGATAAAACGGAGTGATCTTCATATCCCGTATATTCAGGAGATGCATGTTCCAATGATATATGTAATTTTTGTTTTGCTGGTTCAAAATTTCAAACATCGACATCCCTGTACCCCGTCATTACCGTCACGCGAAAAATTGAAGCTATTAAAGTTGTCGGTTTGTTAGACGAAAATGAAACTTATAGATTTATATCAATGTCCCACGCTTGTACGTGTCGAATAGAAACCAGGTCCACATTTGTCAAGTGCGTGGATAAATGATCATCACACTTACTCCGCTTAATTCTCGGCCAGAAATATGTGTTTTGAACTTTTGATAACAATTTATTTGAGACAAAAACTGCTGCGGGCATGTCAGTCGGTGTAAACTTATCAAAGTCGCTGGGCATCGTGTATGGTTCAATAATATCTAGTGATCATTCCTTCGTCCATATAGCCGGCCAATTGATTACTTTAATATTCCACTGTCCAATCTAACAACAAATTTGTCGAAGATGTCCAATTTAATGTCAGTTTGCATACCAAGCCAATAAAAAAGAACAAAATACGTTGAATACTTATAGGTATCATGTCTATGACACATGCATGCAGCCATGGCGATTGGCGAACATCTACAAAGCCACATATCATAAAATGAGATTTTGTATGCAGGCCCTCCTGGATATATATACAGGTAAATCTTCAAGGCCTCCATAATTACTAACTTTTTACACTATGCTGTAATAGTATATACACAAGACAGAAGTTATATTGTTCGCTTGGTTCAACTATAGGATGTTTCACTATATTACACACTCACATCGTTGTAATGGTTTGCTAACAATAAAATCTTGAAATCAGTTAACGGTTATTCGTGAAACGGACTATAGGCCAAAACCGGACGTAGTAAATTACCCAGTAGTTCTTCCGAGAACATGGCCTTGTGTAAAATGTCAACAAGAACTTGAAGATGGACGACTTATCTGGGTCACCAACATTAAACAGTTTAGAAATGTCCGATTAAAGCATTTAGATACACCGACACAGGGAACGTTTGGCGTCAACTTGTGGCGGGGAGTACCGACTGAAAATATATGGTGAGATAATAAGGCCAGCATTCATTGTTTAGTTGAAAAATGTTGTGAAATAGATAGCTCAACGTAGGGTATGGGGGGGGGGGGCGTGCGGCACTAGAAATGATGAAATACATTTCTAGTGCCACCGGGTCTAGTTTAGAAGGCCTGTGACTTGTACACCGTAAAATGACCAGTTGTCAGTAGCAGGGAAAGAATATGGCTGACATTGACTGTTTGATTCATACCTGTATCTATACTTATCTGCTTATAGGTAAATATTAATTAAAAAATTATATTTTAATTATTTAGCACTCACTGTTTAGAAGGCATGTGATACCACACAAAATCACGCCAATAAATATTTGCAACTCTGTAACTTTTGCTGTGGAGATTTGCATGGAAATCCCTATTCAAAATTGGTCACTTGACCTCCTCCTTACACCGGGCATATTTCATATAGGTGAGTTAACGAACTATTATGATACAATGACGGTTATTTATGCTCTTTTTGAGAAAAAAATTGGACGTCGATTGGGAAGTCATATGATATTGCCGAGAGGCGCCAAAACAAACGTTAAAAATATTACAATGTCATACCTTTTCTCTTGAACATCCATATTACATATTTCCGCATATATACATGAATAATGTGATCCACATAAACAGTTCACTCACGACCGGCACAATTCAGAATCGTCTACCTCTTTAGAACATGCCGGGAAATGAGAAGAGTTCACCAACACCACGAAGTCAACAACCACCTGCATACCAGCAGACAGTCACACGATAATAATAGTGGATCAAAGTCGATCCGTTCATTGAGCTCTGAATATTGATTGCTGACTAGATTAAGAAGCGCACGTTCCTGCTGAATAGGTTCAAGCTCAATGCTGTGCAGCTATACGGTACACAATACGATAAATAATAATCGATACTCGTACCACAGGTATATATTACTCTATAGTAGCTGAGGGCGTTTTGTATGCACTTTTATGTCCAGAGCAAAACTCTTCACGAATCCACTAATTGAAGGTACACGAACAATATTTGGTTGGTGACACATTTCCCATTGAGGGCGAAATGGGTCAAATGGCCACGCCCCTTTTTGCGCGAAGTACTACCACCCGCCGTGACTATATCTCCAGAACCGTTGGACATATGGGGTCGTGTGACCACTCAAAATATGCAGAATGACCACATTATGGGGGGTCAGTAATACATTTTCATATCCAAAATTCAATGGTTTTTAAGATAATTGCCAAAAACCAAAATAAATCCATTTTTAAGGGCCCAATTTTGGGGTTCAGCACTTTTATCTCAAAGCTGAGCCCCCAATTCAAATTTTATTGATCTATATCCATCGGTGCCACATATATGTATAATTTCTGTACCATTATTGGATGAGATTGACCTCCAAGGAGCTCTTGACCCTGAAAATAAGGTTTTTGGATGGAATATATTGGTCGTAGAATGAAAAACAGACATTTTCCCAATAACAAAGATGTTGAGGAAATCATCAATTATACGGTATTTGATCAGTAACCTAAAATTCCTACAAAAAGGTTACCTGGTGATATAATTTGAATGTAGTTCATCTTTTGTTATCTAGATTTCATGGCCTTTGATGTGAGATGGCTGCCAAAATGATTATAAATGGAATGACATATATCACATTAGCAATATACTTGTAAATTAGTTCAATGTGTTATTTTCTTTAAACTTATGGGAGAACAGGGTGTTTTTATGGTATTCTAATGTTGAATTGAATTATACTCAGCCCACAAGTAGGTTTAGTAAATGTTGAGTTACTACAATTTGATCAATCAGTATGATGCAGTAGTCGAACAGGTTGTGTCTTTATCAGTCCCACATCAATTTTGATTGGCTGCATCACCATTTTGTATAAAGGTTCTACAGTTTCCTTAACATGTACATTATTCTAGAACAAATAATGGCTAGACTGGAGTGAGTTAGAAGAAAAATACAAGCATCAGTTGATATGCAGATATAAATACATACAAATCTACATTCTGCATGTAGCCATGCTATGCAATCCTCCCTCATGTTTCAACTTATCAAGGAAAAATGATCACATTACCAATGTCTATGATAGTCAGATGTTTTTGTAGATTTTGTAGATCTGTGGATGTTGTAGATTTTGTAGATTTGTGGATGTTGTAATGCAATATAGATCTCCATTATAGTTGCACAAATTTATTTTTCATTTCGTCCCTTTAAATTGACTTTTATTTTTTATGTATGTATATGTGCCACTCCAAAAATGTCAGTAAAAGTACTGTAAACCGTTTGGTTTGATGTTATAGGCACAGGAGATATATATATACTTTACATATCAAATATTGTGAACCCTGCAGGTACGTTTATGTGTGTCAGTCGCCTTATGTGTGTGATGTACATGCAGTAACTACATGTATATTCTAGTGAAATTTATGGTCTGCACTCTGTAGTATTTCAAAAACATGCTATGGCCATGCCTACATATACATATGTACACTGATTCAAACACAATGATTGTCAGGTTATAATCTATGTTTGAGGAAAGTTACTATGTATTTTTCATTTGTGTTGCATTTGTCAATATTAATGGGTCCCATGAGTCCAGATGTTACTAGTGCAGAGCCCATTTAATTTTCATGAAACTGGTGGACTTCATGTCTATACTCCTAAATAAACATGACTCTGAGTCTTATCAGACCAAGACGGTATTGTGTAGGTTTTACTAGAATTATATTTAGAAAAGACTCAACCATTATTTTTCCACTGCCCTTATCACAACATATTCATTTGGCAGTATTCATCCCAAGTTTAGTGGTGATGCTAATACATTTGGTATGATATTCAGGTAGAGCAAAGCGATCTGAACGAATCGAGGATAAGCCACAATGTGTAGAAAACATTAAAAAACATGTATATTGTGAAATATTTTAATAATGGGTGCTGGTTTTTACAAACTGGCCATAATTGAGATGACTATTCCTGTTGTTTACCAAACATCAGCGTATACAATAAAATTTTGAAGTATATATGTTCTTGAATGTTGCACACAGACACTGACTTTTGCACAAATTGCTCGGGTTAGCCAAACAATGCAAAAATAACCAACTTTAGGTAAAATGATGGTACTTGACAGAATTGCTTTGACCTACAAACATATCAATCCAGCAGTACCCATCAGCATAATATAAAATTAGCAGGACCACTTAACCTGAGGTGGTATTGAAAATGAAAATATCTTAAAAATGGTAAGTTATGAGGGCTATTAGCTATTATGAAGAATTATGTTAGTGAAATTATAGACCCTCATCTTCTCCAACCTGCAAGTGATGCAACTATCATGGCCAATCAAAACTAATGTGGGACTGACAAAGGCTCATTCTACTATTGATTGAATAGTGATCATTCCATCATTTCCTAAAACTTTTTTGTGAGATGAGGTGTCCTTTTGTAAGAATTAATTACTTCTGAAATATATACTGGTATATATGGTCATCTCCCATCTGATTACAACATGTTTTTACTATGCCCAGGTGCAATACCCATTTTAGGATCGCAACATGTGGCTGCTGCATGAAGCAAACAGCTGGTCATTCCATTTAGTAATAGTGTTTAGCATGTTTCATATCTTGGTCACTTAAATCAGATCAGCTGTTAAATGTTGATAACAAATTTTGAAAACCTGTTTTGTTCAATCTGTACATTTCTGTTGATTAGAGCACAATTGTTACCTGATTTTTGGTAAAGCACACCAGTTTCCAAGGCATGTTCAGTCATGAAGAGCTCACGTTGTGTGTCGGGATCAACACATCCTCAGCAGCAATTTCCAGCTAATCCCATTGTGTGTGGTCAATTGTGCTCTTAAGTCGATCAGAGAATTCGGATAGTTCTTTAAAAAGTGTCATACATATGCTGTGGCCTTGGTGGTATTGTATACTTGTGGTGCGTAACATGCTGAAATCGGTTTTTGGCAATTATCTTAAAAAACCATTGACTTTTGGATATGAAAATGTATTACTGACCCCCCCATAATGTGGATTTTCAGGGTCAAGAGCTCCTTGGAGGTCAATCCCATCCGATAATGGTACAGAAATTATACCTATATGTGGCACCGATGGATATATATCAATAAAATTCGAATTGGGGGCTCAGCTTTGAGATAAAAGTGCTGAACCCCAAAATTGGGCCCTTAAAATGGATTTGTTTTGGTTTGTGGCAATTATCTTAAAAACCATTGACTTTTGGATATGAAAATGTATTACTGACCCCCCATAATGTGGCCATTCCGCACATTTTGAGTGGTCACACGACCCCCTTTGGAGATATTGTCACGGCGGGTGGTAGTACTTCGCGAAAAAAGGGGCGTGGCCATTTGACCCATTTCGCCCTCAATGGGAAATGTGTCACCAACCAAATATTGTTCGTGTACCTTCAATTAGTGGATTCGTGAAGAGTTTTGCTCTGGACATAAAAGTGCATACAAAACGCCCTGAGCTACTAGAGTATATACCCGTGGCCCAGATAGGATAATTCCCAACCAGTGATATTTTCAGTCCACATTATTGACAGAATGTGGTAAAATATGGTTTTCTTAAAGTAATTAGCAGTTTTTATTGGCAATGGGGGAGGGATTGGGACACACCGGGCCGACCATGGTTCGGCCCGGTGTGTCCCAATCCCTCCCCCATTGTCAATAACAAAATTGCTAATTACTTTAAGAAAACCATATTTTACCACATTCTGTCAATAATGTGGACAGAAATGATCATTAGTTGGGAATTTTCAACCTAAGGTGGGTATCAGGTTTGAAATTCCAACATAAGGAAAGCTTGAGGCCAGTCTAGATGCTAGGATTTTGCGATTTTCTTGTTCAGATTTCATAATTTTCTCACACCGGGCCGAACCATGGTCGGCCCGGTATGTCCTGGTATCTCGTCCGTGTCCGTGTCAACTTGTCTCCAATTAGACCACTAAATGTTAGGAAATATGAAATTTTCAGGTTCAGATCTCTACATTTTCTGATACCGGCTATATAGTGCGATGCTTCTGTTCCTCCATCTGACTACAGTGACAACAAAGCCATTCAGCTAGGCCTGTAAGGAAGAAGTTGAGGGCCAGGGAGGAGGTGCAAGTGGAATTCCGAAACAAAACTTGTGTTTGGTCTGATTTAAGAGTGGGTGCAGTTGGAATTCCAAAGCGATTTTAGTTTTAAAATTTTCTCAAAGAAAAGACAACTATTCAACTTTTTTTCTTGAATTACAATGTTGTGACAGGCATGACATTTCCAACCGTTGAACATGTTGACCAATGTGTGTGTGGGGGTGTGTGTGTGGGGGGGGGGGGTGAGACTAATATCCATATGTGGGATGGAAAAATCTCACCCAAGGGGTCAGATATAATTTTGAGCCGGACACAGGCTTGCTGAGTGCCCGGACCAATTATCTATCCCGAGTGTGAGAATTTTCCACCCCACATCCCAGGTTATGATGGGTCATTTTTCTCCCAAACCAAACAGCTTTTTGTTTATACCAATCTTTCGCACATTTAAGTAGGTTCGTAACACTTCATCTGAACACTGATCTCTTAGAGAAAATTACCCAAGCCCTAGATAAAAGAGAACACACCGTTGGGTTATTCCTTGATCTATCAAAGGCATTTGATACAATAAATCATAATACAATGCTAAATAAACTTCAAAACTATGGATGTCGTGGGGTTGCACTGGATTGGTTCCAAAGCTATTTGACTAATAGAAAACAATATGTACAGTACGAAGGCCACTTGTCTTGACAAACATATATAATATGTGGAGTTCCACAAGGATAAATACTTGGCCCTCTACTCTTTCTTATATATATGAACGATCTTCCAAAAATATATAAGGACCTGAATATAATATTATTTGCTGATGATACAAATGCATTTTACACCAATAAAGATATAAGTAAGGAAAATGATGTAGTCAACAAAGAAATGGAGACAACGAGCAATTGGTTTCTTGCTAATAAATTATCTCTAAACCTGGAAAAAAACTAATAATTACAATATTTTTACGAATACAGATCTATGCAAACAAATAACTGTCCTACCCGAGCTCAAGATCAATGAAAGTCAGATACAAAGAGTTAAAAACACTAAATTCCTAGGAATTAATATTGGAAGAAAATTTATCATGGAATATGCAAGTGGAATCTATTACCAAAAAAACTGTCCAAACATTTAGGAGTCATGAGAAAAATCAGTGATTTCATACCCAGAGATACAATGAAAACAATCTATTCTGTACTGATTATCCCACATCTCACTTATTTTAATGCCATATGGAGTGCAACAACAAAGAAAAACATTGAAAAGCTTTTAAAAATACCAAACAAAGCAATCGCCACACTATCTTATAAACAAAAAAGCATACCAGAAATATGCAGGAACCACAATTTGCTATTGATGAAGGACATTGGAAACATGCAACTAATTCAAATTTTACATGATTTCCATCAAAAGAAACTCCCCAAATCGCTATCTTCAATATTTACTAATATACATGATATCCACAACCACAATACACGGTTCAAAGCAAATTCAAATCAGTACTGTGAATTCAGAAGAACAAACAAGCGAGAAGTATCATATCAACCAGAGCCAGATGTCTATGGAATGAACTCCCATGTGATTGTAAGCTTGGTACAGAGACTAGTGATAAATATCATAAGTGCCTGAAAACATATTTCATTAACAAATACACCCCAAATAACAAATAACAATCCAGTTTGTATGTATACTCTCCCTGTTATATACACTAAGGCAATGTCAGCCAGCAGTTCATGGCGACTGTCCAGAAGAGGGGCAATTAATCAACTTCTCTTTATTTTCATAGTATAATCCTCCCTCTCCTGGTCAGCTCTCCTGGTGAGGAACAGGCCAACGAAACTTATGCCGCATTTCCTCCATGTGTCACTATTTGTCACTCATGTACATGTACCTCTGAACAACAGTGCAAAATTAATCAACTTAATTATGACCGTAACTAATTCCTCAACCAAATCAAGCAGTATTCACACCCATATTTCATTGATCACCTAAAAATACTAGTATTCCTCACATTCTTGAAAATATACAAGTATTACAAGGTGATCGCGCAGGTCACAGCATGAAGACATCAAGATAATCATATTGGCTACCAGGTAAAGCATAACAACTAACAAAAATGACTATAATCGCCATCTCACGACCTGACCCCCCCCCCCCTCCACCTAACCCCATGCACCACGCCTTCTTGCCCATCTCTATACGAAACTACACACATTGTAAATACGCACCCGCACTATATACACCCAATATACGTACACACTACACTGTATCATTATACAAGCATAAGGGCCCTGCCCTTGCAATTTAAACTGTTTGTGGGGTCCTGTTGTTATATATATATTATAATTATATTGAATACCAAATCAATCTTAGTGAATCTTTATTGAATCTTGAATCTTGGGTATTTATAAATCTGATGTCTGATTCCACAGGTCCTCAAAACAAAAAATTGACCCCACCCCCATAGGATTAAGTATCATTGGGGTGGGGTAAAATTTTGTTCTGGGGACCTGTGTCAGATTCGTGATTATCGTGGATGATTTCGGATATATATACCAAATGTATACCAAACATGCGCGATGAGAATTAACACGTTTATGAGTGACATGGTGAAAACGACATGGCCGTGACGTCACACGAAAACGCTAAAAGGCACGAATTCGAGATACGACATATCTCATTAGCATATAATTCCTGGCATGAATTCCGAGAAACGCGCGTATTGATATGAAGATTGATTGATACGAAATGTGCAGGAAATGCCCGTTCGCATTGGAGAACATGTTTAGCCGTTTAAAGTGCATCTCCATTTTCATTATCGTCCACGAATTCGTCCTTATTTATTGACTCTGCATCTGAGTCCGGAAGGGAAACGGGACCTAGCGAATTCGATTGTGAATGCGAGTCGAAAAGCCAAGCGCAACAGGAGTAACAGGACACCGTCCCCTATAAGCAGAGAGAAATCTGATAAAATATCGGATTGATTGTCCGATGGTGTCAGCTGCAATGCTGAACAATGCGTGCACGACTCGTGTATACGTTCGCTTATTGTGTGAACATCAATTCAAATGAATTACTTACAAAACCTGTAAGATTGTCGTTCCCATGTCTTAATGTGTTATATATTGATATGAATGATCTTGGTCTTGGCGTAAATAGCCTTATTCACAATCATAACGGCATGTTACAGAGTACCGCTTGTAAAGCTAATTTTGTTCAGCCTGACCGCGTCATGGCTGAGTACTATTCAGGATTGAGCAAAACAGAATGTATACTTATATACGACGTTAAGTCGACCAATTTTTTAATGAGAAACCTCTCTTCGTGTGGTAATAATTTAAGTAATCTGTATTCAAGTCCTAACGGTCATGGGTCGAGATCTGGCCCAACTGTGAATGCGTGCATTGAAACGTCCGATATCGACACGCCCACTATACGCTTGGTGAAACATGTTATATCGCCGCAAATAGAGTTAACGCAAATGCTGAGCCAGAAGAAAGCTGTAATACTATTACTTCTAATAGAGTTACCCCCACTGAACAAGTTAATGGGTTGAAAATCTTAACATTGAACGTGTGTGGATTAGAAAAGAGGCTTCAATACCACGAATTTCAGGATATGATATCCAAATATGATATAATTTGCTTCTCGGAAACAAAGGCCTTCTTGGAAGATAATATAGTCCTCCCTGGGTTTGATACCTGTGTTAAAAAAGGGAAACACATAGGCAACGGGACGCGGTCAGGTGGAATCCTGATAGCAACCAAAATAGAAATTCATAAATACATTGTCCCATTGCAAACAGATAGTGCTAACGTGGCATGGATTCGAGTTGATAAGACGCATGACCATTCATTCACAAGCTTATTAATTGGCGCGGTTTATATACCCCCTGTAGGTACACGATATTCTAATGATAATTGGGTCTCTGATATAGAGAGTGATATACGCGATTTACACAGAGATGACGAACTGCTACTTTTGACAGGGGATTTCAATGCTCGTACAAACAACCACAGCGGCTTTGAACCCGACCCAGATCCATGTGAAATAAATCATATATTTGAAAACACAAGTGTATGCCATGTTATGAATTCTGTCATGAAATGTATAAATGATGATATTGATTATTGTGATGATGATGAATATGTATGTAGTAATAGTAAGACATTTCAGGGCCCACCTAGAGTCTCACAAGACAGAGGTAAGGTTAACAGCTATGGGTATAAACTATTAGGAATGTGTAAATTTATGAAACTACCAATTATGAACGGGATGTGCGGTGAAGACCGGAATATAGGGAAATTTACATCATCTGTTCGCACGGTGATAGATTACGCGGTGGGATCGAAAAAACTTTTGAAAATTGTTGAAAATTTTCATATTGAAGACCATTGTCCTCTATTCTCCGATATCCATTGCGCATTATACTTGGTTTTGAATTTTCAACGAAATACAAGCACAGGTTAACCGTGAGGGGAAAATAAAACGGTGGGATCCACAAAGGGGAGCCTTATTTTCTAGCAATATTGAACCTGATCGCATTACGCATATTTTCGATACATTTGATAACCTCGATCAGGAGGGAACTGTCAGTCAGTCAAGTGTTGACGAACTATGTGAGCTCATAAGTAGTACGTTGATGGCAGCGGCCGACCAAACATTGGGAACTTATCGTCCTCGAAAAATTATACATGAAAATGCGCGTCAGAATAAACCTTGGTTCGACAACGAATGTCGAGAGGCGAGAAAATATTTTAACCGAACCAAGCGTATAAGTATGACGTTAATAAAACAGGCTACAATAAGGCGATATTAAAAGACGCCAGCACAAGCTATAAACATATTATGGATAGAAAAATAAAGCAAACACGAGAGACAGAAATATCAGAACTTCGGGAATTCAGTAAGTATTCCGGAAAATCTTTTTGGTACAAACTTGACTCGATGTGTTCCGATAATAGGCCTAAAAAGAGGAGAAATGATATCACTATTGAACACTTTGAAGAACACTTTAAGTTTCAGAATGCAAATATAGACGATTCAGATATCACCAGGTATGTCGATGCGGATTTCGACGCGAATGACAATTCGTACCTAAATAGTGCTATATCCGAAGAAGAAATTCACAATGCCATAACTAAACTAAAGAATGGTAAGGCAGGAGGGGCTGATCATATTATTAACGAATATATCAAAGCCTCGGAAGATACAATGATAAGCATCTACGTACGTTTCTTCAATCTAATCCTAAACACTGGGTTATTCACAAAAGACTGGGCACTAGGATTAATACAATCCATATACAAAGGGTCTGGAGATACAAATGAACCCGGATCTTACAGAGGTATCACACTTTTAAGCTGTTTTGCGAAATTGTTTACCTCCATTCTGAACAACAGGTTGACTCCTTTGCAGATGATAATGAATCGAGTAAATCGCAAATGGGATTCCGGAGGGGTCATTCAACTGTAGATAATATATTCATATTACATGCCTTAACAAATATATACCTCAAGAGCGGGCGAAAACTATATTGTACATTCATTGACTTCCGCAAAGCATTTGATACGGTGTGGAGAGATGCACTATGGCTCAAGCTTATACAATCAGATATAAATGGTAAAATATTACGAGTCATACGGAGCTTATACCAGAATATTAAGCTATGTGTGCAAAATAATAATGTTCAGTCAGGTTTCTTCATAAGCCAGGTAGGTTTATTTCAAGGAGAGACAATGTCACCACTTTTATTCTCTCTTTTCGTAAACGATTTACAATGTTTTTTAAACGATTGTGCCATTTTAAACCTACATTTTTTAGATGAGAAATATTTTGAACATATTGGATCTTTTATTAGCATATTATGTTTGTTATATGCCGACGATACGGTTATCTTGTCAGATTCTGAGGAAAATATGCACCGTGCTCTATTAGCCTTTGCCGACTACGCCGAGGCATGGAAACTTGAAGTGAATACTCTCAAGACCAAACTTATTATATTTACGAACAAATTACCAAGAAATATGCCCATATTTATATAAAGAGGGCAAAAAATAAAATTTGTAAAGGAATTTAAATATCTTGGTATCAAGTTCTTCTACAATGGGAGATTTTGCCAATCTCTTAAAGACACCACAATTACCGCAACGAAAGCAATGTACGGTCTACTGAATCGAACTCGAAAACTGAGGTTACCTTTAGATATCTTATTCAAGTTATTCGATGCTATGGTTATGCCAATTATGTTATATGGAAGTGAAGTTTGGTGCTTTGAAAAAGTTCAAAGTCTCGAGACGCTCCATTTGAAATTTTGTAAAATAGTTACCTCAATGAAATCTAGTACGCCTAATTACATGGTTTATGCCGAACTTGGTAGATATCCTATATTGATTGAAATAAAATACAGGACTCTAGCATACTGGTCCAAGCTAGTTTCACACGAAGGATCAGAGCTAGCCAAGAATATATTTCTTTTACTCAGATATATAAACGAGAGGGATACAAAACTGCAAAATAAGATGAATTGGGTATGTTTTGTAGAAGGAATTCTACATGACCTACACATGGAACATGTGTGGACAAACCAATCAGCGCTGAGCAAAACAGAGTTGAGAAACATAAAATCGCTACTGATTAAGCAGTATGAGCACCAACTCTTTGAAAATCTGAATGCTTCTACTTCATCGCGCGCCATATTTTACAGAGACATAAAGCAGTCCATGAAAATGAGTAGCTATTTAGTTTATTTGCCATCTCATTTGTCTAATTACCTATTGAAAATCAGAACATCTAATCATAAATTACCAGTAGAAAAAAATAGATGGTCAAAAGAAACCACAAATTCCGCAGACAATTTAAAGTGTGTTTTATGTGAGAACAGTCCTTGCGACGAATATCACTTTATAATCCTATGCCAAAAGTTACAAGATTTACGCGAAATCCACATTCCCAAATATTACTGGGAGAACCCTAACAGGAATAAATTTCATCGTTTGCTCTCAATTGAATATTTGAGCCTTCTTAAAAAAGTAAGCATATTCATAAAACTATCTTTAAAAAGGATACCACTTTAATGTAAATGGCATCATGGATTACAATATAATTGTGTGTGTATGTATTTTTATTGATATGACTTATATGTTATGTGTGCCTTGTGTATAGTATGTATATATGTTATTGCATGTTCCAACTTAACTGTTGGCTTTGCTAATAAACAATCAATCAAGAATCGATTTATTGCAACAAAATAATGCTAACCACTGTCAACTATGGTATCAAATTTCCGAAAACTCGTTATTTATCAACATTTTATTCAACAAAATATGGCCGTATTATCACTACAGTATCACGAAATTTGACCGTACTACCACTTGCTGTTAGAGTTATCTGTCTTCGTCCGCAATTTTGTTCGAGGCCCTCCGTTTGACCACGTGTTTCTGGGCCACATATTATTTCACATCTCGAGAAATAACAAAATTCAGAAATCAATATCTGATCACTCTGAGTTTCGACGGGTGGGTTCCTCTACTCGAATCAAATATTTTTTACCCCCGAAGCCAAATAAATAGTAATAAGAGAGTCTGATCGGGTTGAGTACTTTTAAGTATGTTAAATCAACCACCTGCGTGGGTGAGACAGCAGTCATGTGTGGTGTCAGATGGTAAAATCTCACATAGCTATATATCTCACACTGGCTGCCTGTGCTAAAATGTGTAGGGTGTGTGAGATATCGCCACCATGTCGCAATGCACGTCATTGTGTGTGTTAACATTGGATCTAACAAGCTGCCGGGACACAACTAGATGGCCTCCATTGCACGTTGGTGATAAATCATGTTATGAATCTCTACTCTAGCTGGCTAACGCCCGTACAATAGTAGAGATCATATTCCACCAGTACAAAACATTGGAACTTTTTGAAGTTTTGACAGGGAAGCTTATAAACTAGAAAAAATAACGTAGGGATTATATTTCTTAGTTATGATCTGTTCCTTAATAATGTACTTCACCTTCACCTATAGGTGAAGGTCCCAACTCGAAATTTCACGATTTAAATGACTTTGTGAGCGATTTGCTTTGCGTCGCTTACATGCAATTATGGAATTTCTCCTGGGTAATTAATTCAATGTTTATTGCGATATCGGCTCACAAAAGTCAGAGACAAGCATCCAAGTTTGAGTTGGGACATTCACTTTCAGTGAAGTACATTATTAAGCAGATAATTACTAAGAAATATATTCCCCGCGCTATTTGTTTTTCGAATTTATAAAACTTCAAACAGTTCCAAGATTTTGCACTGGTGGAATATGATCTCGACGGGTGTTAGCCAGAGTAGAGGTTCATGGCCCGATCTACCTTGAACCAGACCCAATTTTTCAAGTCATGCATGGAAATGCCATTTGCACCCCTGCCGCCACGTTCCGGCAATCCAACGTCGTTGTATTGTTTTTGTTTGTGGTCCATTCTCCGGAAAAGTGCGAAATAGGACTTAATTTCCCCAGAAAGCTGAGTATCCACTAGCACCGTGGAACAGAACTGGGGCAATTTGTTTGGTCGTATTTTATTCGAAATGAGTACTTAAAATACATCAATGTAAATTCGTGCGATTTCTGCATACGGAAACATTTCTATCGGATTTTAGCCATATTTCAAAGAATCCCAGCCTATGTGTCTATAAAACGCTGAACCCCACTGAAACGATATTATGTTTATAAGCCGCTTAACCTCTTCACTGATATGACGTCCGTAACTATTACGGACGGAAAAGTGCACGTCGTGTGCTGTATGGTCCGTATAGTACATACGGACCTACTTCAGCACACTATAGCAGTAGACCATTATTCACAACTGGAACTCATAGATTGGTGCATCAGAATATCTCGAAGTTTCAAACAGTGTATGATACACGATTCTGAACGATAATAGCCTTTCAACTGAGTCAGTTTTATGGTTCTTGTGATATTCCCGTTATATTTTTCCACTGGAAAAGGGCAATAACGTCAATAGCCCAGCACACAACGATATAACTTCATTTAGCAGCGAAGAGGTTAATTTTCGAACCCACATATCATATAAAATATATGCCATATTATATACCTTTGAAAGAGGAAGCTCCAAAAACATTGTACTATCAAATTATCCGGTGTAATACACTGTGAACATGTTGTTTTTGTTGATGTACCGATGTGTTTTCTGTGCTTAAGTTTCATACGGAATGTACTGCAAAGTCAATTATTTTCAATGGAAGGGGAATAACTCTATATCTTAGTTTGAATTCTGTTGCATTCTGTGAGCAAAACGGGGAGAATGTTTCTATGATTTCAGCTATGTTCTATTTTACTCTATGGGCACCTTCTGAGTAATAGACGTTCCAAATGGTAATGAATTATAGTATTTTAATGATATTTTATGGCATAGATTGTTATTAAAACCGTATATCAATGAACTATAAAAAATAATCGGTCACTCGAAAATTAAACGTCCCTTTAACCCTTTACCCAACAGAACGGCCCTGTGCCAATGCATTCTCTTATATATGCGAGTCGACCATAGGTCGCCTCGCATATATAAGAGAATGCATTGGCTTAACACATTAAAAATTATAAAATTGTTAAAGAATGTAAGAAAAAATGGTAAAAAGTGTTAAAAAAAGATTTTTTTTAGGCCAATGCATTCTCTTATATATGCGAGGCGACATATGGTCGACTCGCATATATAAGAGAATGCATTGGCACAGGGTATAACTGTAACTATCACAATGTGGTCAACGAGCCGGTTCCAATGATATCCATATTTGTATGGTTTTATTGAGACAGACCCAAGATAATTTAGGCTGTTGCAGCTTTATTTGGCCGTTTTTGGCAGGTTTGTTGGGTAAAGGGTTAAGGTCGTAAGCACTGGTATAACCAAACTCCACACAGCGCCCTCTACGCTATCGCTGCGATATATCTCAGCGGAGCGATGGGAAATAACTCTGCCTGGAGTTTGTGGTATAACGTGAAATAGTTTTATGTATAATGGACGGCAGGAGCCAGGCAACAACCTAATAACTCACAAACAGTATCTCCGTCATCGTATTTCTTTGCCCCATTTTTGTCGTGCATCCAGAGTACACACATTGTTTGCACAAATATTTGGGATTAATTTATAACCACGGGCACTATTTGCGTACCGTACTTTCTTTGTGCAGATGTATTACACAATAGATCAAAATATTTAGAGTGTGTTAGGTAAAAAAGTAGATCAATGGTATACCACCGAGGAGCATCGGGTTACGTTATTAACCCTTCATTACTGAATGTAGTATCATCTGCAGTGGTGATCAGGAACTATAAGCAGGCGACATACATACAGTAATGCTCTAAGTAACCGACTTCTTAACCACAGCAGAATTATGGGTAACTTTTCCCGAGAGCTTTCCGATGAATGGCAACAAGCCATATTTTTAATTATTTTGGCCACTTTCGGGAACCACCATCCCAGTTTTCTATTATTTTATAAGTTTTACTTAGTTTTCGGGTATATACCAGTCTATGTAAACATACACTCAGATTCATACTGATACTATTTTTTATATGTGGGTATGTAGTTTACTCCAGACTGGGTATATACCCACCGCTTTATTCGAAGAATTTATTCGCTAATACCAGCATCTAGCGATCTAATGTACCACATCACAAATAGTAAATGCATAATATGACCGCATTTGAATTAAAGGGTCAGATTATTTTTTTTAAGCCAACACCAAGCTACTACATTAACCTATAAGCTATAAATACATATTTTCCTAATTATTTCTATTGCTTTATGGGTAAAATTTGATAAATTAATTTGAGTAAATTTTAAAAGGTTTGAGTAATTTTTTTAGCTGAGTGACAAACTTGTTTCACTGTTGATGGACCACTTCGACGCTGATCAACCTGGAACATTTACCTTGAAGAACTCTAACCGTCATTTTATTCTCCAGGTTTTGATTTAAGTCGGCCGTCGTGTGAACTATTTTCCATCTTCGGTTCCTCATATACCGATATTCCTTAGATTGTTAGATTCTTAAAGGCCCATTTAATTTTCGAGTCAACTATAATTTGTATAGTGCCTTGATATACGGTTTTAATAAAATAATCTATGAGCCCGTTTCGCTCCCAGAATGAAACACAATTAAAACTAAGATATAGAGTTATTCCCCTTCCATTGAACTCAATATACTTTGCAGTACAGTCCAGATGAAACTTAAACAGAGAGAACACGTCGGTTCCTAAAAAAACAAAAAAACAAAAAACATGTTCATAGTTAATTACACGGGATAAGTTGATTCCAAGGAGTAGGGGGTGGTAGGGGGTGGTAGCCCCAACAAACATTATACTCGAACTATATATTATACTCACTGTATATCACAAGTTATAATCCCAACTTCAACAGCAATAACGCAAACTATCACAATACATGACTCCCAAATAGTGGGCGCACTCCCAAAAACATTTGTTACGTGAGACGAAAGACGTCACACAGCCGAGTATCATATTTCGCCTTGAATGTTTACCGATATCTCATATACACATTGTATATACACGTATATATATATCGCTATTGGGCCAACCAATGACTATTGAAGTTCAACGTGACAATTAATGTTGGTTTCGTAGATCATGAAAGTAAAATGTCCGTTTATAAATTTGAAAACACAACCGTTAGTTTTGAAACAAAATCCACTGACGCAGGCTGTCATACATTCAGTCTATTTACCGACGGAAATCCTAACAGATTTCTATAATTTCATCTCTAGATATGTGATTCACTTTCGTTTTCTGTATTGATGGTATTCCCGACATACATTTCATTGGTTATGACACAGAGCATGCGCAAGTTCATTGGTTTGTGGCGTAAGCTGCGTAACAGATCCCTTCAACTGCAGAATCCAATTTCTATAAAAAGCCGATACAATGACAAACACTGCTTCGTGGTTGGCTATATTTAAATTGCGAGATCGGAGGTAAATGACATTCAAGTTTTGAAAATGTTCTCACGATAGTGAAACACAGCAAACGTTATAATGCAGAATACAGACAACACATTCATAATGCATTATAGTCATCCCAATATAGTAGACTTCACGCATCTTCGGGTGTTTATCAATCAACGATATTTATTACTGATTATTCGTTCACATCTTGTTGTTTTTATAATTACTACTAAATACTACGATTCTCACGAACGTTTACTGCCCTCATTCAATTCAATTCAATTTATTTTGTATTCTGATCATCAAAATATATATAACAGAAACATATTGCAAACATCGATGCAAATATAAATTGTTGCATGGATGTACATGTGGATATATTATAGTTGTATAGAGCAATAGTGTCTTGATCTGTATATAATTAGATTTATCTGATAGATATATAGGGTTATTATTATGTTCGGCGTTATTGGTTTCGTGTTCGGTCGTTGGATATGGATTTTGAATGGTTATATAGGAACTAAGCCCCAAGAGGACTCAGAGTGTAGTACTTGTAGATTATTTCGTATGAATAATGATAATTTTCTCAATGTTTTCTCGTTGTGGGTTCTGAAAAGTATGGCTAATTTCAATACATTTAGCCTCTTATAGAAATATGGCTTAAAGACATATTATGGACTTGTTCGAGTTCGTGAAACTGATCAGTTAGTATTCAGGCGTTATGCCAACCTGTAGAATGTAGTGCTAACATCGCCGAAAATTTCAAAGAAATCGCTCATACCACTCAAATTGGAAAACATCGTCAAAACTACGCTCAACTGTAAATATTTACATCTGGATTCGGGACGCAACAATCGGCGACAAACAAACACAAATGATTGCCCCATCCAGATTCAGTGCATTCAATTAATATATCAGAATGACTGTGTGTGTTGGCAATTTGGATTAATATTCGTAAAAAGAACAACTTTGAGCAATATTATTCTCCATTTCTATTGGATCACCCTACCGGAGTGTTTAAGATCACTTTAAGATACTTTTCTATTAGTTCTCTAAGTTCACTGCAGGGTAACATTATGTGGTAATCGTCACCACTCTCGGCACTGCACAACGTGCATCCTCGTTGAATTAGTTCAATGTTGTTCCATGAACCTTGCTCTATAGGAACCTCGTGGTTTCTAATTCGGAATTTGAAGAGGCTGTGGACCACCTGATTATCGCTAAGTGTTTCCGGTTCGAATGTGTTTTTAATAATTCTATAAAACGCGAATTTGCTAGATTTATCAATCGACCACTCTTGAAAGTATACATCATAAATCTTCGTTTGCGGAGCGCGTTATGCGACGGATACTACTATACCATTTGGTTGGTCCAAACATTGCTTATTCCGAGGTTATTTAGCTTGTCTCCTGTCCCAATAATCCTCGGATTGTTAGAAACATTATTATCAAACAATTTGTACATGCAAAAATACAGATTAAGTGGTTTTCTATCGGTTGGCATACTGACAAGCTTAGCCCAATATGTTAAGTAACGCAATTTTATTTTTCTAGTTATTGGGCACATTCCAAGTTCGCCGAATACAAAGGACGTTGGTGTCGATTTTTTAACTTTTAAGACAAATTTTAAGAACCACAACTCAAACTTTTCAAAGCAGGTTAGGTTCAGACATGCACTCCATATTTGGAAACGATTTATTTCGTCATCTCAATCATCTAGGGAAAGCCGCATCGTCCTAGAAAATTAAAAGTGAATCACAGATCTAGAGACGTAAATATTTTAGGATTTCCGTCGGCTTTTCAAAGAGAATGGCTATCATACAGGTTTGTATTTTGCATTTTTACGTGCGCTCGCGCAACAGTATGGCGATCAGTCAGATTCGTAGGTACGTACGTTGGCGTTACCCTACCGATTTCACTCCATGACGTCATCCTTACGCAGTATATGCCGGCGACGTTACGGAGTAGATGATAGAGTTGACGCCCTTGGCACTGACTTCCGTTACTAGCTCGTTGCTATATAAACAAACCAGCGATGTGGCTTTTGTCGAAAATTGACAGTCAGTACATTCGCCCTGTATACATGCACATTCGGAAAATACAAAACACCACAACGTTATACCCCACCAATGTCAGTGTCTCGATATCATTTGACCAAATTTCTTGACATGAAACCGCGACAGACAGGCGTGAAATACATCGCATTGAGTAAACAATTTCCCATTGTTTCAATTCAACTTCAAGATCGCGGTAAAATCAAAACCGCAATTTGTAAGTGGTAAACATCTGAAAAAGACATCAGGTACATGCAGAAACTAATTGTTGTGCATATTTATTTCTATTTGAGGTGGCAATTTTTCATGTTTATCAGTATTTTTAACGATAAGAGCGATGGTAATCGGGGGACTATATTTTATCTAGCGCATTAAATTGTCTTTTTTTGCTAACATTAAATTAGATTAAATTAAATTAATTAAGTAAAATACAGTGAAATTATTTTTTATTACATTTTTGCGCACGTTGGCATCTCTCTGAGTTCATTCTAGTTGTTGTTTTTACTAAACGGTCAAGAGGAGATCAAGTGAACAATATTGAATGGGTATTTCCAGACAAATCTCCGGGGCAAAAGCTATGTATGAAGCAGTTGTCCGGGAAACAATGCAGGTAAGTAGTTGAACAGCCATAACGTACAATTAACTGGTGTGTGCTCAGGGGGGGGGGGGGGTCGGAAAAACATTTCAGGCACGTATGGCATTTTTTCCCTTTCGATCATTTTTTGTACCCACCCACCACCACCGCCAATTTTTTTTCCGTTTTCGGCAGTTTTTTCCGACCATTTTTTTTACACCCACCCCTCTTTTAACACTAAAATAGAGATTTGCGGGGGGGGGGGAATTCACTGTAAACAGGTGTATATGAATTTCTGTGCATACTATTTATCATGGATGTTAACATGGACATGTAAATAGGAATGAGTCATTTTGAGGTCATTCGGCCAAAAAAACATGGCTGCCAGCGGCCATCTTGGATTTCAAAATTTGCAACAAAATACAACACGATAACTGTTTACCAGTTAGAATTACATTATTTCTCTCATTCAAATTGGTTTTGAAGCCCAACTCATTGCCAAAACACTAAAAAAACAAGCAGGAAATTTTTTGTTTAGTTGCGGAAAAAATTGGTTGTTGGTGGCTTTGACCACCCACCCACCCCGGCATACGTGGCGAATTTTTTTTTCTTCAGCCCCCCCCCCCCCCCCCCCCCCCCCGGTGTGCTTGGTAAATTAAAATATTTTCAAATAAATTCATTTTTGAGATTTTTTTTTCGGGAATTACAACACTTTACCTACTTTTGAAAAATCAATATAAAATTAAAAAATGAATACACATTATAATGGAATACATTTCAAGCGGACCTGTCAGATAACTACTGCTTTCAAGACCACATCATGTCACACTCTGTCATGTGTCATGTTACACGATCTTGAGATTTGCATGGAAATGCCCATTTAAACTGGGTCACTCGACCTTCCCTTTAAGTCCGCACAGCATGCATAATGCATGGATACAAAAATACCTGCTACGTCGGCTCGCTGATTTTTGCGTGCTTTCATGAAAGGCTTCCTTTCAGATTGAAAACCCCTTAAATTATCGCATTAAGTGATGGGTGAAAAGACAATTACAATTGACATTCCGATCAAATCATGACCTTAAAGGGACCAAGGCACTCGCGGTGGGTAAATGTGCAAAAATATATTTTCTCGCAGACACTAATGATTTGAGATGGTAGACTGAGCGCATACTATAGTACGGTTCACAAGCTCGATAATGCAGTGTGTTTTTTTTCCAAATGATATCTATCAAACTCTCAATCGACCTACCTATTTTTATTATTTTTTTTACATAATTAGAACATAATTATCTATCATATTGTGAGGGTAAACAGGTGTTGGTAAAGTAATATAGCATACATTGATTATAAAGGTTTATTTTTCTCCCTTCAAATTGATAGTTGGAGATTGAGATTGAGATGGAGATTTTTTTGAAAATTCACACATGGGGCGCTTTCTTAAAGACATATTATGGAATTATTCGGGTGCGTGGAATTGATAAGTTAGTATTCAGGCGCTATGCCAACTGGAGGAATGTAGCATTCTACTATAACATTGCAGACAATTTCAAGCAAATCGACCTTACCACTCCATAACGTCGTTTGAACTTATATAATTTGTGTTTAAAGATAGGATATCGCTTGCTAGCATGTTTTATACAGATTCCAGGGTATACATTAATAAATGTGAATCAAGGATCCTGTCAGAATCGAATGTCGATTATAATATCGATTTTATTTAGAATTTCTTATCACGTTTCCGGGACAGTAAAAGGGGATATTTTTTATAACAAATCTCGCGAAAATTACGTTCGGAGCTTATCAAGACTGGTCTTAACACACTCGATCTAGGCAAATTCATTTCAACTAAGAGATTTCACCGCGAATTATGATCGGAAATAACCCACTTTATTATGCACGTATAGACAGATAATATAACCAATCTTCAATTGTATCTATATATTTGTAGTCTTGAAGACGGGATTTATAAAAAATTATGTTGTTGTTTCACTTCAACTTCAACTATTTATTCAGTCTTTTAACATGTGTACAGTTAGACTGTATATATTCATAATATATCTACAGTGATAAATGAATTATGTGATATAGGACGAATTTGTACTAATTTGGAAGAACCTTCCAAGAAAGTCACCGAGGGCACACACCCGGTCCACCAACGGTAAGGTTCAGGAACTATCACCACCAGAGGGCCGGGTCTCTGCCCTCTGTCGCTTCCCATGCATGAACAGTGATTTCATGGTGCGATCACTGCACATAATCGACCAACCCCAACAATATATATACCACAAAGATAAAATCAAATTATTAAGTAATATGTAGTACAATGTAGCACATTTATGGATATAAATACATCATACCTTATTAAGTTTAAAACGTTGCATTCAATCGAATATATACATGTACGCATAGGCCCCTTCCCTCAGCAGTTTAGAAACTAAGAAAATAATTGTGATCTAGCTCCATCTCCCACCTTGATGTACGTAGATGTGGCCCGAAAGAGAGACACTATATCATTAACAAAACACGTAAGAATCCTTACAGTTTTACGTCATCCGTGCATGTACCTTCTATTGTTGGCAACAGACAAAATTACTTGCCGTGAATAAAGTCCATCCATGTGTAGATATAATGCTCTCTTATTGCATTGGGACAGCGATGAAATGGTGATATTTATACAAAAGATTTTGAATTACATAAAGCTCTGGATAATAAATTGTCTTGACAGTTTCCATGCTAAATACTCATTGACGAGTACTCGTGGGGTCCAAATAAGCATACGGTGCGGAATAAGAGTACATGGTGGCAATTTACAACATGGAAGCAAGTCTATCTGAAATGATATAAGGTTATTTAGGAGATAAACGTACCCTGTTTCGTTGTACATTCTGGGATTCGAGCATGAAAACAGTTTGTGAACGAGCCGGCTTGCCATGACCAATACAAAATAAAGTTGCAATTCTAAAAAATTACTATTTAGTCATTTTCATGACACGATTCGAGACTTTCATTTTGCCGTTGTCACCGTTGTCATTGCGTTACCCGGAACACTGCGCCGTAACAATTTCCTGTGGGCGGGTTGGCTCGTTTCGCTACTCCGTTCTGCGCCGATGAAATTTTACCGTGCTACATTAAGATTTGGTGCACGCTGAAGCGGCCGATGAACGGTATCTATAGACAATAACGCGCGGGTGTGCTCGTTTCGCTACTCCGTTCTGCGCCGATGAAATTTTACCGTGCTACATTCAGATTTGATGCACGCTGAAGCGGCCGATGTCGGTGAATCGAAAACTAAAGTTAGCCGCTCTCGGCCCATCAGAATGCTTGTTTTTAGTGACAAATACTCAACTAAATTACAATCATATATATTTCTCATATTGTACACTGTGTGTTGTCATAGGAGTTACCAAAACAGACTTCCAGCATCATGTTTGTACTATCTTTTCCTGGTTTGATTAAAGGCTCCAGCAATTCTGATAGGCCTATAGTATAAATTTCTTGACAATCCTGCTTTTAAAATAAACATACGGACCCAAATAAGAACCATACAGGGCGGCAACTTTTCCAAAAATTAATAAGCATATGAGTATGCTTATTTGGATCCCAAGAGTAGTTCCCTTAAGAAATGTTCAGATACTAAGTTCAACAAATGACCACAAGCCGTTTCTTATTATCTTAACATTTCCCCACCAATTCTTCTGCACTTTATTATCTTTTCGTCTGTTTGTCGTCGGCCTATATTTCTCGGACACCCCTCTATATATTGGTGCATGCATTATAGCAACCATCAGCGTGGTTGTTTATACATTAGGCGCAGGTGACTGACGTCATATATTTTTGTTCTATATCCATCAGTTATTTTTCCAAGATCGCGGGTATGGATTTTGGAGAAATTGTCACGCGAATTCCGGTTGCTACTGGGTGGAGATTACCAAAGCGCGGAATCAGGAATGGACCATCGCAATGAAAATTAAATTAGCTACTTCACAACTTACGAAGAATTCCCATGTGATTTAGGCCTATTTGTTTCCACGCTGGTCATCCTATAATCCCCGCTGCGGGCAGTAAACCCTGGTGCGGGCGTCAGTAAACCGCACATCGGGCTAAGATTCAGTTTATTCTGTTCATCGATATGTGGATATTACAAAAAACATTATTTATGACATCAAGATATTAAAATATGACATATAATAACAATAAATTTCACACGAGGAATACATGAGTGCATTATTAGATATTTGGTAAGTTTCCGTTCGGGTGATGATTTCAGGTACTGTGTGCGGGGACATTGTAGTCAGGGTCTTTTAGAAAATAGGGGTGGGTTCATGGAATATCAGTGTTATAGCCTCAAGTGGACTTGCCGAAAAAATCCTGGACTTTCCTTATGAAAGTTGACAGATTCCTAATTGTCTTTCTATTTCTAGTATTAAAGAGTTCCGAGAGTTTGTGTGCATTCGTTCTTCTATAGAAATATGGTTTCAAATAGGTCGATCTGAGTTCATTTAATTCTGTACAATTCAGGATAACGTGATACTCATCGCCTAGTTCTTTGGTACAAAGTGTACATATATACTCTGGTTGAATAGTCAGTATTTAGCCAAAACAGTTAGAGTTTTTCATTCCAGGGCTATAGTCTAATAAGTTAAAATTATTCAATTACAAGTTGTATCAACCAATGGAAGACATATTTTGATAGGCAATGCCTATTTATGCTGTGACAGCAGTTCAGATAAAATTCAGATATCAGTTCTGAATAAAAACACAATCTTAGTCGATGGCATGCGGAATTTCGGGGTAAATTTAAGTTTCATTCAGCAAAACTTTCACTGCAAACACTTCTCAAGATTTTTTTTTTAAACGTGGAACAAACTATATGGGACACTCTACCCGTGACGTGTTTTTAGCTCACCTGAGACGAAGTCTCCGGTGGAGCTATAGTCATCACTCCTCGTCCGCCGTCCGTCCGTCCGTCCGTCTGTCCGTCTGTCTGTCCGTCCGTCAACTTTTAAAAAAACATCTTCTCCTCTGAAACCATCATACCGAATTGGTTCATATTTGGTGTGGATGTTCCCTAGGTGACTCTCATTCAGATTTGTTCAAATGAGGTCACCAAGTCAAATAGTTTTGATGTCAGGACCATAACTATTTTTCCACATAGTAATTCTTAAAACGACTTCTTTTCTGAAGTTGTCGGGCCGAATGGGTTCATATTTGGTATGAGGGTACCTTGTGTGACTGTGGTTCAGATTTGTTCAAATGAGGTCACTGGGTCAAATGTGGGTGGGGCTATGGACATAAATCTGAATTTAAAAAAAAAAAATTCAATTTAACTTATTGCTCAATTTAACCAAAAAAAATAAATATATATATATATTTTATTTTTAATAAATATTTTTTTTTTTATTAAATAAAATATTTTATTTTTAAATAAAAAAAAAAAAAACTCATTAAAATGTTGAAGAACCTATGACATTACATCTTTGGGAGGGGAGGGGAGGTACCTCTAGTCACTCCACTATATTTGGTTGAAATCAGGGGTTTGGGAGAAATCAGGAACAGACAGATGTACAGAAATGTTCAGTAAATGACTTTAAATCCTTGTATTCTCTACTACAGCAAGCCACCCATGTGCTCTGATGGACACATGTTTATACAACTGGCAGATGGGTAGATAACATCTGCTGTGCCATAGTGCTTTCCATCCCCAGAGAGTGTAATTCATGTCATTTGTAATTTAACTGAGATTAATGGTGTTATCAATGAAGCACCCTTGTTGTTTACATTATCACTCAGTGGTCATTAAAATCAGATTAATTTCATTTTCTCCAAGTTTGAATTAAGAGTGTCTGGCATTTGTAGAATGAGGTTCTCAGAGGGTGAATTTAGGGGGTTGCTCCACACAGCAGGCTAGCATAACCAAATACACCCTCTGAGAACCTTATTCTGCTTAGGCCTCATCTTCTGGGAAGTATCTAGAGTCTCAAGATCTCATTCTGCTTAGGCCTCATCTTCTGTGAAGTATCTATACATGTAGTATCAAATTTACATTGTTGTTATTTAAATTTCCCTTCTAGGAAGTTTATATATCCCCTAATTTGCAGAAGATAAAATTCATGATTGAGGTGCCCAATGGGTGAACATCACCAACTTCAACTTGGGAACTTCAATCTTATTCTAGGTCTTCCATAGCAGTTGAGGGCCTTATCAGAATGAGGTCCCCATAGGGTGAATTTAGTGATACTAGCCCGCTGTGCAGGATAGCGTCACTAAATTCACCCTCTGGGGACCTCATTCTGGAAATAACAGACAGACTATTTCAAGGCTTGATTGTATAATACATTGTGTTGCTTGAGGCCAGACATGCACAATGTAGGAACAGACATGCTTTTAGTGATGCTATCTCACACAGCGGGCTAGCATCACCAAATTCACCATCTGGAGACCTCATTCTGCTTAGGCCTCATCTTCTGGGAAGTATCTATAGTATCAAATTTACATTGTTGTTAGTTAAATTTCCCTTCTAGGAAGTTTCTATATCCCATAATTTGCAGAAGATAAAATTCATAATTGAGGGGCCCAATGGGTGAACATCACCAACTTCAACTGGGGAAATTCAATTTTATTCTAGATCTTCCATAGCAGTTTAGGGCCTTATCAGAATGAGGTCCCCAGAGGGTGAATTTAGCGTCACTAAATTCACCCTCTGTGGGACCTCTTCTGCAAATGACAGACACACTATCACACTATTTCAAGGCTTGATTGTATAATACATTGTGTTGCTTGAGGCCAGGCATGCACAATGTAGAAACAGACACGCTTTTTGTGATGCTATCCCGCACATCAGGCTAGCATCACCAAATTCACCCTCTGGAGACCTCATTCTGCTTAGGCCTCATCTTCTGGGAAGTATCTATAGTATCAAATTTACATTGTTGTTAGTTAAATTTCCCTTCTAGGAAGTTTCTATATCCCCTAATTTGCAGAAGATAAAATTCATAAATGAGGTGCCCAATGGGTGAATATCACCAACTTCAACTGGGGAAGTTAATTCTTATCCTTATCAGATTTGTGAAAATGGGATCACAAAGTCAAATAAGGGCAGAGCAAGAGACTTAACTATTTCACTACATAGTAATTCTTAAAACATGTTTGCAAGAACTAGTTGGCTTATATAGAATGGAATGTTCTTCCTTGACTGCAATGCAGATTTTTTTTAATGGGGTCACCTGGTCAAATAGGGGCCAAGCGAAGGACAGTTTCCCTCTTAATATGCTTCCTTCACAAGGACCATCAGGTCTATTTTACTGATATTTATGATATGTATGAAGGGTTCTTTGGTGTCTGGGATTCAAATTTATTCAGATGGGGTCACCAGGTTAAATAGGGTGGGAGAATTACTATAGAGACATATAGTTATGTCCCTGGTCCCACCGTGGGACCAGGGACATAACTATATGTCTCTATAGTAATTCTTAAAATGTCTTCTCAAGAGAGTTTGGACTATTTAGCTTTAATACATATAGTATGGAGGTATCAGGAGGATCCTTTAGTGACTGAGATTCAGATTTGTTAAAATGAGGTCAACCTGTCAAGAAATGGCAGGCTATGGGGAGTTAACACTTTTGTGTCCAATAAAATCATCGAAATACCAAATTCATTAAAACATCTACCTTGGAACCACCTGACTGATTGGTCTGACATACATGTATTGTGTTTTGGGTCCATGGATAATTGGGCTTCAAACATGTTTAAATGGTTTTAGAAAAAGGCGCTTGTGAGATTGGAAATTTCCAACAATTGAGAAAGTTTGAGGTGTCGGTTGTGAAATTCCAACCTAAGACTTGGGAGTCTGGAGCCCGGTCGGGAGGGGACTTGTTGAGCTGGAGGAGGGAAGTGATCAGTAGTGTACAGTTGGCAATTTCAAGGTGGATTTTCACCAAGCTACATACTTGAAGTCTCTCTAGCCACATATCCTGTTTAAATCTACTTCTTTTAAAGTGATTATGAAAAGTGCTGACTGTTTTGGTCTCCAGAGTCCCAGTCTTATCAGTCTTTGCAGTCTGGTGAGCGACCCCACAGTCATTGGCTGTCTTGTTATACTAAAAAACCCAAATCCCTTTCCAGTTTAGGCCAAAATGAAAAAAAGACCTGTGTTTCTGGTGACCCACCCGCCCCTATTCCGGCGTTACCGACCATATTCATTTTATTGATTTGGCAAAATTAGTACGCATACGATTTTATTTTCCTTGTAAGCTGATTCATTTCCGAAAAAAATTGACACATCGCGTGTACTGTTAACCCAGAAATTATACCACACTTCAGTTAGGTCACAGCTGAATCAAATTAATGTTTTCATGTTTTATTCAATAAAACAATACATTACACTACATGTATACATATTCTAATATTATGTACTTAGTTTTATTATTTTATTGTACATTACAAACAAGGAGAAGAAGTCCGGGAGGGTGGTAGGCCTGAGTATTCATATTTATTTTGAGTAAAGTTGAAAATAAAATGAAAAAATAAATAAAATGGAAAGCCACCCGCCCCCCCCCCTATTTTTTTCTTGCATGTCACCAGAAACACAGACTTGTATATATTTGTTTGGCCTTACTCCGACACCGTACCGTATCACATACAGTTCCAACGTAAATGTAGATTTAGATTCCTAAACTATCTATAACAATAAAACGTTGACAACGATCTCCAAATTTAAACACCACGCACTCATCTTGCACGGGGCTGAAAATACACAAATTTGACAAAATTTAAGCTTATTCTCACAATTCATCGAGCATTTCCTCACTTTATGGAGTTTTATTCGTCGAACTGTTGACATTTGTTTGAAGATGGGTTCATCAAGCACCTTGTGGATCCGGACCTGTGTCCCAAGAAAAACAATTAATGACAAAATTTCCCTCAAAACAAACCTATACCTGTAGTCTTCACTCGGGGTATATTCAATATTTGCCGACAGCGGGTATTATATAGGATGACTAGCGTGGTTTCATTTAGACCAATTTCGTTGGTTAGCTTAATGAAAATCAGCGAAGACGTCATGAAAAGGTGTCTGACGTCATTTAAGTTATTTTGGATTTGCGTGGGTCAGAAATCCAGACAAGATTGGACGATCCACGACAATTAAGTCTTGTCATGTCGTCTCCGTCGGGACCACTGACGGATATAATATTACATACATTATTCTTAGCTTCATGTCGCCAATAAAAGGAAAATTTGAGGCGCAGCATGTATGCATACTGGCATACGCGGAAGACTTCCGACCGATCTCGTCAATATACACCGCTGAATAAAACTTGCTTCGTTCTTTGTTTCATTGAATTATATCAGTTCTTATATAGGGCTACAGACACTCTCATTGTATTATTAGATTTAATTCAATGCCCAAACCAAGAGGCAGGACAATGGTGACTGGAACTTTATCAAACAAACGCAAACATGTTAATACATGTTATTGGGTCAACCAGTCTACAATCATTAAAATTATTGTGTTGATTTCTCAGAACTCTCTTTTCAATTAATGGGAATACCTGCTTGCTTATACTAGTGAGTTTGTGGTGGGCGTCCTATAATGGGAACGGGTATATGGGTAAAGCGGTGAACTTCGTCACGCGCGATACTTGATCCGCGTGTACTTTCAAAGGATCGATATTGATTTGAATGGGTGTGCCGTGTTCGATTAACCGTAATCTTTCACTAAGGTGTTCTCAATCAGAAGTACATGAATTCTATGAAATAGCAGTCAACTTTGTATTAACATAATTATCGCAACCTTTCAACGGCAAATCTCATTTATAAAGTTGCCACTTCAGCTGACTCCAGACATGTTTTGTGCACAACTTCTGGATGCGGCTTCTGGATAATTAACGAGGGCCAATATTTTCATAAACAACTGTGTTCACCAAAGTAATGACTGGTAACGGTTAATTATCGACAACAATTATTTACACCCATAATTTGGCGTTTTTGTATGATTCTAACACACGACAAGGACTTTTTCCTGTCAAAATAATGTACATCTTTCCAAATAGCTTCAGGATGACATGGCCAATTGAACACGGTTGTGATTATATCAATATTTAGTCAGAATTATTTCCTCAGACTGTAAAATTGTCCAAGTAATCATTTTAAATCGTTAGAAAAATCACGATTTAAATGGGCCAGATAATTTCTTTCAACGAGTGATTATACGTCTACATAATATGTGGTTAACCCTTTACCCAACAGAAAGGCCCTGTGCCAATGCATTCTCTTATATATGCGAGTCGACCATAGGTCGCCTCGCATATATAAGAGAATGCATTGGCTTAACACATTAAAAATTATAAAATTGTTAAAGAATGTAAGACAAAATGGTAAAAAAAGATTTTTTTTTAGGCCAATGCATTCTCTTATATATGCGAGGCGACCTATGGTCGACTCGCAAATATAAGAGAATGCATTGGCACATGGCTAACTGTAACTATCACAATGTGGTCAAGGAGCCGTTTCCAATTATATCCATATGTGTATGGTTTTATTGAGACAGACCGAAGATATTTTAGGCTGTTGAAGCTTTATTTGGCCGGTTTTGGCCGGTTTGTTGGGTAAAGGGTTAATTGTTCTTCTGGAATATCGATTTGCAGTCATTTCAGCGATGTTAACATATGTACCTTCCTCCATCGCACGGGATATATGCGTGAACGGATGATCCCGATCGGTGGTACGATCACCGTGTCGGTGATACGCGGGTGACCGGTGTGATAATAGACAGCCACAATGGCGCAAATCCCATCCCACATTTAGTATGGCCGATACAGCTCACTACCAGTGCCCTTTCTTTACTAAATTTAAAACCCAGCTCCTTTGTTCTACCTCGACCTTCTATTTATTGGTGTAAACAATATTTTTATTCCCAATACAAAACAAGATGAATATTTTACAAAAATGCTAATGGATGAGTATGGGTGATTGGAAAGGGATGAGACAACAAGCCTATTGTGGCTTTTTTTGTAAGTCCTCTCCCAGGTCGCTTAAATTTTCCGAACTACATAAGGCCGTTCGGGCGTGTCAGACGGGAATATTTCTGGTTTGTACTTTAAATAGCTTATTCGTGATTTTGATATAGATCGCACTCAACAACAGATAGCAAGAGATAAGATAAGAACTGGAGTGGGTGTGATTTTGGAATTAAAGGTAACCAATGGGATGAAAGGAGAGTAGTTAGATTTAAGAAAGGTCAGAAAGATAGGATTGTCAATGGGGGCGGGGTAGTTGAATTCGGCATTCGGCTGTTGAATTATATGTCAATTGTGTATAACTTGGTGTACAGAGACTACATGAGTTAGCTGGGCAGTCAGGCTTTCCGAATTACATGTATGACGTTATATATGACTTTATATATGACTCAATTGCAGAGGACATTTGACATAATATTACGTTTAGAATCGTTTTGTACTAATTATGTATCTTTGTGTGGCCTCGAAAATACTATGATTTTCCCTAATGGGACTTTCGGGTTAACCCTCGAGTAGGGTTCTTTCTGATAATATTATGTTTGGTAGAGATGATAGCAATTCCAATCTTGAGGCCTGGTATAAATGGCATTATAACAGGTAATGATGGGCTGTTTCAACAGCACCGCATGCACAATATTTCTTCTAATGGGCACTTTATACCATGCTTTTACCATATATAGATAGAGCTATACCACAAGTCAACATTCGTAATCTAGTATGGTCACGTCTGGGGCTACAAATCCAATCTAATCTGGGCTGGGATCTTCAAATAAACGATATCGCACAAAGAGTTGCTGCACGCTTATCAGCATTAAGAAAGCTTAAATTTAGACTGTCAAGGAAAACATTATTGCTAATATACAATGCATATATACTACCCATAGCTGTGGTCCTATGGGCATTTTATTTATAGATAATTGTTTTTTCCGGTTTAAAAGTCGAACTGCGCGACCAGGAGGCCGAGTCCGGTAAAAGGTGCAGTAATTGGGAATTTCAATTTCGTTTATTGTCCTTTACATTATTATGTCAATAATGTTGATTTTTGGTTTGTGACAAGCTATGTCAATTACCAATAACAGAAATTTAAAAGATAATTTGTAAGTCTTATATTTCAACTTTTATAGTTATTTTTCGTTCTGAAGCCCACTGATGGTTGTGGTCGGAGACGACCGAGTCGGCCTACGGTTCGTTTATTGGGTGCTGGTTGTTATTGTTATTTTAACGGAATTCTGAGTTGGTCATTCGCGAAACCAATATATTTTATATTCTATAAGTACACTCATGGGTATATAATATATGATCTTGAGCGCGTTACCATTTCTGACTATGGTTTTCTTGTTAATATTCAAATTGCGTGGGACAACTGTACAGGTGAATTGAGTACACGACTTGAAAAAAATCAATTTGAAGCAGCAAGGATTGTGTCAGGAGCCACGCGTAGCACTAACAATATAGCGACCTTCTATCTGAACTTGGGTGGGAAACATTAGCAGAAAGGAGAATTTTTTTTTAAACTACATCAGTTTTACAAAATGTTTGTTGGATCATCACCATCCTATTTATACAACATGATTAACACCGATACCCCGGGTTCACAGAGATATAATTTCAGGAGAAAAGATTTAAGACCTCCGCAAGCTGACTACTATGAACACCTTCCTCCTAGCTGCTACTCGCCTATGGAATGATCTACCACCCGAAACTAAAAGCGCAAAGTCTTTAGAGATATTCAAGTCACGACTGGACATAGAAACACGTAGAAATTCATTGAAAGTCCAACATTTTGATTACTGTTTTAATCGCGAAACTCAAATATTGCATGCCCGCTTAAGATAAAATGTAGTAACCTTAATCATGACCTATGTGAAAACCACTTACGCGATTGTGACAAATGTGTATGCGGGGAAGTAGAAAGCGCAGAACACTTTCTATTGTTCTGTTCAAGATATATTCAACTCAGGTCTGATTCATTCTCAAATATTGACCCGACTTTCTTAAATACCAAGATCTTACTTAAAGGCATACCATTGCTATCATCTGAAATAAACAATGAAATATTCAGAATTTCAGAGCTACGGAATACTTTATTTAAAAAAGCGGTCGTTTCAAACAATACACTAACGGTTCAACGGCATAGCACTGATATCCCATGGAGTTTCCATATTTAGTTTCAAAACAACTCATTTTTTAAAACAGTTCGTTTCATAAGTTAGTTTCAAAATGTTTACAACAGTGCATGGTACCGACTTTTCTTTCACATACACACTCTTTATATCTCGCTCTACCTTTCTGTCTCGTATTCCTCGTGAATATACCCCTCTCCTTATTACATTCCTAAGCTTACTTATCCTTTAAACTCATATCGTAAACTCGTCTGTAGATCATAATATTAATATACCACCATTTCTTAAACCTATATTGTTTCTCGAACTCGGCCACTTGCCATTCGCGCTTTCTTTATTTATATAATCTTTCTACTTGTCTGAGGAGATAGCTCAACAAAAGCAGATATCTGCTTGCTGCTAGATCCTCTTCCCCTTTTCTATTCTACTCATGTTTCCATCATCAAAATGTTGTTCATCATAAATGTAATATTGGGGCAAATAAATATTGTATAAATCAAATTGGTTTTCTTAACCAACGACTGTTGGTCTAACAATATGCAGTTTAGTGGTTAAAGAGTGACGAACTGGTATACATGACTTCAGTTGGTGACTTTAATTGCGCAGCAAGATCACGCTTTCAATGATGGCAGCAACGATGGTACATATAGCTGGAAATCACTAGTTATAAAGGGGTACTGTACACTAACTCAGACCATTTATGGGACCATCTCCTTTTGTACTCAATATAATAATTGCAATAAACGAAAGAATTTGAGCCACGAATTAGCGCAAAAATACACTCATTTTCTCTATGAACGATGCAAACAACATGGCAATTATAATGAAAATGAATTTATGACTCCAGTTGTTTGCATCGTTCATAGAGCAAATGGGTCTATTTTGCACTCAGTCATGGCTCAAATTCATTCATTTGTTGCATATATTCTGTTGAATATAAAAGGAGATGGTGTCGATGGTCCCATAAATGGCCGGATTTAGGGTACAGTACCCCTGTAAGTAAAGTCCAGAACTGCATTAACCCTTTACCCAACAGAAGGGCCCTGTGCCAATGCATTCTCTTATATATGCGAGTCGACCATAGGTCGCCTCGCATATATAAGAGAATGCATTGGCTTAACACATTAAAAATTATAAAATTGTTAAAGAATGTAAGAAAAAATGGTAAAAAGTGTTAAAAAAAGATATTTTTTAGGCCAATGCATTCTCTTATATATGCGAGGCGACCTATGGTCGACTCGCATATATAAGAGAATGCATTGGCACAGGGCATAACTGTAACTATCACAATGTGGTCAAGGAGCCGATTCCAATGATATCCATATTTGTATGGTTCTTTTGAGACAGACCGAAGATATTTTAGGCTGTTGAAGCTTTATTTGGCCGGTTTTGGCCGGTTTGTTGGGTAAAGGGTTAAGATGGAAATCGCATGATAAAAACTCACGTAAATTCAGAAGAGCGATGCCCACAGCTTCTGATCTCTCGTTCCTAAATCTCCGAATGTTCGAATAGCAAAAAACAGTCACAGGGTCAAAACGGTTTTGTATAAGGATCCTGGAATGCGTATCTCATCGAGGTACAAGTATCAGATTACGATAGCAATATTCGAACTAATTATGCTGTATGCTGATGCCGAACTTGGCAGTGTATATGATCAATTAATATTGTGCAAATCAGACATTCTAGTTGACCAGATACCTGAGGATATGGACATCTATAGATAAGATGTGTTTCACTCCATGCGTGTTCCACGTGATTGGTGCCAGTAGATGGGGTATTATATATCAATCGTGAATCTCATTTTCCGATAACACATCTGATTCCAAGAAAAGCCACGTATTATTATCCGAAGCTAATAACCTGGTTGGCGTCAAATCGGTCTATGTATATATACAAAGCCGACAACAACAATAGGTATGCATACGTCTCTATTCAATCCCAATAAAATCCAATCATCCTATTTCGAGGAACATCGTTGCATTCTCAAATAAATCGTTTCCAAATATGGATCGCATGTATGCACGGTGTGTATTTATTGGTGAATGTAAATATTTGCGAGACTTGTACAGTAGTTATGACAAGAATACAAATGTTCAAGAAAATATGATTCCGAGAATTCCAGATCCGGGCTTTTGATCGTCTGAAATCCATGCCTCTTTTAATAAGATCAAAATTAAAACATATTGTGTATAATTTATACACATTTGTCCTAAGAATGTACATCTCTGCAATAAATTCGGTTGGAGTGAATGTCAAGCTTTCATTTGACACAGAAACGAGCCCTCTATATACATGAGCTATTATTAATGGAGAAATCGCCGGCCATACACATTATTCAAATTCCTGTTTAGCTGTTTGTCACTTTGTTCCAAGCATTCATCGCTAAAAACGCAGGAAAAACTCAGGTTGGAAGTGTGGTTAATGAATTCGGTTTGTGCATCGATCTATATTTAGATCTTCTTTGCCAATTTTTCATGGTAAAAAAAGACCATATATATACGTCGATGGTTTGTGCGAGTTAGTTCTCAGACGCGAGCCCTCTACGGGTTACAGTGAAGAAATTCGATTGGTAGCTCCCTCCAACGGATTTTGGACCAAGATGCAGGAGAGAATTAAAAACAATTCTGGGCTCTGGTTGGTCAATAGTAGTTTCGATATTTAAACATATAAAATACATGCAATCACTCCTCTTGAGATTTCAGACTCCAAACAAAACATTGGCACATTGTAAAGCACGTGGTTCCTAGATTGAATTTTTTTGGTGTGAGGTAAAATATGTCAATATTTTTTTCATGCAAATTCTGACTCTAGATTATAAATCCCAAATTTAAAGGTATATTCCATGCCTGGCGATATGATTTTTTTCATGCAGAAACTTTGCGCAGATGCCAATCCTGGTGATCATGTACTCATTTATCACAATTCATGGATAGTCAGGGATGCAGGCCATTATATGTTAACACTGAGGCCTATGGGAAATAATTACTTCACTAACCTAAACGTGTGATTATCTTGAGAAATGGCCGGTTCCACACTATTCCAATCCTGTTTAGCGGTTTGTCACTTTGTGTTCCACGCTCCATTCCTTTCAGAGCGAAACATGATTACGTTAGGTACGAACTTCTATCCGAGATGGGTGAACATATACTATATCCGGTGGGGTGTTTTACATAGCCCATAGGTCGAGGTAAATATCTATCACAAAACCTTATACTTATATAATACATATAACAAATAGCTGGCTGGTGAATGGGGGAAGATGGGGTCAAGTCAACAAGGTTGACAGTTTTATTATTCCCGTTTTTTTCCCCATGCACCACCACCTCAGGAACGCTCTTATTGCCTGTCATATCTCGGAAACCCACCCATACAGGGCAATTTTTGTTCCAAGCCGCAAATTGTGAGCCGATTGATGCATATATATGGGAAAGACGGGTCAGACTGAATGAATACTTCCACTCTATAACACGCAAACTCAAACAGCACAAAAGTAGGATGACAAATTCATGGTAAAAAAAGAAAGCAGAGTTCGGAAAGTAGAAGAGACAAATAATAGCGATTGATACATACATTTCGTTGCTGAACAATGAGGTTATCGCCAACATAAAAATTCCCGAAGTCTAATATCACGGGCACCGATATAGGACTTACTATAGTTATAGTATAAACAATGATGACATATCTATTCGACCGATGAAAATAAAGGATCCGGAATGGTGGTTATAAATAACATTGTCTACATAAACGGGTTGTCAGAGGAAGTATGCCACTTAAAGAAGTATATAGACAAGGATATGATGACAAAAGCTACGCGGAAAGTACGTCAACTTTTAAACAAAATGGGGAAATCAGCTGCAATATCAGGTGATCTACAGAGATTCACATTTTTCCCAAAGCGGATCTTAGTGGATGTTGTTATGCAAGTGAGTCTGCACATTTTGAGACCAAAACGACTTCTTTGCCAATTTCTTCCGGGATCATTGTTATATATGCATATAATATAAGTCTGATCCATAATGTATAGTTGATAGTACAATATGTCTACATGCAGACACGACCATTCAAAGCTTTCAGAGTTGTTTTATCAACACAATGGTTCTATCTCTGGTTTAATGCATCATCAACAGTTTTGGTGAGCATCTCGGAATTTCGAAAATATGTACCTACTGGGTATACTGTGGCGGATAATAGTTACACTATTATATTTACACACTAAGTGTTGTCATCACTATATCCAGCATTCTGATTGGTCGGCGCCCACGTGGCTAGTTGCAGTTATTTCTCGGTGAATGCGTAACGCCTCATAACACCAAGCTAATAACACCATCGAAACGTCATTAGGTTTGGAAAGACGAACGCGTAATGTTTTGGGCGCATTTGGACTCGCGCAGGATTGACTTAATACATCATCGGGTTTCAACATGAAGAGAAATTGTTCCTATTAACTTTTGCCAAGGGTGCTATTGGGTATTTTGGGCTGATCTTGTCACGATACACTTTTCGATTTAAATATATTTACTGTGGCGGATAATAGTTATACTGTGGCGGATAATAGTTATACTGTGGCGGATAATAGTTATACTGTGGCGGATAATAGTTACACTATTGTAATGAACCAGTAACAGATTCTGCTACGAACTTGATAATGGAATTTGTTTTCGTTGCGAATTTGCATTGTCAAAAGCACATTGTGCATCAACCGTTCCTGGAATGCCTGTTTGTACAAGAGTTCGCCTTATCAATACTAATAAAACTCAACTATGTTTGTTTGTGTGTCTCTTCAGCTATGGGCGACCAAACGTCTGGGCCCTCGGAGCTGAACATTTGTACACACGACAGTGACCATTTAGCCTGGGGTGTCATGGGATAGGTGCCATTGACGTCATATGTCTTAACACTATTCCAATTAATTAAATAAATAATCATATACCAAAAATGGTTGCACATGGTCGCTGGAAATTGATATGCAAGGGTAAATTGATCCGGGGAGCACCATTGTATAGTTGCGTTGATCCTAAAGGGGAACTTAACAATTATATTATCATATGTGGGTAACAAAGGGCGTTTCTCATCAGCTTAGACAATGTGTAGGAACATTGGTAAAACAGGGGCCACCTGACCAGGGAATGCAATTGGCTAGGCTCCTTTGACCTCATATATCTTAAAGGGGCACTAATTAAAGGGGTACTGTACGCCAAATGTTGTTGTTGGTTTCTATAGTCTCCGAGTCTGAGAATAAGGTAACACTTTTTTCATTATTTGAAAGTCTGTTGAGTACGAAGTAGTGTTACGGATGACAAATTTACCGGAATGCAAAAATACAAATTGTCGTTGTCGAGTAATTTTTGTACAGTTTTCAACGAAATGAATCAAATAAAAGTTATATTATAGGCATACTAGTCCCATATAATCATTTAAGTTATTGTATCGTCGCTAGTCAGTGAGTGGCTTGAGTGTTCTCCCCGTATCATCATAATATTTTAAGCGATCGTGTGTGCGATCGGTTTAACAAGCCAGTATCCCTCATTTACTTTATTTGATTACGCAAATTCGTAATTTAATTGACGCCATTTTATGGCTCCAGTCATAAATTCAATTTATATCAAATTATTAACTTTTAAATTATTAAATTTTAAGATAGCCTATTAACCTGAGCGTTTACAGAATACATCTTCGACTCAAATTACTTATGTTTCTATATATTATCGATATTAGATCGTTGTTGTCACCGGAAATTTAATGAAAATGGCGTACAGTACCCCTTTAAGTATATTAACATTGATAACCAATGAAGATCGTTTATTATCATATTAGTAGATATTTGATGAAATTGGCACACAAAGTTAATTTGACACGGGGAGTGTCATGGACAGGTTCCATTGACGTCATGTGATTTAAAGAGGCACTAATTAGTATTAATAAAGAGCGTTTATTTTACCAACTTAAAAGATAGAGGTAAGTTTATCCGGAGAGTGGCATACAATATGTGTTGTTTACATCAGGTGACTATTACTTGATTTAAATGACATGAAGGGACACTAATAATTTACCCATTCTTTACCATATATGTCAACGTCGGGTATCCCTGCTAGCTAGCTATTCACAAATAAAACCGCCGTATCTGATCTGCTACAAATGTGATGCGTTTGTACTTAGTCTATAGAGCAGACTTAAGGTACTCCACCTATTACAGTGGACGGTTGGATACCAGGTACCTTTGAATATTCGTTTGTCGATCACCAATCACATTATATAGTATGCAAGTCGAAATATTTTATAAGCAAACAGTTTTTTTCCATTCATTCCATATTTTATTGAACATCCCATACATTAACATAATATAAGTAATAATACACAAGCTGTAATAACATAAACATATGATGGGAGTACAATGGGGATCGGAGCACAAGTTATTTCAACTTAGAAAACGCTCCTCTCCCCTAATATAAAGACACGAACATAAATTTAATGCGGATTGTTGAATTTTCCTACAAAAGTAAATCTTTGTTTATATACACATCAGGCTGGTTCAGGAAATAGGGTAAGGTAATTGAATCATCGTACAGAGTATGCAGGTAATAAATTTGGTTATATAGAATCATTTGGTGGTCTACTATTCCAATCGATATTCTCATTACAAAAACGGTGAGACGATATGATGTATTTCTGTACAGCTGTGAAGAGAATGCAGTTTTCTTTATAGGAAATCAATGTGATCCACAAAGTAAATCTGCAGAATGGACAATATGTAGTCCAATGCCAGCTATTTTTTCTTCCATTATAGCTCTTTCATTTAAGTAAAAAGGACAAGTAAACAGAAAGTGATCAGCATCTTCGACTTTGTATCCACAGTTACATTTAGGATTTTTTGTTAAATAATTGTTTACCTTGTCTCCGTTTAAATCACTACACCTGTTTCGGAGTCTACATGGTAAAATGTTATCTCTTCTTCTTCTTATACAATATGAGTTTGGTGGTCTCAATGTCTTCAACAGGGGGTTTACAATATTTGAGAATATGGAGATCGAGGTACATTGTTGAGCTACTTTATCCAAACTATTCCAAATCGAAACCATTGTAGGGAAGAAACTACAGTTTGTGTGTTGAGAACCGGGTGTAAAATTTCGAACGTAATTAGGGTTTCTGAATTCGTATCTCTGTTTAGTTATTTCTCCTGTTGTTGGGGGAATTTTATCCAATATATATGGGGGTGCGTTTCGTGTCATTATTCGGTATGTAAGGCGTAACTTGTACCATGCTCGACGTTGTGAAAGGGTGTTCCATCCGAGTTCACGTAGTAAATTTATGTTTGAGACAGATTTGGTAAGGCCACTAACAATTCGTGCTGCATCATAATGAAGATCGTCCAGGTTTTTAAGGAGGTATGCTGGTGCATTATCCCATATGATATCACCATAGTCCATTAATGGTAAAACAAATGTATTATACATCAAATCTAAAGTACGTCTATTTAAAGTATATTTCATCTTTCTCAGCTGGGCCAGTCGAGATGCAACTTTCTTACACATATTTGCAATTTGAATGTCCCAATTCATATTGGACTGAATGACGATGCCCAAATGTTGATGTGATGTAACAATTTCGATGTCAGCGCCGTTGAATTTCAATGTCATGGGATTTTCAGATAAAATAGCTTCTGCTCTGTTCGATCTATAAGAAAATAACATTGCTTTTGTTTTGTCGGGATTAAATGTCACTAGCCATTGTTTTGCCCAGTGTGTGATACGATTTAAGTCGGTAGATAAGTTTGAGCGCGTCTCTTCTATGGTCTGTGAAGAATTTGTAAAACACGTGTCATCTGCGTACATGCGCGTGAAAGACTGTATAGTATCTGACAGATCATTAATATAGATTAGAAATAAAAAAGGTCCCAAGATTTAGCCCTGGGGCACTCCTGCTTTAAGATGCATATAGTCTGATCTTACACCGGAGACAACCACACTCTGTTTACGGTTCGAAATATAATCGCAAAGCCACATTAAAATATTACCTTCGATTCCGTACTGCTTCAGTTTATGTATCAGTCCTGTGTGCCAAACTCTCTCAAACGCCTTAGAAATGTCACAAAATATTGAGCAGGTCACTAGTTTACTATCGAGAGATTGGCACAAGGAATGGTACAAGTCAATTAGTTGGAAAGTAGTCGAGTGGCCTGGGACAAACTCCGATTGATGTTTATATAATAAATCGTTAGTATGAAAATGTAACATTAAATGTTTCAAAACTACCTTCTCAACAACTTTTGCCAGGCACGACAGTAATGATATTGGCTTATAATTTCCTGGATTAGAACGATCAGCTTTCTTATGAATTGGTACAACATTAGCTATTTTCCATTCAGATGGAAAGGATTTAAGTGCAAAAGATCTTTTAATGATTATTTTTAGTGGTTGAAACACCGTATACACCGTTTCTTTGAGCATTTTAGATGTTATGCCATCATGGCCGTTCGCCTTGCCTACCTTTAGGCTTTTGATAGCATCTATAATGTCCTCGTCTTTAAAATCGATGTCTGACAGCGTATCTGAGCATTTATATATAAGGCTTGGCAACATGCAGTTTGTGTCGTCAATGAAAGAGTTCTTTAGCAAACAGTTGGAGTAGTCGCGGTGCAAATATAGAAGGTCGATGACTTCTTTGCATAAGAGGTCTATATATAACGTTGCTCGCATGCAGTATTTCTGCCAATCATTATATATATGGCGATATCATAGACGCATTGTACGCTTACCGACGTTAACCCTTTACTAAATACTCATTGACGAGTATAGTTCCCTTATCACTTTATCCAACAGAAGGGCCCTGTGCCAATGCATTCTCTTATATATGCGAGTCGACCATAGGTCGCCTCGCATATATAAGAGAATGCATTGGCTTAACACATTAAAAATTATAAAATTGTTAAAGAATGTAAGAAAAATGGTAAAAAGTGTTAAAAAAAAGATTTTTTTTAGGCCAATGCATTCTCTTATATATGCGAGGCGACCTATGGTCGACTCGCATATATAAGAGAATGCATTGGCACAGGGCATAACTATAACCATCACAATGTGGTCAATGAGCCGGTTCCAATGATATCCATATTTGTATGGTTTTATTGAGACAGACCCAAGATATTTTAGGCTGTTGAAGCTTTATTTGGCCGGTTTTGGCCGGTTTGTTGGGTAAAGGGTTATAGGAAATGTTAAAATAATTAGTTCATCATTGTATTACCTTTTCACCTGGCTGAAAATGCGTGTTTTGTTTCTTCTATTTTTGATAAATTTGAGATTGTTTCGTTTGTGTTGGAATGTTTTAATCAGCGTTCTCGTAAATAATGCCATGGGAAGTCAATATATATTAGTAAATGTTGTCTTCGCTCTAAAACGTTTATGGTAGGCCTACTACATGATTTTGATTATTAAAACAAAGGGAAAGGAGTGCGTGTATTTTTTTTGTGTAATAGTTTCAAGTTAAGATAACATAATATAACTTTTCTCTGGAAGTCGCGCTTTATCCCGTCTCCGATTCCAGAATTGCAGTGAATACAAATGTCGCACAAAATTTTGTCAGGACCCAATCATCGAGTTCGAAGTTGTATTGTTTATGGATTCCAATGCGTCTTTCTGGGTCATAATGCTCATAGAAAGATAGTTCAGGTATTTATAGATCTATATCGATATACCGGGGGTGGGGAATTATAAAGCGAATATTAAAATGTGCATGTTGGAGTGAAAATTACCGCAAGTTGCTTAAATGTGGTCAGTTAAAACTTGTGACAGAAATTTCTTTGGTCTAAAAACTTATTTTACTCTAAATATATTGTTTGGGGAGAAACTATCGGAACATTGCTGCATGCGTATTGTGCCTCAGACATGAAAAGGACCGGGAGTTTATATATACGTCATAATGTTCTCAAACATGGCGGCAAGATATCACCAGTAAATGCAATTTAAACATTCGTTTTATTTTAAATATTTTCCAAATATATCAGCAAGCTATTAGGCTAATGAGCTATCACAATTTAACAGGTCATCTCAATACTGCAAAATAAAAAAAAATCGAACATATTTGAGATTTTAGCTTTCAAATTTCACAACCTCGAAATTTTTTGACCGAATTGAGTCACTTGAACACTTATACATAAGAGTCGTATTTATTTCAACAGTCGTACATGTATTTATATATAAGGGCGATCTTCACTTTGAGCAAGTAAAAATTGATACATAGCTCATTCGCTATCTTTTAATTTTTATAGTTATTTAAAAATAGCCGAAGAAAACGATCGACGAATATACTAAATTCTATTGAGACACATTTGCCACCATTTTCGAGCAAATTGTGACGACGTATAAACAGAGAAGCTGTCCTGACCAGAATGTTTCGATTTTAGGGTACGTTCATATGCTGGCAAGTTTGCGCGGTATGTTTTTGCGGGCATTTCGTCATAGAAAAGCACATGGTGCCAGAATATGAACGGAAACATGCACATAACATGCATCTTTACCAAAGCTAACGACATGAGAAGTAAATTTATGTAGTTACACTTGTAACGGTGCTACTGTAAGTCTGTAATTTGCCTTCAAATACCTGTATGATTTATTCTTGCGAGATAATTGCATGCTATTTACAGGCAAATTCCGTTAGCATCGCTACAGGTGGAACTACCGAGATTTTACTTCGCACGTAGTTAGATGTGGTACAGATGCATCTTATATGCTTGTTTCCGTTCATATTATGGCACCATATCGTTTTATACGATAAAATGCCTGTAAACCATACCGTGCAAACTTTTCAGTGTATGAACGTACCCTTAATGTTTTCCCGACAAACGGAGAAATTGTATATTATCTGTAGATCTGAAGGTAAGATGTCATGGAGCTCCGGGTTCCGCCATCCATGCTGTTAACCCTTTACCCAACAGAAGGGCCCTGTGCCAATGCATTCTCTTATATATGCGAGTCGACCATAGGTCGCCTCGCATATATAAGAGAATGCATTGGCTTAACACATTAAAAATTATAAAATTGTTAAAGAATGTAAGAAAAAATGGTAAAAAGTGTTAAAAAAGAATTTTTTTAGGCCAATGCATTATCTTATATATGCGAGGCGACCTATGGTCGACTCGCATAATAAGAGAATGCATTGGCACAGGGCATAACTGTAACTATCACAATGTGGTCAAGGAGCCGGTTCCAATGATATCCATATGTGTATGGTTCTATTGAGACAGACCGAAGATATTTTAGGCTGTTGAAGCTTTATTTGGCCGGTTTTGGCCGTTTTGTTGGGTAAAGGGTTAACCCATTCTATACTAAATGGTTTCTCCCATTCAGTATAAACACATGAGTGGTGACCTCTCTGCTACGTCTTTCAACTTTCTTCTCTCCAATACTCAATCAAACTTCTTCTTTGCCTTGAACATTTTCTAAGGCAACTACTTGTCAATGAGTATTTACAATAGAAAGAGTTGATTATCACTTTCTTGAGGTCTTGAAGATTATTCTTCCAATAACTATGGCCGATGCATTCAAATACTTGTAATGCTCTTCAGGATTTAGTCGGAAATATGGCTTGTTGCTCAGCGAGAGCTTTCCGATGAATGGCAACAAGCCATATTTCTGACTAAATCCTGAAAGGTTACCCACAATTCTGCTGTGGTTAAGAAGTCGATTAATTAGAGCATTACTGTACTTGAGTGATGACCTCTCCGTTACTTCTTTCAACATTTCTTCTCTCCAATACTCATCAAACTTCTTCTTTGCCTTAAAGGTCCACTTAATATTCAAACCCCCAGAACACATAATATAAAATATATGCCATAGTATATACCATTTGAAAGAGGAAGCTCCAAAAGATTGTATTTTCAACTTATTCGATGTAATAAACTGTGTTGTTTTTGTTGAGAAACCGACGTCTGTTCTGTGCTGAAGTTTCTACACAAAGTCTATTATTTTCAATGGAAAGGGAATAACTCTATATATTTAGACATAGAGTTATTCCCCATTGAAAATAAACTTATGTTTGAATTTTGTTGCATTCTGGGAGCCATAACGTTGAAAATGATTTTAGGATTTCAGCTATTTTCTATTACTCTATGGGCAGCTTCTGAGACACAGACGTTTGACCAAATTTGGGAGGGGTGAGACTCCATAACCCATGTAGCCCGTAATTGGTCACTGTTGATGAATAATAAATAAAAAGTACAACGAAAATGAATACATACCTTACTTATAAATAGTTAAGACTCCACATATTAAACACAACATACAGTATACAGTGTATATATCGCGGTTTGTTGTTGTATCCCATTCCTCTCAACGGCTCAAATCGAAAAACACAATCAACTCAATGGTTTTATAACCACCAATAACAGTCATGGATTCTAGGAGTGGTGTATCAATAATGTTGATTTAGAACGATAACATTGATCGCCTGAGGGTTTTACACCCGGAATGACCGTAATCTGATTATCGATGGCAGGCTACAGTAATGCCCAAAGTAATTGACCACTTAAGCCGAGAGCTTTCCGATGAATGGCAACAAGCCATATTTCCGACTAAATCCTGAAAAATTACCCATAATTCTGCTGTGGTTAAGTGGTCAATTACTTTGGGCATTACTGTATAACACACGGGACTGATATCTTTACACATGCAAGGGTATCATAAAGATCGACCTATTTTATATGTCATTCTTATGCAATTCCTGAAGTTGTCAGACCATAAATGGTTTATCATGTGCTCGCATTACCATAACTATAGGTGAAGCTCATTAAAACTTGTAATACACGCCTGTTCAATCAATAAATTATTTATTGATATAAACCAGGTCGAGTTGTTAAGGGAAAAACGTCAGTCGCGTGCGGTATTTAATACATATTTTGGGACTTCTGTTTGTTTGTCTGTTTGTCTGTTAGCTATGGCCGGGCAAACTGCCGGGCGGATTTCGACGAAATATGATACCTAGGGGTAATTTTGTCCGGGGAGTGTTTTGGACGGGTCAAATCGTGACCCGGACATGACCTTCTAAATGGTCAATTCAAGGTCAAATCGAGTAAAACGGACGGATTTCGACGAAATTTGATACCTAGAGATACTTTTGTCCGGGGAGTGTTTTCGACGGGTCAAATCGTGACCCCGAATTGACCTTCAAAATGGTCAATTCAAGGTCAAATCGAGTAAAACGGACGGATTTCGACGAAATTTGATACCTAGGAATACTTTTGTCCGGGGAGTGTTTTCGACGGGTCAAATCGTGACCCCGAATTGACCTTCAAAATGGTCAATTCAAGGTCAAATCGAGTAAAACGGACGGATTTCGACAAAATTTGATACCTAGGGATACTTTTGTCCGGGGAGTGATTTCGACGGGTCAAATCGTGACCCCGACCTGACCTTGACCTTCAAAATGGTCAATTCAAGTCAAATTGGGTAAAACGGACGGATTTCGACGAAATTTGTTACCTAGGGATACTGTTGTCCGGGGAGTGTTTTGGACGGGTCAAATCGTGACCCCGACCTGACATTGACCTTAAAAATGGTCAATTCAAGGTCAAATCGCGCCTTTCGACGGAAAACAGATGGGAAACAGCCCGTACGAAGTCGGGCCCACCAGCTAGTACTATATATATAGTATACATGTATATATACTCACATCAGTTATGTTCAATGGGGTTGCAACATTGTCGTGCGTGTGTACACTACATGGTTACCCCGCATGCAATACATATCGGACGCAATGATTTGGCTAATGACATACAGAGTCTGCCATCAGACCAGTTTAGAACAATTAGATTGAGAAATTAAAAGTCAGGGAAACTTTTTCGTGTACGAGTCCAGGTTGTGGTGAAAAGTCATATTGGAAAAGACGCGTATACAGCTTTCCACCACAACCTGAACGAGTACAAGAAAACACATATACTGTACACAACATTGCATGATGACAATTTTATTATCCATCTGTATATTTATCTAAATGACGTCACACAGTCGCGATCACTTTTATAAAAGTCATATTGGACTCGATTCGACTTTTTCCCGGAGTATCATGTGACGGCTTTTGCCCAATCAGAAATAGTGTTAGTTAAGGGATTGATAATAAAATATAATATTATATTATATATGTTTTTTTTGTCCGAGTCGATTCTGTGTATATATCTATGTTAGTGTATATATCACATATACTGCATGCCAAGTTTTCCTGATATTTTTTGCAGACATTTCGTCACAGAAAACCATAATGTAAAACTGCCAAAATATGAACTACAACATGCGTATAAAATGCACCTAATGCGCATAAGATTGTCCACTTATAAACGGACAATCCGTACCTAAAATGATCGTTAATTAATGGACAATCCGACCACGCGTGGCACGCGATCTTGGGATTGTCCACTAAATCACGACATATATTGATAATCCTGCATGTTAGCTTCATATTAAATCTGAAGGGTAATAACTCTATAAAGAATGTACCTTTACTAAATAACGGAGATTTGTATGAGAAATTTGCAACACCACAACAGATCAACTCTTGTGAAATATAAGTCAAATTCTTCCCTTCGGTGGGTGGGGTTGGGGGAGGTTTGAATATTTCCGTTATTTCGTCAAAAACTCTTCTTCAAATATCTCCGTTATTTCGTCAAAAACACTTCTTCTCATACAAATCGCCGTTGAAGAATTGCCTGATAAAATGCATCTTTATCAAAGCTAACGCATTAACACGTACAATTTCTTTAGTTCCACGTGTAACGGTGCTACTTACATTTGCCTTCTATATATGATTGCCTCTTGCGAGATAATTGCATTTATTTTTACAGACAAATTTCGGTAGCCTCGCTACAGATGGAACTACAGAGACTTTACTTCTCATGTAGCAGGCTGTGGCACAGATGCATTTTATAAGCATTCTTGCGATTGTTTTCTGTCAGATTATAGCCTTTTGTATCGAACTGTCTACAGATAAATGTTGCCATATTAATCTGGAATATTTCAGCAAAACATATTAATTTTACCTCTTTTACCAGAGTCGTCCGACTCATATAAGCCTTCAAGTCATTTAATACCCTGAACGCTTTCCAGACCCCCATGCAATGCATCTATAATATGTGTAGGCAACTTGTTTGCCAAATTTAAAGATGCATGATCCGAATTAACGCTCCCAAATTACTATTTCTTTGGCTTCGGGGGTAAAAAATATTTGATTCGAGTCGAGGAACCTACTCTTATTTGTGGCCTGGAAAAAAAATCGTCAAGGCGACAGTCGGGGACAAAATTGCGGATGAAGATGGTTAACTCTAAAATCAAGTGATAATACGGCCAAAATTCGTGATAATCAAGTGATAATACGGCCATATTTAGTTGAACAGCATGCTTATAAATAACACGTTTTGGGAAATTTTATATCATAGTTGACAGTTGTCAGCATTATTTTGTTGTAATTAATCGATTATATTAGAAAATATTCGACTGCTGGTCGGGAATAGTGGTATCATGTGTGTCGGTCGATATGGTACTGGGGAAGGGGTCTTGGTTGTATACTTATACCAGCGAAAATATACGAGATTAACTAGCTCATGTCCCCCTATATATACCTCTATTGTTTTGTATTCATTGTCGATAGTTTTTTTTTCGATAGTTTATGTTTTCTTCCGGCATTCAAATTTCCCTCTATCAAACTGAACCCTGCATGGTCTCGCTGACCACATCCTGTCCAAAATGACACCTCTGATGCTCATACATCAAAGCGATGTGAAAAACTCCGGTAGGGTGATAAAATAGAAATTGAGAAAAATCTTGGTCAAAGCTGCTTAAAGTAGTTATTTTTACGAATATTAATTCAAATATACAACACACACAAACATTCTGATATATTAATTAAATGCAATGACTATCGATGGCGAAATAATTTGTGTTAATTTATCGCCGATAGTTGTGTCCCGAATCGAGATGTAAATATTTAAAATTGAGCGTAGTTCGGACGACGTTTTCTATGTGGAGTGGTATGGTCGATTTTCGGCGATGTTACATGTAGTGGAATGGTACATTCTCCGGGTTGGCATAGTGCCTGAGTACTAATTTATCAATTTCACACACCAGAATAAGTCCATAATAATGTCAAGTGACCTATTTTGAATAGACAATTCAATGAAACTCTCCGCAGCAAAAGCTAGAGTCACAATTATTTCTGGCTGTGACTGTATGGTGGTATTTAAAACAATGTTTATCGGATGGATCCGCTTGGAAGTTGTTCCATTCAATGTTGATGTATTTATTATTGAATTTGTATAAATTTCTTTCAAAAGAATAGGTTAAAGGGGTACTGTACGCCATTTTCATTAAATTTCCGGTGACAACAACGATCTAATATCGATAATATATAGAAACATAAGTAATTTGAGTCGAAGATGTATTCTGTAAACGCTCAGGTTAATAGGCTATCTTAAAATTTAATAATTTAAAAGTTAATAATTTGATATAAATTGAATTTATGACTGGAGCCATAAAATGGCGTCAATTAAATTACGAATTACCGTAATCAAACAAAGTAATTGAGGGATACTGGCTTGTTAAACCGATCGCACACACGATCGCTTAAAAATATTATGATGATACGGGGAGAACACTCAAGCCACTCACTGACTAGCGACAATACAATAACTTAAATGATTATATGGCACTAGTATGCCTATAATATAACTTTTATTTGATTCATTTCGTTGAAAACTGTACAAATATTACCCGACAACGACAATTTGTATTTTTGCATTCCGGTAAATTTGTCACCCGTAACACTACTTCGTACTCAACAGACTTTCAAATAATGAAAAAATTGTTACCTTATTCTCCGACTCGGAGACTATAGAAACCAACAACAACATTTGGCGTACAGTACCCCTTTAAGTGCTGTAATTCCAGGTAAAAAAATCTAAAAAATAACTTTATAGAATTGTTTTTAATAATTTACCTATAGCGCACCCACAGTTAAATGTTATGACTGTTCAATGATATACATACCTGTTTTGGTTCGCGGACAACAGCTTCATATACATAACCCGGAAATTTACATGGAAATCCCCATTCAAAATTGGTCACTTGACCTCCCCTTAATGAGATCAATGATTGATGTAACGCTGTTAATTACATTCAAGTGTGTATCCATCCTTACGGTTTCTCAGTAAATTATTTATTATACGCAATATATAGTATTAATATAAACCAGGTCGAGTTGTTGAAGGAGAACGCGAATCGCGTGCAGTCAAATCAAATCGAATATTTTTATTCACTCTTTTACCATATCTACGCTATACACTCATTGATGAGTAGTTATCCCTTGGGAAATGTTCAGATAATAAGTTCAACAAATGGCCTTTTGCGGATCTGACATTTCCCCTCAATAAATACAACTTCTTCTGGACTTGTATTGTCTGTCGTCTGTAGAATATCACTACGAATGAATAATAGACCATTCCAATGTATACTTGTATAACTGAATGAGAGAATGCATTTAGTATGGAAGGGTTATTTAAAGGCCCATATAATTGTCAATCCTCAACATAATCCTAGTTGTTTTTCGTTTTCGTCACATTCAGACCACAAAAGTAGACCGATAAAAAAAACATTGCTGTATCAGACTGACGGAGGCACGGACTCAGTGTGAGTGTGCATTGCTTCAAATCTGCTTGATTCAGTGAGCGCGAACAAATTATCATGAGTGTATCGATCGGAATGACACAAGGGGTCGCGCTGCCGCTTGCCAAATTTGCCAATGGCAAATTCATTTGACAAAATATATTTTCATTTGGCAAACAATTTGGCAAGTAGGTTTTTATACCACAAAACGTAATTATTAATTTGTTTTTACAGTTAATCCTCCCTTTGTCGTTTGGATTGTGGACGCATGCGCATGCAGTCATTGTAACAATGCATATTAATGGCGACATTATATAGCACATATTTATGATGTCATGTGAATGGCGACGGATTAATTTATGGCTCGTTGATTTCAGAAATAATACAAGGCGAAATAATACGTATGCTTGATGACTGTGTAACGGTCCTACTAAAACCCGACCGCACCCGACCGGACCCGACCGCACCCGACCGGACCGCCCCCACGGGTCCGAGCGAGATGGGGTTTGCACTATCGTGTAGAATGGACCCGAATGTACCAAAGTTCTAATCCCCAAGTCGATAGCTCGAGCGGACACGGCACTGTTAACCCCTGACTTGGGCCGTTTCCGCCAGGTACGGGAAATCCAAAAAGGCACCGACCACACCTCCCCTGACTGCCTGACCACGGAAATGGACATTATATCATAAAGGAAATACGGATATTCATCCATGCGCGATCGGACAAGTCGCTAGCTGCAGCGAAAGTGAATAAATTAACCAATATATACGCTGCTGCCGAATTCGCTATAAATGTACGCAAAAACGCCGAAATTAACACCCGCCGACCGGACCGCCCCTAGGGGTCCGAGCGAGATGGGGTTTACACTATCGTGTAGAATGGATCCGAATGTACCAAAGTTCTAATCCCCAAGTCGATAGCTCCAGCGGACACGGCACTGTTAACCCCTGACTTGCGGCCGTTTCCACCAGGTACGGGAAATCCAAAAAGGCACCGACCGGACCTCCCCTCACTGCCTGACCACGGAAATGGACATTATATCATGAAGGAAATACGGATATTCATCCATGCGCGATCGGACAAGTAGCTAGCTGCAGCGGAAGTGAATAAATTAACCCATACGCTGCTGCCGAATTCGCTATAAATGTACGCAAAAACGCCGAAATTAACACCCGCCGACCGGACCGCCCCTAGGGGTCCGAGCGAGATGGGGTTTTTACTATCGTGTAGAATGGACCCGAATGTACCAAAGTTCTAATCCCCAAGTCGATAGCCCGAACGGACACGGCACTGTTAACCCCTGACTTGCGGCCGTTTCCGCCAGGTACGGGAAATCCAAAAAGGCACCGACCGCACCTCCCCTGACTGCCTGGCCACGGAAATGGACATTATATCATGAAGGAAATACGGATATTCATCCATCGGCGATCGGACAAGTCGCTAGCTGCAGCGGAAGTGAATAAATTAACCCATACGCTGCTGCCGAATTCGCTATAAATGTACGCAAAAACGCCGAAATTAACACCCGCCGACCGGACCGCCCCCAGGGGTCCGAGCGAGATGGGGTTTACACTATCGTATAGAATGGACCCGAATGTACCAAAGTTCCAATCCCCAAGTCGATAGCTCGAGCGAAACACGGCACTGTTAACTCCTAACTTGCGGTCGTTTCCGCCAGGTGCGGGAAATCCCAAAAGGCACCGATCGCTCCTTCCCTGACTGCCGACTACGGAAATTGACATTATATCGTGAAGTGAATACCCATATGCATCAACGGGCGATCGGACAAGTCGCTAGCTGCAGCGGAAGTGAATAAATTAACCCATACGCTGCTGCCGAATTCGCTATAAATGTACGCAAAAACGCCGAAATTAACACCCGCCGAACGGAGCGCCCCTAGGTGTCCGAGCGAGATGGTGTCTGCATTATCGTGTACAATGGATCCGAGTGTACCAATGTTTCAATCTCCAAGTCGATAGCTCGAGCGGACACGGCACTGTTAACCCCTAACATGCGGCCGTTTCCGCCAGGTACGGGAAATCCAAAAAGGCGCCGACCGCATGCACCTCCCCTGACTGCCTGACCACGGAAATGGACATTATATCATGAAGGAAATACCCATATATGCATGGGCGGTCGGATAAGTCGCTAGCTGCAGCGGAAGTAAATAAATTAGCCCATACGCTGCTGTCGATTTAGCTATGAATGTACGCAAAAACGCCAATATTAAGCGCCGCCGACCGGACAGCCCCCAGGGGTCCGAGCGAGATGGGGTTTGCACTATCGTGTAGAATGGACCCGAATATACCAAAGTTCCAACCCCCAAGTCGATAGCGGATACGGCACTGTTAACCCCAACTGCAATATGACACTTTTCAACAATCTATTTAGGTGAGAAATCGTTAGTAGGAAAAAAGTTTTCGTGTAAATTGTGCCTGGGAAGCGTGTCCGTATGTGGGGGGTGGGGGGTCCAGATAACCGTTATCTACAACATAAAGATGTGAAAGAATAAACGGGCAAAGTGTTTCCTGTTCATCCAAGATTGACGTTGAAAATTGTCAACATTCGGACCATAAACCTGGATTTCGTTTCCATTGTTTAACGGAAATTACCTTTGGAGCTATATTGATTCACCCAATCTCAGAAATCGAAAAATAATGATAATGCGCGATAAGAAGGTGTACGAGATCATCGAGGAAATTACCGAGAGAAATATCAATGTTTCGGAGGTATATCCCACAGGTCCCTGGCACAATACACCCAAACCACACAAAGACATATATTGTGCCAGGGGTCGGTGGGATATCACGCGAGAAAATATGCGTTCTTATCATAATAAAGCCTGCTTCCATGTGCTAACTTTGAACATATCTCAACATAAGTGTTTCTATGTTTGTCAAACACCATGCTTCTCGTGCATTATAATTTGTCGATTTTGTCATTATACATTTGCCTCTGTTTGCGTTTGGACATATCACTGACACTTCGGTGTTGTAATCAACTTCAATTTTAATAACCAACAAACATTCTGTTAGATATAGATACATGTAGGCAAAGAATCAGTTTCAAGTTTCCTTCCAACAGTCATGTTTTTCATCTAAAATAAATTACACACACACTGTATAACTCCGGCCTATAGATGTGTCGGCGGGTGTTAATTTCGGCGTTTTTGCGTACATTTATAGCGAATTCGGCAGCAGCGTATGGGTTAATTTATTCACTTCCGCTACAGCTAGCGCTTGTCCGATCGCCTATGGATGCATATGGGTATTCACTTCACGATATAATGTCCATTTCCGTAGTCAGGCAGTCATGGGAGGCGCCTTTTTGGATTTCACGTACCTGGCGGAAACGGCCGCAAGTCATGGGTTAACAGTGCCGTGTCCACTCGAGCTATCGACTTGGGGATTGGAACTTTGGTACATTCGGGTCCATTCTACACGATAGTGCAAACCCCATCTCGCTCGGACCGCTAGGGGCGGTCCGGTTGGCGGGTGTTAATTTCGGCGTTTTTGCGTACATTTATAGCGAATTCGGCAGCAGCGTATGGGTTAATTTATTCACTTCCGCTGCAGCTAGCGACTTGTCCGATCGCGCATGGATGAATAGCCGTATATATCACTCTAAGAACAGTCAAGAACCCTACGGTTCTTCACGCCTTCAAGAACCGATATTATGGGGATTTGGTTCTTCGCGCTCTCTAGAACCGAACATTGACTCGCGCGTTTTGAAGAACCAAATGAAGAACCAATTTTGTATAACATGAGTTGCGGTTCGTAATAAATGCGTGTCGCCCAAATGGAACAGAACTACGACCTCGTTTTGAGTTTTCAGAACCGCCATTTTCGATCGCTGATTTTTGTGAGAGGCGATGGAACAAAATCCGACAGAATCGACAAATGAACCGGCCATGTGGAGTGCTGGCGATGTTGAGCAATGGTTGATCTAGAGCCAGACTGCCAGTTGACAGCACGTGTTGCTACTTTTGAATGTGATTATATTAGTTATCTTAATTTATATTTAGGATGTCGGATGTTTTGTAAAATAATCTCAGTTGAATTTAAATAAGACCTAATTAAAGTAAACTTGAAAGCTTTCAGATTGTAGATCTATGTCACTTAATTTACGGTATTGACTATTATTACCACTTTAGAGGGGGTTCTCTACAGTTCTTCACGTCGCCAAGAACCGATATTATGGGGATTTGGTTCTTCGCGCTCTCTAGAACACTGACTCACGCGTTTTGAAGAACCAAACGAAGAACCAAATTTCTATGCTAAACTGAACTTAAGTGAAATCAAAAATCAAGGCATAAACTTATCACCAAGCACTCTGACTGGCCTCAGAGCAGTATTTAAATTCATCGACATATCAGCACCGATAGTATTATCATTCTGCTTAGGCCTCATCTGGGAAATATCTGTAGTCTCAAATTAACATTGATTTTAGTAACTTTTTTCCTTCTTACAAATTTCTATATCCCCTAATTTGCAGAAGATAAAATGCATAATCAAAGTAACTAATGGGTGAACATCACCAAGTTCAACTGGGGAACGTCAATGGGATCCCAGGTCTCCCATAGCAGTTGAGGCTTAAGCTGAATGAAGTTCTCAGAGTGTGAATTTGGTGATGCTAGCCTGCTGGGCAGGATAGTGTCACTAAATTTATGATCTGGGGACCTCATTCTGCAAATGACATACATAATATTGCGAGCTTGCTCGCCAGCGAATATACAGTCATTAACCCTTTCTGTACTAAATAATCATTGACGAGTACATGTAGAATTTGATGATTATTTTGTTGTCTGGATGTTAACTCAAATTATGATTATCCGATACCTTTCAAATTTACTATGTGGATTAATCACACGAAAATACATTGTCAAACAAAGCCTCCTTATTTGGGAACATGTGGCCTTTTATTAACCCTTCCTTGGCTGGAGCTTCCTAAAAATTTACGAAAACCATGTGTGCCAATGCATTCTCTTATATATGTGAGTCTCTCATATGAGATGCATATTAAGAGAATGCATGATCTTAACAATATTTACCATGACTATAAGCCAGTGCATTCTCTGGAATATGCGAGGCTGCCTATGGTAGACTCGCATATATAAGAGAATTCCTGTCACATGATCTTTAATTCTGCATCTGCTGTGCCGATCCCATCATGGAAGGGATATTGAAGCCACAGCGCGGTTTGTGCTCCATGATAGAAATAATATTATTAGCTTCAGAATTTTTCCAAGTATCGAAATAGTTCGATAAATATCTTAACTACCTGTCTACGAACATTTTGTAACCCAAAAAAGACGCATTGAAGTAATGACAAATACAACTGTGAGTCTGTGAATACCGTGTTAGGGTCCCAAACACAAAACAGCCATTTACAAGAAATGGAACAAAAAAGAACGTTCCATGGTACTCTACTCCTGATATGGTAACAATAAAGAGCGTTTATCTTAGCTATGGTGAAAGTTGAAAATGGCTGAGAAATGGCTGTGACTTTGGCAAAGTGTTTTTCAGAGCATATGAAGCCGGTGCATCAATAGTTTGTTTACTTTCGACCTATCGTAGGAACAAATTTTGCAGTTCGAATGAGCCATTTACGTTTAAGGCCTGAGTCCTTTAATGAGATATTATTTTTTTATTTGTAGATGTCCAACGTGTCAGGTCAGTTCCAAAGACCGGTTATCCCTGAAACGTCATCAGTTGCTGCATATAGACAAGAACCGTGTCAAATTACGAAACTTTTGTGACTATGTGTGCCGGCGATCTGTTTCATTGAGATGTCATTTTGGAAAGATATCGCCCATCTAGCGGAGCTGTCTTCAAATGTGATGTGTGTCCATTCGAGATGATTGACGAAAATATATTTAGTAGACAATTTCATTCTGAAGATTCACATAGGAATGTAGTTGGAATCTAAATGCAGAGAGGTCAGATGAAACCATGTTAACAGAGAACTCTGATATTCAAAATAAGAATGAACGACAATGTGCATGACCTTAAAAATAAGGATGAGAAACACTTTTACATTCCCTGCTCTAAACATGTCAGCTATGAAACTGTGGATCAGCATTGTTACCAGAATAGTCAGATAAAGTCCCATTCTTTCTATTAAAACGTCACGGAATGTGAATGCTGAGGGCGTCGGATGGGAGCGACTTCAGAATATCTTACCAGTTGTCATACAAATACAAAGGTTTTATGTTTTCTCAAATCTTACTATTTGGTGCAACTGTGTGGCTCAGTAAGCTAATTCGCACTATTGGCATATTCGTGATTTGTATATATGGTCTTTGTGATATATGACACGACTACTATGTTGCAAAGTGAAATATCAAGATTCAATTGAGCTATTGATATATTCCACCTTATTTTTTTTTCTGGGACTAGTCAGAACTAGCTATGTGTATGTTCTGGTTTTCGCACACACGAGGCATGCGTTTGTTTATTAGTCTCTTGCGAGAAGTCTGAACTATCGAGGAAAATAACAAATTGATTCATTTGGAGTGGCATCTTCCGGAACCATATACACTCAAATCTGTGTACACGAATGTCAAGTTCCCAAATAATTAGATCTGGTTTAATTTGTGCATATTATTTGTTGACTTTCTGAATGGACATTTTGCATCAGTAGTTGCACTTCTAATGTGATTTGACATTGGTTGTTAATGTATACACATCGCATCGTCGCTATTTGATACTATTCTAGATGCTGTGTTCATTTTCTAACAACTGTTTGGCGTTGTTGAAATGGGTAATAATTTATTAATATTATTGGAAAAAACAGGAAATCGTAGGATGAAGTCAACACGTGTCGCATATTTCTAAAACGTCCAGAAAATATGCATCAAGATGATTCTGACTACTCCCAGAGAAAATTTAAATGGTACTAGTCTGAAGTATTTCCAGGCAGCTAAATAAGGTGCCGGTCATTTGCAGAATGAGGTCTCCAGCAGATGCATTTAGTGATGCTACCCAGCATAGCGGGCTAACATCACCAAATTCACCCTCTGAGGACCTCCTTCTGAAGATAGTTCTCAATAGCTGATTAATATCTAAACATAGTGGGGTCCTTATATGGTGAATATGGTGATGTTAGCCCGCTATTCGGAGTAGCATTACTAAATTCACCCTCTGGAGCTCTCATTCTGCAAATGTTTTGAGGCCTGATAATTTCAAATAAGGAAATAAATTATAACGGACGTTTATCGTCCCATTAGAAATGTTGCTACACTCTATGTTACATATCCAAATGGTTCTTGGGGCTGTATCCAACAGGGAACCAAATTATTCCAAATGAAGAACCAATGGTTCTTGGTGGAAGTGAGAAAGGGGAATTGGTTCTTAAGGAAGAACCAAATTGGAACCAATGAAGAACCAAGGATTGGTTCTTGAGGAAGAACCAATGAAGAACCATTTGGTTCTTGAGACGAAGAACCAAATTTTAATCACGAAGAACCTATTGGTTCCGCCTGGAGGACAAACTTGAAAAACCAAATGTGTTTCTTCAATTTTCTATGTGAGGAACCATTATTATTGTTGAAGAACCAAATTATTACTACCGAAGAACCAAATGGTTCTACATGAAGAACCAATTATATCAACGAAGAACCAAATTTTCGTTCGTGGAAAACCAACTGGTTCTGCTGGTGTAAATAATGAAGAACCAAATGGTTCTAAATTTGGTTCTCAATAGTCGCAATCATGAGGAATCAAATGGTTCTTGGTTTGGTTCCATATAGACCCAATTCTGAAGAACCAAATGGTTCTAGGACCCCCCGAAGAACCAGTTGGTTCTTCATTTGGTTCCGCCTGGAGGACAAGTGGGGAACCAACGAAGAACCATTGGGTTCCGATTTTTTCTAAGAGTTCTTCTGATAGAAATGGGTTGGATATCACTTGCAGAGAGAAGACACACATAAGTGGGCGCTTTTCACTAAAATTCTAAGTCACAAAGCCCCTTCATACTTGACTAATCTTTTGCCCCAACGTGTAGGGGATAATAAATCTCATAAGCTCAGATATCCTGAGAAATTTAAGTCTTTGGGAGGGAACACTAACTATTATCAGGACTCATTTCCCCCCGTCATGGTAAAACAGTGGAATTCGCTTCCAGACGAAACGAGGAAACTTGAAACAACAAATCAGCTCGTGTCAAAGGTATGCGAGAAAATCTTAGTTATTAAACCACCGGAATGGTTTAATGTGGGAGATCGAAAATCCAATATAATTCATTGTAGACTGCGAAATAATGGTAGTAACCTAAACTTTGATAAATTTCATTATTATATTCACACATCCCCTATGTGTACTTGTGGATACCAAGAAGAAAGAGCATTTCATTTCATTTTCATGTGTCCTCTGTACTTATTAGAGAGAAATATCATGCTTGATCGTTTTGATCGCCTTAGTATAAGAGTCTTAACAACAGAAAAGTACTTTTCGGGGACTCAAACGTTTCTTATGAAATTAATACTGAATTATTCAAGATAGTACAGTCATACATCAATGCTACCAAGAGATTCGAAGAATGACCTTTAATTGTACATTAAAACCTCAAACGGAACTCTTACAATTCAGATGGATATGTGGTAGAGAGTCCCTTCCTGTCGCCAGTGGATCACGGATGACGGGTTTTCTCCAAATTCATTTGCTTTGATTGTTTTTGTATTGTGCTGTAAATGTCATTTTCTGTATGCATATCTATCATTTGTAACATTTGTAGGGAGAGTAGCAACTGTAAGTTTGTAACTTGTGATCCGATCCCTTCAGCTTAGTTAGCTTAATAAATATGTTTAAACTAAAAAACACGTCTCCCAATTTGTTTTACCTGTGCATGATGACCTGTGACTACATCTGATTACCTGTGATCTTCGGGCTTCTTAAGCCTAGAGGCTGGTATTGACCTCTTCGTTAGTGTCCAAATACATATATATATAACTAGCCGATGAGCCCGACGTTGTCCGAGCTATTCGTGGTACGAAATTTAATACCGTTATTTCACTTACCTTCGAATTCCGAAGATAAGAGAAGTTTAATCTACTGTGAAGCCCGGTCGCTCCCGCTGCGTGCGGACGATCGACAAATAACTTTACAACGCCATTATAGTTTATATAGTGTATTTGAAGAAAAAATGGGCGTGACCTGCGGTCGATTGTTCATATTGGTTCTGTCTATCGCTCGCCGCAATTGTGTATTTTTTGTATTGGAATATTTTATATTGAATCTCGGTCATTGTGATATGCATGGGCAATAAGACTGATTGGACCGGAGTATTCTATCAAATCGATTGAGACACACATCAATCCGCCAGGGACGTAGCTAGAAGGTGTCCGTTGGTGGGGTGGGGGTTGGTGGAGGGGAATCTATGCACCTTATAATTTCCAAGTGCATCCCCTTTTTAACCATACCAACGTCCCACTTTAATTCTATGGAATTTTTCCACTGAAACCTCATGGTTTCCAACTCTGACACTCCCATAAAGTTGGAAAATTCATATGACTATACGTCAGTAAAAATCCACAAGTATGGAAAGAGTCGATTATTGGTAAGAAAAAACATATTCCACACTAAATACTGGTTGGAAAATAAAACTATCAGAATATATAGTTTCAACCTATTCTTGGCCTGAAATTTCCAATAAACCTTGTGATCCGTTGTTTCCGGCATGGAATTTAAAACTGTTGAACATTTTAGTCAAAGTTGTAGGGGTGAGACACCCCAACCACTATAGTCCCGCCCCTGCATATAAACTCCAACTTACAAGTGTATTCCGGTTTGTCAGTTTATGACACGAGTGCGATGGTGTAAAGGTAGCATGATAGGCCGAAGCCATCGGGTGGTTACCACCTGATTCGAATCACGTTAGATATATAGATCCACACTTTATGGTTGGATATAGGAATTATCTCAAGAGTGATAAAAAAAAATATGAATTTCCACGATTGTTATCACCGAATGAGATAATTACCATATCCAACCAAAAAGTGTAGATGTTCTGTTTATTATATTACCGGCTCAATTGGCCCATGGCTCGACTCGAAAGAAGAGTAAAAAGTTATAATTTGTATACCCAAGCACAGCCATGGTAATGGGCTTGTGCATATAAAAATAGTTCCATTTTTCTAACAGATTGGTTGAGGGATACAGGGGCTAACATCATATAATGTTTAACAAAAAACAATAATTGATCACATATTACAAACATAAGAATGGTGACACCAGTTCAACTCATCTAGTACCGAATCACTTTTAATTTTAGCGAGGATGGATACGAGTGAGATATCGATATCTCACAAGACTGATAACGGTTTTTATCTGATGCAAAAATACTACTATCTGACAACTTAGGATATAATAAAAAATATATATCCAATCAGGCCAAGATTGAATATTAATTAATATACTAATCGGACACCAGGGGACATGTGTGTGTGCGGTTATATATAAAAACTCGCATATCTATCTAGTGTACATTATTAGTATGGTCTCTTGTTGATTTTGAGAGTGTTCAGCCCGGTGTTGACTAGACACTGGCTACACGTGTTCATCGTAACGTCTGCACTGAACTCTGCCTTGCTATTTGATCAAAAGTTGGGACAAACTTGCGACTTGCATTATGAAGAGTCCTCGGTTGTGCCGAGGTTTACTCTGCTAATTCAAAATGAAATTCACGACGATACAAATATGCAACACAAATATTTACCCGTTCGAGTACTAAATACTCATTGGTGAGTATAGTTACCCCTCAGGAAATGTTCAGATCCTATATCGGGCTGAACACTCTCATTATGTCGGTTACTATTCATTGTCAAGCCTTGAAATAGTGTGCCTGTCATTTGCAGAATGAGGTCCCCAGAGGGTGAATTTAGTGATGCTACCCCGCAAAGCGGGCTAGCATCACCAAATTCACCCTCTGGGGACCTCATTCTGCTTTCACCTCAGCAGAATGAGGTTCACAGAGGGTGAATTTGGTGTCTAGTCAACACCGGGCTGAACACTCTCATTATGTCGGTTACTATTCATTGTCAAGCCTTGAAATAGTGTGCCTGTCATTTGCAGAATGAGGTCCACAGAGGGTGAATTTAGTGATGCTACCCCGCAAAGCGGGCTAGCATCACCAAATTCACCCTCTGGGGACCTCATTCTGCTTACACCTCAGCAGAATGAGGTTCACAGAGGGTGAATTTGGTGTCTAGTCAACACCGGGCTGAACACTCTCATTATGTCGGTTACTATTCATTGTCAAGCCTTGAAATAGTGTGCCTGTCATTTGCAGAATGAGGTCCCCAGAGGGTGAATTTAGTGATGCTACCCCGCAAAGCGGGCTAGCATCACTAAATTCACCCTCTGTGAACCTCATTCTGCAAATGACAGACACACTATTTCAAGGCTTGTTCATTGTGTATTATTCGGAGAAACTGAACTGTCCATATTCATTTGAAAATTACCCGAATCAATATCAAAACTCTGTCCTGCAGTTTTAGGTTACACTGATGTAAATGTTTCCATTGGTCTCATTGCAAACGTATACTGTTTAAAATATAAATCCTATGTCCAAAATTTTCTTTAAATCTGAAAGATTGACATTTGCGAAACTTTTTATGCAAAAAAAAATCATGTCCGTCTAGCAGGGTATTCGCCTTTAAATCTTGTGTTTTCGTAACTATAGTGTCAGAACCGCACGAAAAAAAATAATGTCATATTTTAGACCACACCACAAAATTCAAACTTCTTTACAAAGGGTTCATTCCTGTGCCAATGGCTATTTTACCTATGGGAAACCACAGTGAAGAAAAAACTTTATTAGGGGTTTTGGGAGTGAGCCCAGGGATGATTTGAAAGGGGCGGAACCCCTCTCCTACAACCCACTGGTGGATGATGTAAGGGGTTATGAGAATGGTTTGACATAAACATAACATTGATGAAGGGGGAAAAAAGATGATCTAGACATAGATTTTTTTTTTTTTCTTTGGTTTTTTTTTCTTTGTTGTATTTCTGTTTGCTGTTGTTGTTGTTGAGCTACCTGTTCTTCTTCCCGTTGTTGTTGAAGGAGCGCATCTTCCCGTTTCATTTCTCGCACGTGTTCTTCGTGTTCTTTCTGCAGTTCTTTATGCTCTTGTAGCAATCTTTTCTTGTGCCAACCATCTTCTGGCGTCTGCGATTAACTCCTCGTTTGAACGGGTGGTGGCTGTGCGGGTGTTGTCGCTGGTGGTGGAGCTGGGGGACACCGGGATGAGATGAAATTCCGGTGTCCGTGGTGGCAAGCTGTCCAACTCCACCTCAAAGCTGGCGGCAGTAACATCTTGGTGGTGTCCACGTCCCTGTCTCCGCTCGCCTCGATGACGACAGCAGGGACCTCCGGTAGATCAACGGAGTCCCAGAGGCGTTATTTCGCTAAAATCCGATTCAGATTCTGGATTCAGATTACAGATTGGTCCCCGTACGACTTGGTTCGGCAAAAGAACAGACCAGAAATTGGCAGAATCAGTAAACGAACAGACCGTAATCTCAACTTCGTGGTAATCCGATTGGGATTCGGATTCCGATTACGGACTCAAATGTTCGTAATGTAAACAAACCGAGATTTCGCCACCTCAGAGTTTAAAAACACAATAAAACATAAGAATCCGTCTCTTGTGTACAAATTATTGCAGAATATAAACGATCTATATCAAAGAATTTTAAATGCGGAGACAAATTTGTTTTATTGAATGTAAACTGGGAGAATATTACTGAAATTAGCCAAATAATAACGCTATTGATAGTAACGCTGGGGGGAGCACTTCGGTTGATGGCGAAGCAATTGCAAATCATTGTTGATTGTCACTTTCATATGTCCATTTCATAATTCCATCCTTAAAATACCACCAGAACGCATGTCGATTTCGAATTCGGCGGATACGTCACCATTGACCGAATTCATATGAACCTGCATGGATATGTCTTCTGCTGTGTCCGTTATTATAATGTTTCTTCTTATTCAAGAAATAGTAGGATTATATGGTATCGATGGATTATCAGATACACGTATGTACTATCATCTAGTCTTAAAGTTATAGCAATTTCATTTTGTTTCGTTAAATGCAGTCGTTTTGCACAATAGTCTCTGTATAGACAACAGACACATGTTCTAGGGACGTGGCTAGAAGTTTCCTCAAATTTCCGGGCAACTGCACCCCCCCCCCCCCCCCCCCAATTGAACCAAACATCAATCTCACAGGTTCGCAGAATTCAATTTGCTCCCCTTGGAAATATCCAATCTGACAAACACTAAGATTGGAAAATTACCAACTTTTACTGGTTGAAAAAAATCAAACAATGAGAACAATGCCAAGCTATATATGGTGGCAAATTAATGTCCAACTAATGTTGTGTCATGCATGCTATTTCCGACTGCTGGAATGTACCAAAGTTTAGTTTAGATATATTTATTCCAAATATATGTCAAATTTAAATAACACATGATATATAACACATACATTTGTTTATACATACAAAGGAATTGGGGGACAAGTTCTGACTCACTTAAGGGTACCCCCTCTCCCACATGTTATTACACTGAAAAAATAAATAATTAGTAATGGCAAAGCAACATGACTACCAAAACAAGTTGAACATATATACAGATCACTGGACACCCCCTCTCCCGAGTTAGTCATAAGTTTGTATATATATTTATTTAAAATCGGGTTTGTTTGTTGCGTTTGTTGGCTTGTACGTATCATTATTTGAAACAGTTAGTCAAAATAATCCTGATTTTCCTCACGTATGAATGACTGCACAGCTTAGCAAATTGTACCAAAGTTCGGGGTGGGGATCGAGACACCCAATCAACCCCTGTCGTCACGTCCCTGTTCAACTGACAAGTTTCGTGTGTTCTTCACAACATCTTCGGAATTTGATTCATGAGGCCTAGAGCTGTCATGTTTAGATATGCTTGCCATCATCAATAAACACACTTTAACTTGAAAAAAAGATGCGATTAAGTCGGATTGGCAGCAAATTATGTGCCGTGTATATACACATAGAAGAAAAGCATGACTTTCACAACAAACATGCACTTTATAAATATAAGATACAAATGATACTTGTGTCAAATACACGAACCATGTTTGACGCTGGGAGAGAGTTTCGGAGAACACGTGGATTTCTAAATCTGACCTAGAATCGGGAATTAGCCCCGCCCCCGTAATCGGCTTCGGATTCTCAATCCGGATTTTAGCGAAATTACGACTCTGCTGGCTGTAGTGATGTCGTCTGTCTCCATGCAGGTCGAGTCGTCTGGGCGTCTCTCAGACAACTTCGACCCGCCGGCTATGACACTGGACGGCTGAGCCACACGGGGAGGGGTGACCGGCAGATCAACGGTCACCCCCTTCTTCTTCTTCCATTTCGCCCGTGAAGAAGTGTGTATGATTTGTTTATAGAAGAAAAACTAAACACACACATAAGGCTATTGACCAATCAGGGCCCAGTGTCTTTTTTATACTCTCCTATATATTCCCACCGCATCCGCTAGATGTCACTCCAAAACATATTTACACAAGTGTAACCTAAACTGCTGATAAGGTAGTATTCTTATCTAATGCAAGCATTCACCTTTCATTGCGGAAGCTCTCATATATAGGAGTATGCACTGGCTTACTAGGTGAAAGTGAATATTGTTAGGCCAATATATTCTCTTATATATGCGATGCCCCCTGTACATGGGAGACTCGCATATATAAGAGAAAACAGTGGTACAGGGATTTCGCCAAACGTTAGGAAGCTCCAGTCATGGAAGGGTTAAACATTTTTGGTTGGTATCGCCTTTATCATGAGGAATTGCCATTTTGGAAGAAGTTCCAAATTGCTTTAGCGGTATATTCTCCACAAATAGAAATATAATTCCACTATTTTCGTGTTCAATCAGTAGGGGTATAACGATTAATTGCGATACACGTGTATCTCGATTATTTCTGAAGAATCGTATCGTCATATAGGTTTGAACAGATGTGTCGTGATTTGCTTATTCCCATGCACATTACAATATATTTGTCGACGAAATGTACCATTGTACATGTACAGTTCCTTCGTGAGTGTGTGTGGTAAATCTACTATATTTATTCAACACTATATCTATTAATGTACAATTACTAGTAAAGCTAAAGGATATTTTCAGTTTGACTATATAAGCTTATGCATGGAATGGTATGCTATTATAACTGAGAAATGATTATCACTATACCAGACCACAATGCATTGGTCAATAAATAGCAAAATAACAGAGTTGTTAACCGAGTCTAGTACTGGGACGCTCGATAGAATATTGAACTATCCGGTCTCAGTACGTGAATTGTCCGATGTACTCAAGGCAACGAAAACCGGAAAAGCTGCAGGTTATGACACGATCTGCTACGAACATATCATATATGGTGGACCATATCTACATGTGCATATAGCCAAACTTCTATCTGTCATGCTCGCTCTTCCATGCATTCCCAGCCAAGCAAAGCTTGGTGTGATTGTATCACTTTATAAAGGGGGTGGGAAACCAAAGACAAAGTTTGACAGCTATAGAGCGATAACCTTACTTCCGGTTATATACAAACTGTTAGAAAAGACTTTACTTGCTCGAATTGAAAGGAATTGCCCACTCTTGATATCAACGCATCCATTGCAACACGGGTTTCATAAACATATCAGTTGCCTCATGTCTTCTTATGTCATACAGGAGAGCATCTCTTACGCTGACGAACAAAATTCTCGCACGTTCGCCTGCTTTTTAGATGTGCACAAAGCATTCGACACTGTATGGACGAACGGACTACTCATGAAACTATTTTTACGTGGTTTCACTGGGAACATACTCAAACTATGTAACGAATTTCTGACCGGTGTAACTTGCACAGTGCGTCATGGCAATCTATCATCCAGAATAATAAATATAAAACAAGGCGCAAGACAAGGAGGTAACCTTTCGCCAATTTTGTATGCAATATTCATTGATGATTTGCTGCACGAACTTGAGCTGTCAGGCTTTGGCCTTATGCTACACGAAATAAATTGCTCGTCGCCGACCCAAGCCGATGACATGACCTTACTCTCTCTCTCATCTTATGGTCTGCAAAAACTTTGTGATATATGTAGCTCATACAGTAGAAAATGGCGGTTTATTTATAATCAACAGAAATGCAAAGTTATCGTATTCGATGGAAAACCACTCAATTCGGCTAATTTGCGATGTTGGTTGATTAACAATGTTCCTATTCTAGAAGCAGAAGGGGTCGTCCATCTTGGAATACCTTTGGGGAAAACTAACCGTCAAAACACACTCACAGATTCCATATGCACCAAACTTCGTTCAACATTCCTAATGCTCAGTAATGCTGGATTGTATGCGGGTGGAATCACACCCATTAGCTCATTGACGATTTACAAGTCTATTGTACTCTCATGTGGCCTCTATGGGTCAGAGTTTTTGTACAACACGACATTTTGTAATGAAACCAAGCTGGAACGAATCCATCGCTTCTGTTTAAAACGCATTCAAGGCCTATCGCCGAGATGCAGAACAGATATTGTCCTTGGTTTGCTGGGAACTTCGTCTTTGGAATCAGTCATTGAAGCCAGGAAGCTTTCTTTGTTCGGTGGCTTGTGTCGTGTTCCTACGAGAAAGGCCTGCAAGAATGTCTTTGTCAGACGCCTATACGAGTGGATATACACACCACCATGTGACAACAGTTCGTCAGTGTTATGTAATATTATCTCTATACTCGAGAAGCACGACATGACCGATGCTCTAACTGAATATGTCCAATTTGGTACATTCGTTCCGAAATTATCCTGGAAAAGACGAGTCAGATGTACTTTACACAATGCAGACGAATTTGCATGGAAATCAAGAATAAGTTCCGACCAATCATTCAATCGATTTGTAAAAGTACATGACACGCTGCAAGTATCACCTATTTGGTACCTTTGCAGAAAATTCCCAAACAACAGGCGATCGTACCACACACTAGCAAGTGTAATTGAAGCAACCACTTCCTCAGATGCAGGGTTTTGCTCTCTCTGTGAACTTTCATACACCGATATCGTAGAACACATACTCATTGAATGTCATTACGTTGTAAATATAAGAAACGACATGTTCTATGGTATCATTAACCAGTTTGGGGTACACCCATTTATTCTCGTTGATCAGCTATCGTCCACCAATATGGTTTTACTTCATTTATCACTCATCAATGATGAACTGATGTCTGTGATTGATGATATTGACTCCTTCTTGAACTTCATGATCTCGGCTACATCTCGATTATGGCATGCATACTTTCTTCTGAAAAAGCGTGGTGTTGCTCGATCGGACACAAGCGCCGATGTTGCACTGATCGATCCGAACACCTACTTTGATCCGCCATAGACTATCGATCAGTTTCCACAGCATGACTCTCCAACAAATCAATAATGTTACGGATCAGTTGTGATTCGTCTGTGTCTCTTTTTGCTTATCTTCTAAGCCAGTGGCACCGGCAGATCACAACTGATTCGATTTCGATGGAGCCGAGGCTCTGTCTTCGTGTCGGTCCACACACAGTTCCATATTTCTTGGAGAGACTCTCGTGCGATAATTGACAATATATGTCTACACATTGATTTTTTTTTATTTTTTTTTATTTTTTTTTTACAGATACATGCCAATGGAGTCAAATTATTATATTATAAATGTCTTATTTTCAGGGGTGCACCACACATTGTTGTTCCATTGTATATAATGCTATTGTATTATTCATGTTTGTTAATTTATGTCAATCTTCATTTATGGAGGAAATAAAGATGTAATAAAGCAACATGACTACCAAAACAAGTTGAACATATATACAGATCACTGGACACCCCCTCTCCCGAGTTAGTCATAAGTTTGTATATGTATTTATTTAAAATCGGGTTTGTTTGTTGCGTTTGTTGGCTTGTACGTATCATTATTTGAAACACCCAATCAACCCCTGTCGTCACGTCCCTGTTCAACTGACAAGTTTCGTGTGTTCTTCACAACATCTTCGGAATTTGATTCATGAGGCCTAGAGCTGTCATGTTTAGATATGCTTGCCATCATCAATAAACACACTTTAACTTGAAAAAAAGATGCGATTTAGTCGGATTGGCAGCAAATTATGTGCACTTTATAAATATAAGATACAAATGATACTTGTGTCAAATACATGAACCATGTTTGACACTGGGAGAGAGTTTCGGAGAACACGTGGATTTCTAAATCTGACCTAGAATCGGGAATTAGCCCCGCCCCCGTAATCGGCTTCGGATTCTCAATCCGGATTTTAGCGAAATTACGACTCTGCTGGCTGTAGTGATGTCGTCTGTCTCCATGCAGGTCGAGTCGTCTGGGCGTCTCTCAGACAACTTCGACCCGCCGGCTGTGACACTGGACGGCTGAGCCACACGGGGAGGGGTGACCGGCAGATCAACGGTCACCCCCTTCTTCTTCTTCCATTTCGCCCGTGAAGAAGTGTGTATGATTTGTTTATACAAGAAAAAATAAACACACACACAAGGCTATTGACCAATCAGGGCCCAGTGTCTATTTTATACTCTCCTATATATTCTTACCGCATCCGCTAGATGTCACTCCAAAACATATTTACACCAGTGTAACCTAAACTGCTGATAAGGTAGTATTCTTATCTAATGCAAGCATTCACCTTTCATTGCGGAAGCTCGCATATATAAGAGTATGCACTGGCTTACTAGGTGAAAGTGAATATTGTTAGGCCAATATATTCTCTTATATATGCGATGCCACCTGTACATGGGAGACTCACATATATAAGAGAAAACAATGGTACAGGGATTTCGCCAAACGTTAGGAAGCTCCAGTCATGGAAGGGTTAAACATTTTTGGTTGGTATCGCCTTTATCATGAGGAATTGCCATTTTGGAAGAAGTTCCAAATTGATTTATCGGTATATTCTCCACAAATAGAATATAATTCCACTATTTTCGTGTTCAATCAGTAGGGGTATAACGATTAATTGCGATACACGTGTATCTCGATTATTTCTGAAGAATCGTATCGTCATATAGGTTTGAACAGATGTGTCGTGATGTGCTTATTCCCATGCACATTACAATATATTTTTCGACGAAATGTACCATTGTACATGTACAGTTCCTTCGTGAGTGTGTGTGGTAAATCTACTATATTTATTCAACACTATATCTATTAATGTACAATTACTAGTAAAGCTAAAGGATATTTTCAGTTTGACTATATAAGCTTATGCATGGAATGGTATGCTATTATAACTGAGAAATGATTATCACTATACCAGACCACAATGCATTGGTCAATATATTTTTTAATTTGAAGTCGAAAGTGAATCGCGATACGAATATCGTATTGTGAGCATAACTCGAGATACGTATCATATCATAGCAGAGGTGTATCGTTACAGCCCAACCAATCAGTACAGCACGCTATGTATGTCTCTCTTTCTAGAAAGTTTAGTCTTTGAAAAAAATCCAATGCTATTAACCATTTCGTTACTAAATACTCATCGACGGGAATTTCCCTTTGTTGAACTTATTATATGGCAACTACTTATTAACTGAACATTTCCCACCAACAAATAGGAATGTTTCTGCACTTACATTATCTGCTCGACTTTCTTACGTCTGCTTGTATTTCCTGAACATCCCAGATGAAATATAGAACATTCCAATATATACTTTATACCCGAGTGGGACAACCATTCAGTAAAGAAAGAAATGGCTATAGATTCAAACATGTTAATCCATATGGCACCGGATTATGCAGACGTCAAATGAAACAGGGCGTTACACCCCCCCCCCCCACATTTGTTTTGGTACGCGGGATTCGGGCCATTTTGCAAAGATTCATACCGCGCTGTTATTAAGGATTCATATATATACCGCGCTGTTAGCTGTTATTAAGGATTCATATCACGCTGTTAGCTGTTATTAAGGATTCATATCGCGCTGTTAGCCGTTATTAAGGATTCATAAGGCGCTGTTAGCTGTTATTAAGGATTCATATCACGCTGTTAGCTGTTATTAAGGATTCATATCACGCTGTTAGCTGTTATTAAGGATTCATAAGGCGCTGTTAGCTGTTATTAAGGATTCATATCACGCTGTTAGCTGTTATTAAGGATTCATATCACGCTGTTAGCTGTTATTAAGGATTCATAAGGCGCTGTTAGCTGTTATTAAGGATTCATATATATACCGCACTGTTAGCTGTTATTAAGGATTCATATATATACCGCACTGTTAGCTGTTATTAAGGATTCATATATATACCGCACTGTTAGCTGTTATTAAGGATTCATATATATACCGCACTGTTAGCTGTTATTAAGGATTCATATATATACCGCACTGTTAGCTGTTATTAAGGATTCATATATATACCGCACTGTTAGCTGTTATTAAGCATTCATATATATACCGCACTGTTAGCTGTTATTAAGGATTCATATATATACCGCACTGTTAGCTGTTATTAAGGATTCATATATATACCGCACTGTTAGCTGTTATTAAGGATTCATATATATACCGCACTGTTAGCTGTTATTAAGGATTCATATATATACCGCACTGTTAGCTGTTATTAAGGATTCATATATATACCGCACTGTTAGCTGTTATTAAGGATTCATATATATACCGCACTGTTAGCTGTTATTAAGGATTCATATATATACCGCACTGTTAGCTGTTATTAAGGATTCATATCACGCTGTTAGCTGTTATTAAGGATTCATATCGCGCTGTTAGCCGTTATTAAGGATTCATATATATACCGCGCTGTTAGCTGTTATTAAGGATTCATATATATACCGCACTGTTAGCTGTTATTAAGGATTCACAAGGCGCTGTTAGCTGTTATTAAGGATTCATATCACGCTGTTAGCTGTTATTAAGGATTCATATCGCGCTGTTAGCCGTTATTAAGGATTCATATATATACCGCACTGTTAGCTGTTATTAAGGATTCATAAGGCGCTGTTAGCTGTTATTAAGGATTCATATCACGCTGTTAGCTGTTATTAAGGATTCATATCGCGCTGTTAGCCGTTATTAAGGATTCATATATATACCGCGCTGTTAGCTGTTATTAAGGATTCATATATATACCGCACTGTTAGCTGTTATTAAGGATTCACAAGGCGCTGTTAGCTGTTATTAAGGATTCATATCACGCTGTTAGCTGTTATTAAGGATTCATATCGCGCTGTTAGCCGTTATTAAGGATTCATATATATACCGCACTGTTAGCTGTTATTAAGGATTCATAAGGCGCTGTTAGCTGTTATTAAGGATTCATATCACGCTGTTAGCTGTTATTGAGGATTCATACCACGCTGTTAGCTGTTATTGAGGATTCATACCACGCTGTTAGCCGTTATTAAGGATTCACACCACGCTGTTAGCTGTTATTGAGGATTCATACCACGCTGTTAGCTGTTATTGAGGATTCATACCACGCTGTTAGCTGTTATTAAGGATTCACACCACGCTGTTAGCCGTTATTAAGGATTCATACCACGCTGTTAGCCGTTATTAAGGATTCATACCCCTTCTTTAATTGTATTCGGGATTCAGATAACAGGCTGGAACACAACTTTGATGGCGAAATATGGTATTTGATGGCCAGAATGCATGAGCATTTTTAGCTCCCCGTTTTAACCTCTTCAGTGCTGAATGACGTCATGACATCGTGTGGTGGCCGTCGACGTTCGAGGCATTTTGCTGTGAAAAAATATAATGGAAATGTCGCGAAAACCTAACAACTGACTTCATGTAAAGGCTATTATCATACACAATCCTTGATAATCGTACATTGTTAGGAACGTCGAGATAGACTTGTCCAGTTGAACCTACATCTGAGTTCCGAATGATGGACGATGGCCACCTACTACTATACAGATCAACCGCGTATCACCCGGTTACCACGTTGCCGGAAAATAGAGTAATATGTGCAGTTGTCTGACTTTTGTTTGTAATGACTTTCGTTTTGAGATGTGGTACAGTTTTTGGCAGATTACTATGCACCCCTTCTGTTGATTGGCATTCAGTATAGCTTAGAACCACCACCTCCTCTTCTGTTACTAACTTATATAAAAAGTTAGCTCATTGGTTAAACCAGTTAGTAGTTAACTAACTTGTGTAACCAAGTTAGTTAACTTGTGTAACCAAGTTAGGTAATTTATTTAAACAAGTTATGTAGCTTGGGTATTTGCTCATTCCCCTGCACAGTCCAGAGTCAATCGTTTGTGTGGATGATGACTTTTTAGGGTTTTGCGACGGTATACTGGGCGCATATACAATAATCCCTTTCATAGAACGGAATCGTCCATTTTGCCTAAATGGCATATTGGCCCTGTTCAGGCGGCTATCGGTGTATGCCTAGAGATATCATGTCAGCCGCCTCACAAACTACTGTTGAGCCACACGTCAACAGTTGGACCGAGTTACGTGAGTTGTTTAATGGGTTGGTGTAAACAATATTTATTCCAAATACAAAACAAGATGAATATTTTACAAAAATGCTAATGGATGAGTATGGGTGATTGGAAAGGGATGAGACAACAAGTCTATTGTGGCTTTTTTGTAAGTCCTCTCCCAGATCGCTTAAATTTTCCGAACTACATAAGGCCGTTCGGGCGTGTCAGACGGGAATTTTTCTGGTTTGTACTTTAAATAACTTATTGGTGATTTTGATATAGATCGCACTCAACAACAGATAGCAAGAGATAAGATAAGAACTGGAGTGGGGTGTGATTAGGGAATTAAAGGTAACCAATGGGACGAAAGGGGAGTAGTTATGTTTAAGAAAGGTCAGAAAGATAGGATGGTCAATGGGGCGGGGTAGTTTAACATTCGGCTGTATAATTATATGTCAATTGTGTATAACTTGGCGTACAGAGACTACATGAGTTAGCTGGGCAGTCAGGCTTTCCGAATTATGACGTTATGTATGACTTTATATATGACTCAATGGCAGAAGACATGTGACATAGTATTACGTTTAGTATCGTTTTGTACTAATTATGTATCTTTGTGCGGCCTCGAAAATACTATGATTTTCCCTAATGGAACTTTCGGGTGAACCCTCGAGTAGGGTTCTTTCTGATAATATTATGTTTGGTAGAGATTATAGCAATTCCAATCTTGAGTCCTGGTATAAATGGCATTCTAACAGGTAATGGTGGGCTGTTTCAACAGCACCGCATGCACAATATGGGTCGGGCCTAACACGTCGAAGTTCAAATTACTACATTTCAGTCTCAATCGTGTGTGGTATACTTGGGATTTGCGACTATGGCAATGATAGTAGTATGGATGTGTGTATATACGATCGTCAGCAAGTGACTCTTTAAACTTGTCCAGGTTGGTACAATTTTTTACACACTCTGGCAGTCTATTCCAATCGCTTATTGTAGAGGGTAAAAATGTATCTTTATAAATATTTTGTGGCGTCCAATGGTAGTCGTATTGCATGATGTCTAAAATTATAAGCGGTTTGGTTTTCAGAGTGACAAATATAATTTCGTAGGTACACGGGTGCTGTACTATTAACTATGTTGTGGAATTGTATAAGCTTTTGTTTTTTCCTCCTTGATGCCAGGGTCTCCCAGCCAGTATCTAATAGTAGGCTCTCTTTACTGGCGCTATTTAATGGGTTGAAGTGTGACTGACAAGATATCTCGAACCATACCAAAATATCTCGACCGCTATCCAAGATAGCTGACTGAAAATAGCCAATTCCAGGAAAGATGGGCGATTAAGGTCTAACAATGGGAGGGGTTATTGTAGATGCGTCCAGGATACCGTCGCAAAACCCAGAAAACCCACCAGCCACCCAAGATTTGCTCTGGACTGTGTAGGGCAATGAGGCAACCATGTCATTAATCAGCCCCTTCCCTTGGGATATTTCGGTCAAAGGAGATTAATGGCCCCACGCAAAGCTATTTTCTCGATATACCCGAAAGCCTAACCAGTCACCCAATGGTGGCCACCCACCCTTGTGGATTTAACAGGACATCGACGACTTAGCCTATAGATTGTTTTGGTCTGATAAATTGTTGGCTCGTGTATGGGGTGAGCAGACAAGATGTTATATCGAAACACTCACCCCCGTATATGGGACCTGATGATTCATTGGTTTGAAGTTCGGCTTGTCGCGCCGTTAACACATAGCGATAATTGTACACCTCCCACAGATGGACTGTTGAGTTTCATATGTTTGATATATATATATATATTGTCCAAGTACCCTATAGCTCCATAACTGGTTTAAACAAGTTAGTACCGGAAGAGGAGGCGGCGGATCTACGCTTCCGTATGAAAGCATGGTATAGAGTTATTTCGTAACCAGAGTGCATGCAAATGTTTATTACATATAGGTCACAAAAGACTGTGAGACCACTTTAACTACCTCTGGCATTTGGTGCACAGAGTGGTTGTAACGTTCAACTAGATTTTGATCGGGTGGTTCTGTTAAGTAGGCACCTGTATGTAATGTTGAACGTGCAGAATTATATAGTCTGACAATTCCCGAGACTATCTGTATTGCATTGTAAATTTGTAATGCGTCAGGCCCTGGTCATGATGACCCTATGCCGTGGTCGGTCTCTTCTGCGCATGGCATTGAGGCATTCCATAGCAACCCAGGTGGCAGATATTCCAACGGTTACTATGCTGCTGAACATGAGGACCGATAATGAGACTATGAAAACAATGGCTGCCTTCTCTCTGGATTGGCTGCTGGTCCACGGGTTGCTATCGAGGGCGCGCATGTCCGAATTCGCTATGCCGGACATGACTGCGACGATAGAGGTCAGAATAAGCAAGAGACCAATTATGAGGGCGGCTGTGACCCGTTTTCTGTTGTCTATGGGCAAGATATTTTCTGTCGCGATATTCGGCATTCCACTGATTATCTGGAATGAGAAGTAGTGAGAGTAAAACATGTTACCCCTTTCTTTACTAAATGAATTCGCCTACTCAATTATAAAAGTATGCATTTGATTGGTCTACCATTCATTTGGGTGGATAATGAAATACATAACCACATAACTATTTGTATTATAAATATATATTATCCGGTCGAAGATATATGGCCATGTTGGTTGTCTTTATGGTAACGCCCTGGCATATGCATTGGTAATTAGAATTCATGTTATTGTGTCATTAATTTTGGTGGATGGGTTAAGTGAGTGGATGCTTGACAAGCGAAGTTTAACGTTGGTCGATCTAAACCTCTCCAACATTAACCCTTCCGTGACTGAAACTTCCTGAAATTTTGCGAAAACCCTGTGTCAATGCATTCTCTTAAATATGCGAGTCTCCCATAAGGAGCCTCACATATATAAGAGCATACATTGGCTCAATTTACCTTTACCTTGTAAGCCAGTGCATTCTCTTATATATGCGAGGCTCCCTATGGGAGATTTGCATATATAAGAGAATGCACTGTAACAGGATCTTTAATGTTGCACCACCACAACTCCCGTCATGAAAGGGTTACATGTATGCATCAGAGCTGAATATTTCACTCACGTGTAGTCGCCTGATCGGGATTCCGCCGTCGATGTTCAGGGGCGTCGCAGGGGGCGATATCCCCTGGAATGTCTTTTTGCATAATTCACATCTGTTGGACCTTTGTTGACGGATCCATTGGATAAGACAGCTTCGGTGTATCAAAGCGAGACTCCCACGACAATCACAACCAGGCGTCTGAAAGGTTTCGTCTGCAGACGATACAAACAAACTTACCAATAAAGGGCGCTTCTATCGAACTATAGATAATATTTACAACGATTCAATTTGGTACGGATATCTCACGAAACATTTTCACAACAGCAAACCAAGAGTGTTCGTCGTCATAATAGTTTATGCTGAAAGGACTTTCCCAAAACAAAACAAAAACGAAAGTAAATAAACCTTTACAATCAATGTCTGCGCTTTTAACCTTTGTTGACTAAATTGACAAGTAGTTCCATTCAAGAAATGTTCAGATAATAAGATAACAGGGTCGTTTGTTGAATTGTTTCTCTGAACATTACCCGCCATAAACAAAATGAATGCTTCTGCACTTGTATTTCGCCTGCTAATATTTCCTGAATACCCCCTATATATACAGATGAATAATGGACCATTCTAATATATACTTTTTAGAACTGAATGGGATAGCCATTTAGTAAAGACAGGGTTAAAAAAAACTTAAAGATACGGGCGGACTTCGCGGTGGGTATGCTGTTAAAATAGTCACATCCGCTAAAACCGCCATAAACAGAAGGAATATTATTTATTATTATATTTTCAGTAACTTTTTCTGCCAAAATAATAATCGTATCCCCACTCCCGGAAGCGCCACGATGTTATCCTACTCCCAGAGGTTTATCCTACTCCCAGAGGTTTATCCTACTCCCAGCGATGACGGACTATTTATCCCAACATCGCGAGTCGCGAGCACGTTCCGAGTTACGTAATCTTCAAGCAGTTCAACTTCAAGTTCCGCGGCTATTCGGGTGCATATTCCAAATGACAGCGAGCAGTGACATCTCATAGAACTCAGAAGGCTTATCAACACAATGACATTCTAAACAGTTACTAATTTAATCAATAAAGTTTGTTGTTTGTTTGAAAAATCCGTCCGAAACAATCCCCTTTGAAGTTGGTGGCAATAGGAGAAATCAGTCAATGAAATGACGTCATTCATATGGGGTAAAATACTGTTGCGCGCGCGGCAATAGTAAAAAATCATGGATGAATGACGTTATCTATTTACCTTATTTTGGTAGTTATGTTATCATTGCGCGTAATTTTAACGGAAACATTTAGGTCAATGTTCAGAATCGGAAACATCTCATCAATGCATTTTATTAGAGTTGTGTCGTGACAAACTGTTGTGGAAAATATAATAAACACAATAGTTAACTGTCATCAGCGACGAACGAAGTTTCTCCTCTCGTGAGATGCGAGGATTATTTTTCACTCGGCTAGTGCCTCGGGAAAAATAATCCTCCGCATCTCACTCGGGGAGAAACTTCGTTCGTCGCTGATGACAGTTAACTATTGTCTATTTACACTCATATGCGCCATTCACATTGAAAACGCCGTTAATTAAAAATGGTAATGTCACTAGTGAATTATGTCATTTCTCGTTACGTCATCGACGTTACGTCGCTTACTGATCTTGACTGAAATTTCGGTGGTTAATCTTTCTCCACATCGGTATTTTCATGCATTAATTATGTCTGTTTTAATCATATTTTAATCAAATTGATGCAGAAGTGTAATAAATAGAGTAATCAATTAGTTCCGAGAATTACGTTAAATAATTCACTGAGGTGAGGTGAGAGACATTTAGGTAAGAAACTCGTTTCTTACCGACGTCTCTCGCCTCTCGTGAATTATTTAACGTAGTTCTCGGAACCCAATTGATTATATATATAATAGACAGATGTTGTTCTTATACAAATCATAAATATTGCGTAGTTTTCATGTTATTGTCACGTTTGTAGGCTTTGTTATGTAAACAAACATCAAAAACGTTACAAAACCATTTGTTTATAGATAAACACTCGGAACTACCGGATCGTCCAATGAAAATGTTCCGTTGCCCTGTGGAAGGCCAAGATAAATTATTGGCGCGATCAACAATCGCATTCAAATCGCGCCAAATTGTTCTTGCAAAGAGATGAATATTTTTAAATTCAGTTAGTATTTTCTCCTAACATATATATGGTAATACATACCAAATAAGGAATTTACAAATGATACTGTGAGTTTTAAGTTGTATACGCACCAAATTAAGGGTTACTAGTATAACAACCGACGTATAATGCACGCGAATCCAAATAAGGAAATGACGCAATATCGTGACTCTGCTTATAAACAATGCACTGCGCTTTTTGCGCGAAACTAAACAACACTCGACCTACTAGTACATTTTCTCTGACACAAAGGGTGTTTTGTGAATAATATCGCATTCATATCATCATTATGCTGTACTATTAGTATATTCTTGAGGAAATTATCATAACTTGATAAATGTTATTTTCTAAATTATAACCTACAACGAAGGTCGCCCGTCCCTTAAGGAACCTTATCAATTGAAATTTATAGTGCCGCATGCCGATATGTGCCGGTACTCAGTCTCCGGGGACTAAATGAATCACTCTCATGCACCAACACGTTTGTAAAGGATAAACAACCTTTCGGAGACGTACACAGCTTTCGGTTAAAATTAAATGGGAATTGATACACATGATTCTATAAAAGTGTTATATCTGCTATAGGAATTTATTTTCGTCGTTCTCTATTCTCGGTGTATTTATTTTATGCTTCCATATTTTAAATAGACCGTGGGCTGTTTGCACGACCACTTTAATAGCGCGTATGACTTCCATGTCAGAGTGTGTTTAATCAATGCATTTTCCATTCACAAGTCCAAATGATCAGACAAACCATTCTCCAAGCTCTTACACGGTCGCTATCCTCTCGTGGATTTCGACGCCGTTAAAGGTACTCAATCCGATCAGACGCTCCTAGATTACTATTTCTTTGGCTTCGGGGGTAAAAAATATTTGATTTGAGTCGAGGAACCAACCAATCAAAGCTCAGAGTGGTCAGATATCGATTTTTAAAGTTTGTTAATTTTTGGAGATGTGGACCAGAACCACGTTCTCAAACAGACAAATTGCAGGTGTAAGATGGATAACTCTAAAATAAAGTGGTTATTATTGTTAATAGTAACCACTTGATTTTCGAGTTATCCATCTTACAACCGCAATTTGTCCGTTTGAGCACGTGGTTCTGGTCCATCTCCAAAAATTAACAAACTTCAAATATCTATATCTGATTACTCTGAGCTTTGATGGGTGGGTTCTTCGACTCGAATCAAATATTTTTTACGCCCAAAGCCAAAGAAATAGTAATTTAGGAGCGTCTAATCGGATTGAGTACCTTTAATCAATGCATTTTCCATTCACGGGTCCAAAATGATCAGAAAACTCATTCTCCAAGCTCTTACACGGTCGCTATCCTCTCGTGGATTCCAACGACCAATACATATCACCAACTTTCCATAAAATAGCAGTGGACTGACTCCATCGGATAATTTCTTATATTATTTATTTCATTGGTCAAGTAAGTCACATGGGGCATACCTGATATTTTCTTGTCCGCCATGTGCACGTGCCGTTAAAGGCCCACTTAATTTTCGAACCTATATTCACATATATAAAGTATATGCCATATTATATACCATTTGAAAGAGGAACCTCCTAAACATTGTATTATCAGCTTATGCTGTGTAATAAACCGTGAACATGTCACTCAGATTGTAGTAAAAAGTGTATTATTTTCAATGGAGGGGAATAACTCTATATCTTAAAAATAGAGTTATTCCCCTCCATTAAAAATACATCTTTGGTTTGAATTCTGTTGCATTCTGGGAGCCAAACGGGGGAATCTTTCTATGATTTCAGCTGTTTTCTATTTATCTATGGGCATCTTCTGAGCCACAGATGTTTCAAATGGTGATCAATTATAGTATTTTAATTATATTTGTTGGCGTATATTGTTATTAAAACCGTATATAACTATAAAAAAAAAAAATCGGCGACTCGAAAAATTAAGTGGGCCTTTAATGTTCAAATCAGGGCCCCGATAAATTATTTTCTAAACCATTAATATATGGTTCTATTCACCACCCACGCCTGTATGCCTACCCACGGTGTCTCAAGCGAGAGCAGAAATAAACATAGGTTGTATTTAACTTCAAGACGACAACAAATTGTTTTGATTAGTTCTGCGGATTTTTTTCAGTATTGTTCTTTACACTAACCTGATTCTTGTTCGCCCAGCTGACATATCCTGCACGTATTGGATCCAGTATTACTGTTATACGATGCCCCGGAAGTACAAGGTTTAAGAAGGATTTCAACTCGACTCTCTTCATCTGTGTCTATGACTCCCGGGCTGATATCATCTGATCTGAGTCCGGGGGAAGGGTCTCTACAGAAATCCATCCCTCGGGTGTTAGCTTCGTCTGTGGAGTTTGCGTTAATGTCGTCATTCAAGTTCCAACTGATAAGTCTTCTCTCTGATTTTTTATTAGGTAATACTATCGCCATTCACTATAAACTGCCAAAAATGTTCCATTTCGGACATAGTCCGAATTCTCTCTCCGGTGGAGATATTATTATCAATGTTGAACACGATCACGTCGTATTGGTCGGCAACGTTAATAGCGTGGCTATTGTTACGTCATAAACACACGATTATATAGACATATATAGTAAATCATAAAGACATAATTTGTCTCATGTGTGATGGGAACAAGTTGAAACTGAAAAAAAACCATTTCACAATGGAATGCAGTGCGTACGCTGACTTCAGGAAATAATTATTTGATGTTGCTAACACTAATAACATACACACAAACATGAACGATGATGATAAATTAATTTTTATAATGAAAAATGAAGACAACGTTATTGTCAATTCCGTGTGCAACAAAGGAGAACATATATAAATATGGTGAAATGAAAGTTATGGGAAATTTATATTTAATAAAGAATTATATGTAGGATATAGTTATACGTTTGTTTACTGTTATATGAACATATATTGTATTATGTTTAATTTACTTGGACTTTATGTTATTTGCAACAGCCTGCACGGGTGCATTACAATAAACTATCTTATCTTATCTTATCCTAAGCCCTTACATGTACTGGTAGGTTAACTGCGCAGATACCAAGAGCGACCATAATGGGAATAAATGTGACTATATGGGTCTGCTCTTCAAAATAGTCTTTCACTTTTCAATATTCTGTTATATTCTTGTAATAATGTGACATGTCATCTTGAACCCTCGATAAAATATGTTTTCTAAACATCTGGGCCCTGTTTCATGAAGGCAACTTATGACATAGTTGGGACTTAAGGTGGTCGTAAGTTAAAACTTCAGTCATAAGTGCGTTTCACGAACAAAGTCTTAACCTAAGATGGTCTTAGCTTTGGTCTTAACTTTAAGACTGGTGTGAGGTGTCATAAGATAATCTTAAAGTTAAGACCTACGTTGTGATCCGCAGTTGGTCCGAATGTGGATGGGATCTAGTTCATGTATATATTATTATAAACACATTTAACTGAATAACACCTTGCTAGCACGGAGGGGTGTTTCAGAAATGGTAGTAATTAATAACCAACTGGTAAGCTATAGCAGTGACGTGGCCAGTGGTTGCAAGATTGGCGGGGTGTCCGCTACTAACTGTAAACCGCCACGACCGGACTATATATACATTTCTAATTGCTGTAACAAAAAATATATTTACATAGAGTTGAACATCATTTGCGATTCAAATCACCCAATCGCACTGTAGACAATAATCATGTTGAGACAATTAGTCCGAACATTTTCACATCGAGGATAATAGTGAATGATTATACTCAGTTTTTTATATAAATGCTTATGGCAGCTATTATTATTATTATTATTATTATTTACTTGCCTTTCTATATTATTATGTTATAATTTGATTATAAAATGTATTGTATATGTACCCCGTATATATATCGGCAAGATAATAATACATAATATGTGTTATTTTATTATTATTATTATTATTATTATGTATATTATCATAATCTATTAACTATGAAATAAAAAGATATATAGCATGAATATAGTATACGGACCGCGCGGGCACACCGTGATCCGCGAAAGAACATATAATATCACTGTGAACCGGCCCACATGCAGAACCCTGGGGGAATTACTAAAATACCAATATAGACTATATCAGTGGTATAGTCTATATTGGTATTTTAGTAATTTTCCCCAGGGGCCTGTGAACCGGCCGTCTGCTCACGTGTTGTTCATTGTAAACGCTCTTTATTAGAAGTCGTTGATTTGGTTCTTATTAAAACATATATGCAGAATGTCGTTCAACGTAACGTACTTTCGAAGAGCATACGCAGTTTGTTAATTATAACAGGCGTTTAGCACATTTGGCATTAACATCATTTATATATGGCTTCTACAAGTATGTCTCAGATTGGAAATAAGTCTATTTGGAGCACGATATGAAGTCCTATTCACATTATAGCAATATAAATAAAGAGCGTTTGTGTTAGTATTCCGTGAATGTTGGCAATTAATAAAGAGCGTTTAGCTCAGTGCTTCCATTGTGGTGTATCGTATGTGTATGTCGTCGTGGCGACATATTCGGTTTCCTGGTATTATAGATGCTTCAAAGGCGTATACTGTATTAGAACCTAATATCAGCACTGAAAGGAGCGAACATATGTCTCGCGTCGCCTTAGTAGTATGTTATATGGGTGATGGTTCACATTCTGAGCTACGATGTATAAGTCCATTTAATAACTGAAATAAAACATTTGAGCTCGTTACGTTTGTATAAAATATGCATTGGAAGCATGCAGCTATGTGTGGATGTGGTCTGACGCGAAAACACAGTCAAAAAGCGCGCTCGTGCAGTTAAGTATGCACCAGTCATTATACTGATTATCGCCCTTGCATTAAAATATCACAATTATTCTTAGACACGCCATAGTATCTGTCACCAGACACTGTACCTAGGCATATAACATACACAGAACCAACATTTTCTGTGCATAGCTGTAATAAATTGCCGAGAGCCAGTCTAAAAGCGCGCGAACTTAAATTACTACTTAAGTAGGACTTAATCTTGTTTTGTGAAACGCGTTCTTGAAACGGAAAAGTTACATCATAATATCCACCTTAGATCTTAGATTAAGTCCTTCTTAAGATAATCTTATGACATTGCTTCATGAAACAGGCCCCTGTTACACAACTATACCTTATCTGGCTTGGTCACATGTCAGGCAAAGTGTGCAACACTACTAGAAATATGACAGTTTTTTCAGAAAAGAACCCATGTAAATGCTTGCGCTAATTCATCAGTAAAATTGATTACTACATGAAGATGCATGGTCCGATTCGACCTTTCAATAGGACAACATTTCTAAAGCTACTATTCAGTTTATGAACCGGAGGAGAGAATTTTTTTTTTTTTAAATTGCTATTATTCGTATATATGGCATAGAAATTCGCACAAAACATCCATCAGTTTTTCGTTGAAAACTAGTACAAAAGATCATAATTGAGAACGCTCTTTATCATCTACCACATTTGGGAAATGATGAAAGAATGGACGCTCTTTATCAGAAATGATCATTGGCTTTTTTTTGCTCGCGTGTTAAAATTCTAACAGAAATAAATTCTGCAGATTGCTGTCGTTGCTTAATATAAGTATATTGAAAAGAGTGATCATTTTCTTAGAATTAGCGTATATAAAGTTAACATGACGCAAATATTACATTATATTATATATAATGTAAATTTTATATGAGTTATACCATTTAAGAAAACATATTCCTGAATGTATTAGCATTATTTGTCTTTATTATTAATATCATATAATATGAAGGACTCATTTATTCATGTATACGTGTATGTTATGTATTGTTTGTATATATGTATATTGTATAGCATGTTGCAACATTGGATAAAGATGGATAACTCTAAAAAATCAAGTGGTAATAATAACCACTTGAGTTATCCATCTTTATCTGCAAGACCGTCCGTTTGACCTCATGCTTCTGGCCCAAAACAATTGAAATAACACACTTCAAGAACCGATATCTGATCACTCTGAGCTTTAATGGGTAGGTTCCTCGATTCGAATCAAATATTTGTTTACCCCCGAAGCCAAAGAAATAGTAATTTAGGAGCGTCTGATCGGATTGAGTACCTTTAACTGAACATTCCCTAAGGGATAACTACTCATCAATGAGTATTTATTATAGAAAGGGTTTTTATTGTGTTGTGCAGGTCGTTTTTGTATGCATTGTATCAGATCAACTCGCGATATCTTGAGTTAGAGTGTGAGAAGACGGCACATTTCAATGAGCATCCCGACTCGACCTGATTAAATTGCAGGTATATATGGCATCGATTGGTGCGTAGTTTTGGTGCCACCGTCGATCTATATTTACGTTGATGGTGCTACCATGTTTTATTGATGCAATTAATTTTTCACGAAGTCAACAACGCCGGCTAATTAATCAACAGATGTCTTTGAGATAGAAGTGTTTGCGTTGACGATGTTCCAGTTACAAACATTAACGACCGGAGGCCTCTACTTTTGACGTGCTCGGAAATTTGGACTAGAAGGGAGTCTGAAAATTGTCACAAAGGTCCGGTGCACGGATGCTGTCCCCGGGTTACTTAGGGTGTAAACATTTGTCATATATATATATATATATATATTTGGAAAGTGTGGAGGGCGCTGGCACAGGTCGGTTATCCGATTTCTTATGTAATTATTTCTATGGAACTAGCTAAATTTTGTTAGGTTGTGTCGGAAATTGACATAAAATATTGTGTTGAGCACAAACAAAGGATAATGATGTTGAAATTGCTAAAAAGCTAATTGAACTGCGTGTTAATCAAGGTCTGAGTCTAGATCGAACGAGCATATCTCTCAAACTGGGATTTTTCTTGTAGGCAATAATAACCCGTTTGTCGAGAGGCTCGGTCAATTTAGTGTTTAATAATGCAAAGTTTTTTCTGAAAATGTTTGCGATTTCAACATTTCTACGATTGTAGATCAGAGGAAAGCACAAGAAATATATATATGTATCACGTTGTCTGTCTGTCTGTCCGTTCGCGATTGTTCTCACAAACATCTGGACTATACGCCACCGAATAAGCACGGTGGGGAATCACGTGGTTTCGCGGTTGACGAGAATACCACGCATACAAAACGACCGAGGCGAGTGCAAGCGCGCAAAAAACATAATACACGAGGAACTAACACACAACATAGCATGCTGACTGTTACGAGCATATGCTAGTTTATGTTTTAAACAAGTTGATACATTATTTGTTCGGAAATACTTAGTGGTTTTCTATAACATCAAGATAGCTAAGTTGATTAATCAAGACAGTAAAGTTGATTAATCAAGATTGTAAGTTGATTAATCAAGATAGTAAGTTGATTAATCAAGATAGTAAGTTGATTAATCAAGATAGTAAATAAAAGTGACGTGGCTGTTCTACGCTGCCATCCGAACGTAATGGAAAACATGTCTTGATGGAGGATGGAGAAACATGTCTTGATGGAGGAGGGAGAAACATGTCTTGATTGAGGAGGGAGAAACATGTCTTGATGGAGAAGGGAGAAACATGTATTGATGGAGAAGGGAGAAACGTGTCTTGATGGAGGAGGGAGAAACATGTCTTGGTGGAGGATGTAGAAACATGTCTTGATGGAGGAGGGAGAAACATATTTGAGGACCAGGCGCACGTTTTACCAAAATTTCCTGGTATCTCAAAATGGATTTTCTCAAAATCTGTCAGGAATTGCTAGGTGAAATTTGGTACAAACAATTATTGTGACACAATATTTAAGAACTATCAACCAATTGGATATTATAACCTCATTTACTTTACTTTTATGACATGGAAACTATTTAAAATCACACTGTTTTCCGGTACCAAGAACTTCTGTAAGATATTTTTTTTTCAAAAGTGCAGTTCATATATCCATGATATCTATATTTGAGAATTTTCATGTCATGACTGTTGATCAATGAAAAATTGGGCTGAGATGAGTTGTGGTTCATGAGTTCATAACCAAGTTAAAGCTGACCACCATATCGCTTACCACTAATTCCAGTTGATTGATACCTGCTTGAGTAGACCATACTGCATATTAACATTTGTTTTCATTGGGCTGGAATATCTGTGACTGCTTTATTCTTCATTATAATATATGGGGGTATGCAATACTATATTACAATATTATGCAATGAAAAATCTAACTCAACATTGTGATGAAGCCTCCTCTTGTAAAGCCAAAACAATAAGATATTTGGTGATTGGAGTTGTGTGTGAAATTAATAATTATTGTAGCAGTTCTTGGTACAGAAAGGGACAAAAAATAAACTAATATTTTCAACCTCTCAAATGTATTCAAATCCATTGTTTTATATGTCTCTTAATAATTGCTCAGATTATATATACAATGAAGATGATGATATGAGAAACTCAAGATTTTTTTGCCAGGTAGCTTCAGAATTTTTTTTTGTTGAAAATCTCTTGTCATTTTGGCTAGATGTGTGCAAAACTTGCGTCTCATCCTTAAAACATACAGACAAGTCTGAATGGCGAATATTCCGCATGGTCAATGGTGAGTACAACGCCCTGAAAACATGTCATGAATTGTCCTCCATTTCTTCCTCTTGCATTTTACTGTGAATTTTTATTAATTCTTTAGTTGGTAATTATTGAACAGACTAAAAAATAAGTCACACATGCAAGACATGTTATGGACCATAACATGTCTTGCATGTGTGACTTATTTTCTCAATGTAATTAATTACATTCAATTACATGTAATTGAAAAAACCTTCAATTACAAATTACATCCAATTACTTGGGAAAATGTAATTAATTACATTCAATTACAATTACAAATTACAATTACCCCAACCATGGTTATGGTTACCAGGTAGGATCAACAGTGAGAACATAGGCCCCGTTTGGCAACATGCAAAAATGTGTAATTATTAATCTAGCATGATATACACGCAAGGTATGAGGCGAACAAAGCAAGCATATTAATCACACCCAGACCAGTCCTGTTACCTCACCATATTTGTTCAATACCTGTACGAATAACCGTGACAATGGTCAATATATAGACGCTATAAAACCAGGCAAAACTGCAAGGTCTCTGGAAGTATTCGTTAAAAAATCTTGAATATCATACATCACCATCTCAATTACATATAAAATCTGAACAGTTATTTAAGGGGAGGTCAAGTGACCCTGCTCAATTTTGAATGGGAATTTCTATGTGAATCTGCTAAGCAAAAGTTATAGAGTTGCAAATACTTCTGAGTGTGACTTGATGTGGTATTGAAAACAATATTATAAGTTATTGTGGTGGATTGACGGGTATAACATGGTGTGACATTGGCGGCTTGCACATATAGGCTCCAATCCGTTAACACACCATGCACAATAGGTCCATTCTCACCAAATCGGTGCATTTGAGGAACGAAAATCGAGAAAATTCAAAATCAACAGTATCGTTCAATATTGTTAGTTTATGCAAGCAAGAGTTATGCTGAAACTAAATGTGTAATATTGGCATCATTGCTCTTTCGGGTACATTGCTATGGTACCTGGAAAGTATGGATGAAAAATCGTGTGTTTTCCCTATTGTAACATACGTTACCAGTGAACACACATCGGTAGGGGGTGGTTTACATCGATATTGAACCATTTAATGGTATCACATTGAGTGCTACCCTATGCTGGACCTGCATGCATACAGTTACACGGCCTCATGTTTTAAACACGTACGTGGCTTACGTATACTGTCAAGTATAGATATGCCTAGCTATGACCGACAGTACAGCGGAATAATGATGTGCTTGTCAATGATTATAGTAACGTTTTCAATGGTTTCGTTTTCGACGCTGGCTGTCGGGTTTCCAGGTACATGATATCTGCGGTGGGATATCACATTAGTGCCTATACATTAGCGAGGACACCGATATACCTGAGAGAAGAATGGCGAGCAGACATTTTTGTTGTTGCCATAATATCTACAGTAAGCAATTAGAAATCTAGACATCCGTCCATTTCGATGTTTAAGAATATTATATACAGTATGCAAACCAAACTTATTTCAACTGATATTTTTTTTAATATTATACCAAACTTAAATGTCAAAACATATATTTTCGATAGAGTCACTGGTAACATATTGATGGTTACCACAAATGCCCATGGCCAATTTGCCCTTCCATATATATTATTCCCAGCCTGGTGCTTTTACATGTATGCATCTCCAAGTTATGACCAGTTAACTTCGATCATGACATGAGTCATGCATATAATTTCAGTTAGTGCCAGTGAGTGATCCGTGTATTTTCTGCAGATATATATAATTATCGGCTTTAAATTATCAAAACCGTTATATATTGAAGACAGTTATATTGGGGGTAATACTCATACTAATGGAAGTCAAAGTTATAGTTGAACAATTAAGGGTGATTACTCAAATCGCATGGTTACCTGGCGCATTCTCAGTGGAGTTTAAAATGCAACATAATTATGGAATATATTGTTTGACTTTAATCGTACGTCCCCCGAAAACCATTATTGGTTAGCAACCTGCTATTTTGCTTTGCAGACATTACAAAACAGCCAATATATCCCATTCGTATTTTCCAGTAAGAGCGGCTCAATAAGTTCACGGAAATGTGAAGATTTCTACACATCGTATCGCACACGATTCTTCATAACCTCATTAATTATCATACTAGCAGACAGTTACCCACATATTTGGATCACCGGTGTCCTAAACTCGCGTTATTATTGCCATACAGTGAGATAAAAAAAAAAAAATTTAAATAATTAATTTAGCCAGTAACGTATGTTATAGTAACATACGTTACACCCACATATGTGATAGAGGCTAACACCAGTTGCATACTGTTTTAGAACGAAATTTTGATATTTTTCCGACCAGATAGAAGGCAGCCATCTATAACAAATAACTAATCTCACTCGACCTCAGTGAGATATTCAAAACGTATGGTAACGTATGTTACAGGCTTAAAACAAACCATCAGATTCGGCGACATTCAGACGTTCCAGTGCATCCACGCTTATGCATTTCGAGAAACTCATATATCGTTCGTATAAAGTCAATGGACAGCTAACAATTAGTGCGTTTTATGCATGTTATAAACCAAATAGTGTTCGTGTGGAATAAATTTTATATTCGGTAACGTATGTTACACAGATCTGGCGACAGCTGCTTCTGTGCTATATTTTTCTTGGTCATGATCGCAAATGGTCTTAATGACGTACAACGAAGACAACAAACACTCGCCCAGCTCCAACAGGAATACTGGCCTCGGTCGTCCGACATTATACCTTTTGTGAGCGATTCTTCGTAGAATATTGGCTCGGCGACAGTAACGTATGTTACATTTGCGCATACATAGGAGCAGCTCCCGGCACAAATAATCTACGACCTGTTTACGTGTGTAGTGTTCCAGTTGCGCAATGATAAGGTCTTCCCGCACGCGGCATTTTTGTATCTCTGTCGTCGGTATTCCAACGGAAAACCACCGGCGACACGCATGCGCGGTTTTGCTGAGAATGGACCAATAACGTGTATATTCTGCCGACAGTCCTTGTCATTCAGAGCAATTTGACATTTATTGCAAAGAATGATCAGCACAAATATCTCTATCGATCTCTCCGTAACGTTGTTCAACGTAAATGACGTCATGAAAAAAGCACTGTGTAGGAACTGTTACATCGGAAATCGTTCTATCGCCGGTAGTGTGATGGTTCTTGCCTGATTTGTTACGGTTCCTGATGATTGAAAATAATCAGTTTTGTGACAATATCACGCATAATTATAGATATCTTAAATATATTAAACTTTCCTGAATGAACAGTGGCTGCAGAAGTGCCGTGTTATCGAAACCTGAACTCCAGACCACAATTAACTCGGTATTAGCGAGTTAACGCGTAAATATCAACATGTTACCACTGAAAATCAAGCCACGTGGACGCAATTTCTTTGTTTTTCGTGGCGTATAAAATATGAAACGCATTCTGAAGACAAACACTGACTATAAAGTGTACCCGTGTTATTCTTTTGTAAAACAGCTGAGAAAGTATCCCGATAGGGGTTGATAATTGGGAGCTGTGACATCGTAATCAACACGGGTGCGTGTTACGGTTCTATTTCAAACCGATCATGGCTGTGAAGGTTCTGTCCATGAGATTTATTCGAACGATTTCTGCACTTGGGTCCGAAAATCGTCTTGTGTATCTGACATTTTAAACCAGATAATGACTGTAGCTTATGTAATTTGCATAATAGAACAGGTATATTAAGAAATAACACAATAAATACCTAATACGGGAGATTTAAGTGACATTAATAGGCAGAAATAAAATATTGAAAGTCCCGATGAGTATAGTATCATAATCATGCCCGCCTATATAAATGACCAATGATAATATAAATCTACCCTCAGGAGAATATGATATGTTATATTCATTTACTTAATCTGGGCATTATTGAAAGATCCAGGTGTGACAATATTTCAATGCCAGCGCCATCATATTTCCTCCTCTGAAGTCCGCCTGGGGGACATTTACACATGTTTGTCGCCCAGACATGAATATAACTTATGAAATCACGTTCAACTGAATCACTGATAGGTTATGACGAGATTGGTGTGGTGGGGGGGGGGGGGCTTGGGGAGGGGGTGCTTAATTGGTGTCTATCCCCAACTTTGGTCAAAATGTTCAACAGTTACAAATTTCTTATCTTTCAATAGATTGGTTTGAAATTTAACACCAACAATATGTTGAAATTGTTCTCTTAATTTGATTTGACAACAATTAATAGTGGGGATTTTTTCGTTTTTAGACTAACATTTGCATACTTTCCTACACTTTAAACATGTAATCAACCATATTTGACATATACAAATGGACACCTCTTCTTTAGAGTTGATCCAGAACTCATGATGGGTGGACATGAAGTACTAGTAGGGAGCAGGTGTGATCTAGTTTTCTATATGACATTTACTCCCCCCCCCCCCAATTGGCAAGAAACTGGTTTAATGGACAAATAATCTAATTTTGCTTTGTATTAAATAATGTATGCTCTTTTGCAAAATAAATCATCTCTCTCTCCATCTGTTGGGAACATTTCCAATCTTGTGGGGGTGGAGCGCCAGGTTGGAAACTTCCAACACTTGGGAATCTTGAAGCCAGTCTATATGTTTTTTGCAATTTTCAGGTTCAGATATCCACATTTTCTCACTAGGCCCATGTATCCTGAGTTTCTCCCCCGGTCTGCATGGTGGCCAATCAAAGGCTACTGATCAATTCACTTCAGAATGGTATACAATCTAGAGCTATAATGTGTCATGCAGTTGGGGAAAACCAAAGCCCATGCCTTGTGCATGAGTTTGGTCTGTTTCAAGGGGATGGTGCGGTTGGAAATTCCAAGGTGGACGCGGCCCCAACATTGGATACCCTCCAGCCCACGTCCCTGCTCACTTGACACGTTAGTATCGAGGAATAATAATGTGCCTTGTAATAGCCAGGTTCAGACACCCATAACACGAATTTTTAATGATTCATTTGTATGAATGTTTAGCTAATAATTCAAACAATCTGTTACTGCATGTTGAATTTAATAGCTGAGCATTCCTACAAATGAATCAATAGGATTCAAGTAGCTGCTCTTTATAGCACATTTAGTCATCAAAGAATTAACATCCATATAATAATATTTGTAACTGCATGATTCTTTTCTCTTTTTTATATGTTACTGCTCGTTGAACTTAATAGCTAAGAATTCCTACAAATTAATCAATAGGATTCAAGTCAATTCTCATTACAGCGCATTTAGTAACCAAAGGTTTAACATCCATATAATAATATTTGTAACTGTAGGATTCTTTGCTTTTTTATATTTTCTATTAAAAAATCAGAGATCCCTAGTCAATCTAAAATATGATTGAATGGAAGATTACCGTGCTTGTATATGCTTTAATAGCTGCATATTCTAGAATTCTAGAATTTAACCTAGATAATCAGCATCCAGCAAGCGGATGCCCGACATAAACTTCATAAACTGCGTAATCAGAGCATTGTATGGGTGTCAACTAACTTTTAACGTCTTATTTTTGGCTTTTTGTTGAGTAAAATACGTCTATGAAAATAGACAACACAATAGCCGATGTGCCCGGCCCTCTTCGTCCGGGCTATTTAGGGATTTTTTTGTGATCGTCTCCGCCTGGGCAAACTATTGTTCGATCGGCCCGGAAAAAATGCCTATATGAGCGAATATGGTCAAGGTCAAGGACATGGTCGCACGTGAAATTGGACCCGCGCCCATATTGTTCCCGGGATCAAAGTAGGCCTACATTATACCAAATTTGAGTCGGATTGGTCGAGGTCCAGAAAGATGCCTATATGAGCGAGGTCAAGGTCAAGGACACGGTCGCAATTGAAATTGGACCCGCCCATATTGTTCCCGTGATCAAAGTAGAACCAGCTACCAAATTTGAGTGGAATCTGTCGAGGTCCGGAAACATGCCTATATGAGCGTATCTGAGCGAGGTCAAGGTCAAGGACACGGACGCACGTGAAATTGGACCCGCCCATATTGTTCCCCGGATCAAAGTAGGCCTACACACCAAATTTGAGTCGGATCGGTCGAGCAGTTTTTCGAGTCTATAACACAAATACATATATACAGACAGAAGTTCCAAAATATATAATAGACTAGCCATTGAGCCCGACGTTGTCCGGGCTATTCAAAAACCAAATTTCAAGTCGATAGCTCCACCCGTTTCCGAGATCTGGTCACATACAAAATTTCAAGTCGATAGCTCCACCCGTTTCCGAGATCTCGTCTGCGCATGCGCGAATCTGGCGTCGCACGGGCTCGGCGACCCGATAAAATTCGTATCAGGGGCAAGGTACATTCACATACCAAATTTCAAGTCGATAGCTCCACCCGTTTCCGAGATCTCGTCTGCGCATGCGCGAAGCTGGCGTCGCACGGGCTCGGCGACCCGATAAAATTCGTATCCGGGGCAAGATACATTCACATAGCAAATTTCAAGTCGATAGCTCCACCCGTTTCCGAGATCTCGTCTGCGCATGCGCGAAGCGGGCGCCGCACGGGCTCGCCAATACGACAACGACGACCGCCTGGTCAAACTACACACACGTACCAAGTTTCGTCCCGATCGGTCGAGAATCGTGGATTTGTATTAATGACAGACAGACATACAAACATACAAACAGAGGTCTTCAAAATATATATGAGACTAGCCGATGAGCCCGACGTTGTCCGGGCTATTCAAAAACCTAATTTCAATTCGATAACTCTACCCAGCCCGACGTTGTCCGGGCTATTCAAAAACCAAATTTCAAGTCGATAGCTCTACCCGTTTCCGAGATCTGGTCTGCGCATGAACGAAGCTGGCGTCGCACGGGCTCGGCGACCCGATAAAATTCGTATCCGGGGCAAGATACATTCCCATACCAAATTTCAAGTCGATAGCTCCACCCGTTTCCGAGATCTCGTCTGCGCATGCGCGAAGCTGGCGTCGCACGGGCTCGGCGACCCGATAAAATTCGTATCCGGGGCAAGATACATTCACATAGCAAATTTCAAGTCGATAGCTCCACCCGTTTCCGAGATCTCGTCTGCGCATGCGCGAAGCGGGCGCCGCACGGGCTTGCCAATACGACAACGTCCACCGCCTGGTCAAACTACACACACGTACCAAGTTTCGTCCCGATCGGTCGAGAATCGTAGATTTGTATAAATGACAAACAAACAAACAGACAAACAGACAGACAAACAGACAGAGGTCTTCAAAATATATATGAGATAAAATACAAGACAGATAACTCTATATATCCCGTCTACGCTCACGCTTTACGAAGTCCAGCGCAATGAAATTTCACTATTGTTAACCGGCTGTTGACTCATGGAAATGTCGGGCCTGCAAAACGCGTTATTTTTCACACTAGCTGGCGACTGTGAATTTTGATAGGCGTAACACAGCTTATTGGATAAGCATAGAAAGGCAGTGTAATTCGTCAAAATTAATGACAAGTGGTGCAAATTTCAACTTAATGCATAGTTTGTTGTGTTTATCTTTGTATACTTTCACAAAATTGGCAGTTTGAACCATGTACCATGGCAAATATTAGCAATAGTTTTACCCGTATAGAACGATTAATGGGGATAGAACCGACTCGATCAGGAGAGAACCCAAACAATAATCAAAATTCGCGGCTCTTGTCGTTGTTATGACTCGCACAGTGAATTTTTCGTTATTAACACGCTCATTGGTGCCACAGATTGTTATGGGATCGAAAATAACTAATCGAATTATCACCTAGATGCCTCAAAATTGCGTTTTAACTGTCAAAAAGTCGTGAAAATGTATAATTTCGATCAGCAAGAACCGTCACAAATCAGGCAAGAACCATCACAAACCGGCGATAGAACGATTTCCGATGTAACAGTTCCTACACAGTGGAAAAAAAGCAAGCCAGACAGAGACGATGAAACGTTTGTCTTGCATAGTTTCGCTTATGGTAGCGAGGTAATGTCGCAAGAGCTATACTCGTCCTTGACCTCAATAAATGGTATACTCGTAGGGCGCGCATCTATAATCTCAAATCGACTCCATTCCACCCGCATGTGCAATTTGACTTATATATCAAGATGTTCCACCCACTTTGTTGTTCTAGAAACCACCCGAAAAAGACCCGTTAATTAGTTGAATATAACGTGACTGCAACTTCTAAGGTGAAGGTCGAGTATAGCTCTTGCGACATTACCCCTATACCTTCGCTTATGTTGACGGTTCTAGACGTAAACATGGGAGATGTTGCGCGGCTCTCTGGCCAATCACAGGCGCTGTTTCATACCTACGACGCAACATAGGTATTAATGTGGCGGGTCCGCGTGGAACTTGTTCCATTATATGCAAAGTAGGTGAAATGTTGTAATAATTTACCTAGCGCATCCTTCAATTAAATGTCACCACTGTTCAATTATATACCTGCTTTGGTTCCCGGACAACTGCTCCATACATAACGTTTGTCCCGGATTTGCATTAAAATCCCTATTCAAAATTTGTCACTTCAACTCCCTCTTAAGAGAAGACCAAACATGTGTATTTTAATACATTTTGCTATGTTAATAATATATTATCGCTCCTCGTGTATCACGAAATGATATAGAATAATTTCACAAAACAAGAAAATCACCATAGGGGAGACCCGGGCAAAGCGGATCGCCCCGATAATGCGGGTCACCTTTATTATTTCAATACTAGCAAATTGTTCGGATTCCATCCGTATTTTAGTTTTTATACATTTCTGCATGTAACCATGTACTCAGAATATGTGTGCCCAAACACAGAGGCGTGTCGTTTAAAACGAGTAAATATATCTAATATATATTTTGGTACTTCTGTCTGTTTGTCTGTTAGCTATGGCCGGGAAAACGGCTGGACCGATTGAGCTCAAACTTCCAATCTAAGGTTAAAAAGCCACGGGAAGTTTTGGAGAATCTCCGAGCACCCCTAGCTTCTCCACTTCCAGTCACCAAAATGACCGTCCTTGGCACTGTGGATTTAATCGCGTTGATAGTTAAAGAGCGTTCGTATCCGCAGTGTCGTTGATAAAGAGCGTATGCGTGTAGTGTGATTCTTATGTCTGGGCCAGACGTTAGTGTGTCTGTATCCAGACATGAGCGTGTTGTGTGATACTTATGTATGTCTTCGTACTTAGGGGTTCCAAGGAACGGGGGAGATTTTCATCGGGTAAGTTTTTCCGCCCGAGGTGATCTTCACATTGAAACGGGTACCCACACACGTACCTCTTTTATGGACGGGTACCATCACGGGACGGGTACCATCATTTCTCTTGATTAAAAGGGCAGAATTAACTAAAATTACAAAATTAACGGATTTCGACGAAATTTGATACCTAGGGAAACTTTTGTCGGGGGTGGGGGTGTTTTCGACTGGTCAAATCGTGACCCGACCTGACCTTGACCTTCAAAATGGTCAATTTAACGTCAAATCTGGTAAAACGGACGGATTTCGACGAAATTTTGTACCTAGGGGTACTTTTGTCCGGGGAGTATTTTGGACGGGTCAAACCGTTACCCCGACCTGACCTTTACCTTCAAAATGGTCAATTCAAGGTCAAAGCCCGGACGAAGTCGGGTCACCTGCTAGTACTATATATTATATAAATAAAAAACGAGCGCACCACTTTAACAAACACATCGTTATGAATATAATTTGTTACAAGGGAGTTCACAAAATCTAATACGTACTCGCGTCTAACGGTCATAATTCACAAACGCCTGAACCAATTCCTAACGTTCCAACGTCAATCGATCGAGTAAAAGCTATATTTTACAAATCCGGTAGAAAATTCCAGGATAAACTGTTCGGCAACTTACAAAACAGACGATGAACAAACAATTAATGGAGAGTACCGGCTCCGCGTGACCACGTTTTACTGCAGGAGAAAACAGACCGTCGATTTCAAACTCAATATTTAAATAAACCCACCTTTTGTACAACACTTTTACATGTACCGTCATATTTATTGTTAAAGTGCCAAAATCAATCGCATAGCTGAATCCATGTCTCCACTCATTTCCAATATTTAAGCAATAATTTCAAATTAATTTTACATTGAAAATGAACTCAATGACTTGCTTGACGACCACGCACTGAATATTCATTCTGATCATTGATTGGTCAAATCGGCATCACACGTATTTTGTCTACCACGAAATCGCTTCGTAATTATATCTAACGCTAATTACCGGAACCACTCATTATATAGGAATATGAGGGGAACAATGCTCATGCAGTGTCGCTGATATATTACGTTCGATGTTTGCACTGTTGGACCAGGAAATTAACCAGTCTATTCAACAAGAGACATTGAATGTCAATCTCTACCAGAGCGTACCAGTCATACGTTATTTCTGACTCTGTCACCGGCTGGGTACTTCTCTGTGTTTCTATATTTAGCATGGGGTTTTCCAGCAAAAATGGCGAAATCCGATCGCTTCAAAGTCAACTTTCTTTGTGCTTTGAGAACAATTCCCGCACTAAAACATAATGGCAGAATGGAAAATCAGAGCGATAGTTTTATTGACGATTTTCGCAAGCTACTCGTCAAAATTGCAGCAAATTAGAACTCTTATGTTTGACTTGCCGTGCGAGTTGTGACAATGTCGTACACGTGCGGTTAGATTTTTATGTTGATAAAACAATCGGAGAACCGAATCACACAGTTTCGAAATATAGTTCTTCGGTTTTAATGGGACTTTTCAAACTTAAGGTTCAAAATTTACACAAATTTTGTTCGATATTTTGTGTACTTAACAAGAGCAGCGTGTTGCTCTGTTCGCTTAGTATATAACTTAATACCGCGGAAGTCCACAAAATGTGGACAAAATGTCGCTGATAGCAGCGGTCTTGCCGAGTCATCAATGGATGTAAATCCTGCATGGAGTTTGATTAAATGCGCGCCAATAAACATCACAAGCAGAAGAGTCATACTATATCAATGGCAGACAACAGCTTAGATAGATATCTTCATTCACAGTTTATTATTCAAATTATATATACTTTTTGCAAACTAAGACCGAACCTCGCACACTAGATTGGTCCTTAGTTACCCTAACTGATCAATATGCCCAATTCGTAGTAACATATAATTGATCATATATCAGCCTCAGTGTCATATGCTTATGAACAGATTGGATGTGCACATATTGACTAAAGCAATATTTATATGTAAATATTAGCATGATTTAGAACATCCGGCGTTTCGGGACCGGTTACAATGTAGCCAAACATGTTATGTGTTTTATCTGTGAACAAATATACACATGTATAAGCTAACAATTCGTTATTAATGCAAACCCGCATCCATAATGTGTATGATGGCATGTACCCTATCCCTGACTATAATGCCACCAATTCTAAAAATATAAACTATTAACTTTATATATTATAAAACTCATATAATGGCAATCACTATATTTGTGAATATGTTTTCTTTTAGAAATTTTGGTGCCCCTTCCCTAAACACCGTCCCTTCCTCTGGCACCTTTAAAATACATGCACCATCCGTTTCCTCGTAAAAAGGTATACCTGTATCTAATGTAACAGTCGACGAAAAAAGAAACTTTATCAATATTGGTGTTCCGACCGACAACCCTTTCCTGGGCTTCAGAAAAATTAAACTACACATTAGATTTCTCAATTCATGGGGATGCCTATCTATAATTTAAATTGTAATTCAAGGTGAATATTTGTCGCACGCATTTTGATTGGCCGAGAACTGCTAACTTTATTGTTATGTGTAATCAGAACGTACCCATAGATTTGATCACCGAAAAAGGATATGTCACTTCATATCATGCAAATTCTTGCAGATTTTTTTTAAATAATTGGAGGATTGAATTACAATTGAGATAAACGTACCCTATTTCGTTGGCAAGCCGACTCGTTCACAAACTGTTTTTATATTCAAATCCCCGATTATCCAACTCAACGGAGTACGTTTATCTCCTAAATAAAATGGTTTTTTTTATTAACAGTTTTGGTGCCACTCTCCAACCTCCATCCCTGATTTCGACGTTATCAAATTGAACCACACCATTCCCCCGGTCCACATCCTTGACTCAGACAGCAAATTTTGTTGCTCACCCTTTTTTCACTCCTGAATTATCTTCCTCGTAAAAAGTTACCACTGTTACAGTGTTACCCCCTTTTGGAACCCTCTACTCAAGATGGTCCCATGCATATTCCAATGTCTCGACATGCAGACAAATAGACAACTATAAGATGCAATAATCACTGTCAGTGTTGGACATAACCTTCATGCCATAGGCCTAAGTAGTTCATGCCACGAATCTCTACAATTGCATAGCCATATTAGAGATTCACGACATGATCTAAGGCTTAACCCTTTACCCAACAAACCGGCCAAAACCGGCCAAATAAAGCTTCAACAGCCTAAAATATCTTCGGTCTGTCTCAATAGAACCATACAAATATGGATATCATTGGAACCGGCTCCTTGACCACATTGTGATAGATACAGTTATGCCCTGTGCCAATGCATTCTCTTATATATGCGAGTCGACCATAGGTCGCCTCGCATATATAAGAGAATGCATTGGCCTAAAAAACATCTTTTTTAAACACTTTTTACCATTTTTTCTTACATTCTTTAACAATTTTATAATTTTTAATGTGTTAAGCCAATTCATTCTCTTATATATGCGAGGCGACCTATGGTCGACTCGCATATATAAGAGAATGCATTGGCACAGGGCCGTTCTGTTGGGTAAAGGGTTAAGGAGGATAACTCCAAAAAGAAAGATTAATTGAACCGTTTCCTTCAGAATTTACAGTTCTGCAAAACTGAACGCTGTGAAATAATATTTCATTACTCTTAAAGTTGATATGTCCCAATATGACCATGGTATAACTATCTGCCGAATTTTATAACAGCTAATAATATATATAAATAGAAACATAACCTCGAGCTCCCATTCCCGCGACAGCATTGTAGGGCTAGAGAAGCCCAGCAGTAGAGCCTGCTGATTCATCTACTAAATCTCTAAATGGAAAAGAAAGCGATCGGGAAAGAGTGTTTCGCTCGTCATCATGATCCCGGTGCAAGAATATGTGAAATCGGCGGGGGACGAAGAAGACCATATAGGCTTGTCCGTGTTGACTGGCGGCGATATTTGCAGCCAATTTATTTAATTATATAATGAGCGGCCAAATCCAAAAAGGGCCTTAGTTTTCGAGATAGCACTACCCTTGGTAGAAAAATTTATAACTTTTTCTGGAAGGTAAATCAATATCATTTTCGAAACTGACTCTAGGTCTTGTGTGGTAAGACTATTTGTGAACGTACCCTATATACCGACAAATTAGTCTATTTTCAACGGTTTACCAATACCCAATTGGTTAATATGTCATTCAAATGACAATATATATAACTATATATGTGTTATTATGAGGCAAATGTTAATACTAGATACGACTGATCTGATTTGTTCTGGTCGGTTTTAGTTCGCAACGCCGTTGTATAGAAAGTAACGTTCTGCGTTCATAACAGAATCATGCACGATTCAGACAAACTGTCGCTCATCAACTCTGCACACAAAAAAATTCATGTTACACATTTTTGTGTGTGGAAAAAGTGGAGCATTTCCTACTTGAAAATGGAAATCTTATTAGCAGAAACCTATAAATTTTGAAATAATAGGCAAAACCCCCCCCCCCCCCCCCCCCCCCAGTGCCATAACATTCGAAATAAAGCAATCGCCGGGAATTGGAATAAAGAATGATGAATAATGCGCAGTGTTTGGTTTATTTTATATAGATCACACATACGAAGTGTCAGATGCGAATTTCCATCCATCTGAACTGTTATACGAGTAATATGATCATACGCAAGCGTAATTAACGAACCAAAGCTAAAACAATCACATAGGGATTTCTGCATGTAGCGTTTAAAACAATTCTTGTCAAAATCACTTTATAGATTTCCACCAAATAAGATTCACATGCATAAGACTTATGTTTGGTGGTGTAATTAAAAATAGTTATATATGTTGTCGAGAGTGCATGGAACTGAAACTAACCATTATGTTACTTGGCGTGCTGGGGGAGCTCTCCGCTTCAGATACGCAGGATGTTCATATCGGTCATAACATGTCATCATGTCGATTTCAACGATAGTCGACAAACAACGTCATCGTGTAACTTTCACCATTGACCGAATTTGCATGGAACTGGATGTATCTTCTGCTTTGTTCATAAGTATGTGTTTTAATTCTATTCAAGAAAATAGGATATATATGGATTATCAGATGCATGTAAGTATGCAGACTTATGATAACAATCAAATCCATATTAAATATTATCTTATTTCCTTTCGCACGGTATAGTCTCTACAGAATCATGCAGTATTGATCAACTGGTGTGCATCAGTTGGAAAATAAAGCTTTGAGATACACGTAGATCGTGTTGAGTTGTGGTGCTTTTAGTTTATTTAAAAAACAAATATTAAAACTTCCTCGGGTCCGATGATTTGATCCAGTAGAGTGCCTGAGTGACCCGTTAGAAATGCATTATGGACCTACTTTCCCTGATAAATAAAAACAAATAAATGATTTTATGACGTTTATATAAATAGGATAATGTTGCACGTCGACTGATATGGGTTGGCCTCTTGACAGCCGATTGCGACATTAATGCTTTAAGCCCACAGATCTACTGTGCGACATTCGTGCTCCCCGAAATTCAAAACAACAGCGTTGTATTAGATAATAATTGGTGACGTCACAAAATCAGATGTAGTCTATCTACGACCCAAAGCGTCCGGATTTGGTTCGTTATCAAAATACAAGATGGTGTCCAATATGGTGGCCAATTTTAATTTTAACACTTACTGAACGGTCAGACAAATATTCAGAAAAAGAAAATTCGCGATTTGACCTTGAATTGACCCGATTTCAAGGTCAAGATTACGTCACACGGGCAAACGAATAGGCTTACGACACTCCCCGTACGAAAGTATCCCTATACACTAATTTTCATCAAAATCCCGTGATACTCGGGCGTTTGACCTTGAAATGACCCGATTTCAAGGTCAATGTCACGTCGCACGGGCAAATTAATAGACCCATGCCACTCCCCGGCCGAAAGTACCCCCACATACCAAGTTTCATCGAAATCGGCTCGGCCGTTTATCTTGAACTATATATAGTATTTATAGTATATAGTGTTTATGGTTTGGTTTATGGTACACTGGCCACATCACGACGTTGTAGATTTATTGGGGAAGGAAATACACCGCAGATGATTAAGCTCCCCGTCAAATTAATTTACTAACACACAGCACAGAGATCACACACACTAACTTGCCAAAATAGTCGGAAGTTATTTTCATTCAAGGTCACACATCAGTGCTTATCTGGATTCTAAAAACCTTTGTCGTTTCTGATGTGTTTGTAGGGAGCTACAAGTAACCCATAGTAAGTCAGCGTGATGCGATCAACTAACAACACTGACAGAAATATCGTGATCTCGTATGCACAGTAGTCATTTATGTTTCTCTAGAAAACCTGGTGTCTTGTTTAAATGCCCATGCAATTGATGAAAAGGCATAGTTATACATAATATGAATACTAATCAATAAAAAAGGGTCAATTAGAAATGAATTTCACATATGCTTATGTCTCTATATATTGTCTGGTAAACATGCCGTCATCAGAACCGTGGTTGACCTTGAGTCATTGAACGCTAATTGATATTGACTAACAGAGCCATATAATACTTATGTTTGAATGCATTCCCGCGAAGAGAAGCAAATGTTGCTCACACAGTTTTAGATTAATGTATGGCGCTGTGCTATTCCATTCCAAATATTATTATTATTAAAAAGCTAAATTAATGTGTGATATCTACATTCAACTATCAGAGCGAACAGGGTGAAATCATTGGAACGGTTTCTGAATACTTCCAAATGGTGTGATTAGTTCTTTTTGCTCTCGACTACAATCCTCAGTGGCTCATTTATGACCATGGGGATGGTTAAGTGTTAGTCTATTATTTCACAAATTGATAAGATTGGTGAATGATGAAACTTTCCGTCTGGTCTTAAATGTTCTCCTATGTGGGCATGACAATGCTTATACAATACACCACTGGGGACGTTGCCTCTTCCTGAATATTTCGTACATATATGTCCGCTCACCTAGTCTTAATATTAAAAGTGGCCGCCATATTGAACGCCATCTTGGATTTTTATACCCTTCTAATTTCTGGGGAAATTAAAATTAGCGCGATCTGTAAGTTTGTTTTTGACGAGTATGGTCAGTCCTATTTTGCACTTTTCCGGAGAATGGCCCATCTTAATGCTTAATAACCATCTTACTGAATGGTGATGCAAAATTACCCTAAGAAAGCTTTAGGAAATAGATAAGCCAGAATCAACGAAATTGGTTTGATGTTTTGATGTTGTACTTGTGGCATATATGCATTGTGTTATTATAATATAATTGTCCCAAGTTGTATTTCTAATGATGCAGACAAATTGTTATCGAAGCACTGACTAGAAGTTGTGCATTATTGGCTTCGCATATAGCACATAAATCACCAGTGTCACGTTCACCCTTGTCGTTGGTTATTTTTTCCCGATGTGAATCTCGAAGTTTGTATAGTCTAGCATTGCCAATTAGTTTCAGTAATCCGATTACATATGCACGTTCATCACAATAGTAAGCCGCTCCATCGCTACACCTTTTAAAGGCCCACTTAATTTTCGAACCCCCAGATTATTTTATATAAAATATAAGCCATATTATGTACCATGAACCCCCAGATTATTTTATATAAAATATATGCCATATTATATACCATTTGAAAGAGGAAGCTCCAAAACATTGAATTATCAACTTATCCGGTGTAATAAACTGTGGACATGTTGTTTTTGTTGAGTTGCCAATGCGTTTTGTCATCAAGATTGAAGTAAAAATCAGTATTATTCTCAATGCAGCGCGGAATAACTCTATATATTAAAGATAGAGTTCTTCCCCTTTCATTGAAAAAAGTTTGAATTCTGTTGCATTCTGGGTGCCAGAGGGGGAAGTCTTCAGCAGTTTTCTATTATAGTATTTTAATCATATTTTATGACATAGATTGTTATTAAAACCGTATGTCAAGTCACTGAACAAATTATATATCCACTTTAAATATGTGTTGTTTTTCCGTTGAATTTGAAATTGAACAGATTATCGGAGAAGCATGTTTTCACTTATGATTTTAATATATGTGCGCATTATTTATGGCGATGTATACTGTTCTATTCGGAACGATAGACCGACATCAGTATAATGGGTAAGAATATATTAATTAGGTGATCGGCGCCAACAAATAGTTTTGATCAATTTTGCTAACCGTGCCCCCCCCCCATTCCTGTCTCGAACCGACTCAACCTTTTGGGTTTGAATACACTATAACCGGATGTTATTATCTGTGACCGGCGAAAGAGGCGGGCCAGACATTATAATATAATTATATAAATGAAAACGGCGGGGACGTGGGTGCAACGAAATCGAAAACAAAGCGTCTGTTTTGATTAATGGCTCACTGATAACGTGTTATCTTACTCATTATATGGCATACGGATGTGCAGTCCCATGCAGACGGAATCCGGATGTGCAGGCCCAGATAATCGCCATGAGAGTTAGGCATAAATCATCATGTCGCCTGTCAGGTAAGCGGATCTGTGTCGTTACCTAATTATTTACAATGAGTTTCTAAGAAATGTTTCTCATTCGGTTAACGAACGAGAGGCCGATCACAATCGGCAGATGTTAACCCATCCCTTGGCGATAGTAAATTACTATGATCGGAATCATAAATGAGAGTTTTGCTGTTGAAATATAGAGTATACTGTTATGTACTATTATTATTATAGACAATTGTACATAACACAAATTATTGGAATTGATGGGTCACTCGTTTTTATATAAGAGAATGCACTGGTACAGGATCTGTAATGCTGCACCACCACAGCCTTGGGTTAAATATGAAAGGTGACCTGGACATGGAATACTTGGGTTAAGAGAGTCCAATTTAAGTTTACAATGTATCAAATTCTACCAACAATATAGATCAAGATAAGCCACCTCACTGCTGACCCATTAATATCAATTATATAGCAGAACTGTCAACAAATCACATGAATTGTTTATGTTGAAAGCTGACATCTCTATTAAACCAATAACATTTATAATGACCTCAGACCATCTGTAGAGTGATATCTTCAGCTGTACAAGGCAGCACAGATATCCAAGTCTACTGTTAATATCATGTGATGTGTATTGTTGAATCTTTATTTTAAATTAGATACCATAGCTTTCTTTATCAGATTATCTGCACATTGGCATAAGAGACATCAGAAAATAATATAGCCTTATCAATAGCTAAGTAGTCCAAAGGCATGGGATAGAATTCGTGAATTGGATTTAATGTCGCTCCAAACAAATTTACCAGTACATAACACAAGATTTTGGACCGATTTAAACAAATTTGGTGTGGTGACTCGGTGTACCCTTGGCAGAGTTATAATGGTGTTAGTTTTTCAATTTTTGCTAACTTTAAAATTTTTTTTTTTTTAATTATTTAAAAAACAAAAAATATTACATATTTTTTTTATCTATTTATTTATTTAATTTTTTTTTTTAAGAGTGAATTTTTTTCTAAAAAGGCCATAACTCAGTTAAAAATAGTCGGATCAAACCCATATTCGAACTCGATCTGTCTTTTGTGCTGAGAAATTCATATACAAAATTTGGTTCCGATCAGATAGAAAATATTTGAGTTATCGCACCATGCGTAGAGTGTCTACAGACAGACGGACGGACTAACGACGAGTGGTCAATCCGGACAACGACACTATGTTTACCATACTATGGTATGGGTAAACATAAAAACATATTCATCTCCGGAGAACACGTCATGCCAAGGACATATATACCCGTTGACAAAGTGTTAATATCCGTGATAACCAGTGGGGTCAGGAAACAATTTGCAGACACAGGGCTGATATATTTTTTGTTTGCAGCACTATGAGTACCCACCACCCCCTCCCCCTTCGTGTAAACAAAATATTTTTCCCGCCCAGGGTTTTGGGACCCACCACCAAACTCTCAGTTCAATTGACTTTACCCAGCTTTTCCAGGACTGTTCTTGTATATTATACTGTTCCGTTCCGTCACCCATAACCGCTATCCACTCTGATCCTACCTAGATACCTTTAGAAATCACCAGTATATATGTTCAAAATTCAACAACTTAAGACAGAAAAAATCACAGCAAATGTCCAAACAGCTGATCAAAAATTAATTTTATCCAAATGTATCCTGATTTAATATATTAATATATATATTTGTCCAACACGGACATACATTGAAAATGTTATTCATATATATTGAGAAACAATGGAGAAAACGCAACATAACATGGCGCTCCGCTTGCGCCTTTTAATTGGACTGGAGCCGGAGTCGGCCTTAAACAAACGTGTGCGCATGCGTATAAAATAACACGACGAGGAGAACCAAACTAAGGGTAATCAATTCCCATGGGGGATAACTGAAAAAATTATATGAATTGCATGCTGTATCTCGTCCATGCAATACTTTCAACAGCAGCAACAACAACAAACTATCTATTATGTTCATATCCTTGCGTATAGATAGGTATGAATTTATGCCAGTGAGTAATCGAACATAACTTGCTTATTACTACAAAACAAATACTCCTCTTTGTGAGGATAACAAATTTTGATTTTAGGCTTAAATTAATGATATTTCATCCGCATGGTTATTTAAAATAATTCACGCACTTTGTCTGCCTTATACTAACCCCGGGTGTGACATCAGAATGTTTTGCATAAAGTTGTGGCCACGAGAATATGAATTCGTGGCTACGAGAAAAAGGTCGTGGCCACGATAATAAATTCGTGGCCACGAGAATAAAGTCTAAGGTTCCGACGATCATTTTGACACCGTACCCAGTTTCTACCACCAACAGTGTGGTATTGTTGGAATCTACAGAGTTAACCTATGGTGAATACTCCGGGCTACGAGAAAAAGGTCGTGGCCACGATAATAAATTCGTGGCCACGAGAATAAAGTCGTGGTCACGAGAAAAAATTCGTGGCCACGAGAATATGAAGTCGTGGCTGGGGACTTAACCCGCAGAAAATTGACCCACACTTTAAAGACAACACATATTATCTATGCATATCTAAGGTTCCGACGATGATTATGACACCGTAACCAGTTTCTACCATCACCAACAGTGTGGTATTGTTGGAATCTACACAGTACTGACACATAGAGTTAACCTATGGTGAATGCTCCGGGCCGAAGACTTAATCTGAAAGAAAATTGACCCACACTTTCAATAAACACCTTTATTATGCACGTTTAAGGTTCTGACGATAATTATATCCCCGTCCCCAGCTTGTATCCCCAACATTTTGGTATTGTTGGAATCTCCAGAGTCTCCGCATATTTGTTTATGTCCAATACAGAAACATAGAGATACCTACCCCATGGTGATTGATCCGAGCCGGAGACTTCGTCCGCAGAAAATTGACCCGCACTTTCAATGCAACACCCTTACTATACTATAAAGGTCCCGACGATCGTTATGACACAATACCCAGGTTGGACCCCCAACATTTTATTATTGTTGAAATCACCATTGTCTCCTCGATCTATACATGCCCAATACTGACACGTAGAGTTAACCCATAGCGAATGCTCCGGGCCGGAGACTTAGACCGCAGGATATTGACCCGAGCACTTTCGATTTATCCATTAAAGATGCATAATCCGAATTAACGCTCTCAAATGGCTATTTCTTTGGCTTCGGGGGTGAAAAATATTTGATTCGAGTCGAGGAACCCATCCATCAAAGCTCAAGAGTGATCAGATATCGATTTTTGAAATTTTTTATTTCTCAAAATGTGCAATTAGTTGTGGCGCAGAAACGAGTCGTCAAACCGATTGTCTCGGATAAAATTTCGGATGAAGATGGATAACTCTAAAATCAAGTGATTATACGGCAAAATTTCGCGACAGGCAAGTAATAATACGGCCATATTTCGTTGAACAACATCAAATAATTTGTTTTGCGAAATTTTATACCATAGTTGACAGCCGTTAGCATTATTATGTTGTAATTAATCGATTCTGATAACAAAAGCGTATTTTGAAGAAATGTTGCTGTTGTTGTGACTTGATGATATGGGGACCGTCTGATCGGATTGAGTACCTTTAAATGCATATACATGGATGTTATGCGGCCGGATGATCATTATGACACCGCGCTTGTTCGACTTTTTTCTCGTGGCCACGAATGTTTTTCTCGTGGTAACGACTTTATTCTCGTGGCCACGACTTTAATCCCGTGGCCACGACTTCATATTCTCGTGGCCACGATTTAAAAAATAATTCAGATATCATCTCCGGGGCTCCACATTATTCTTCAATTTTCATCGTTTTTCATAAAACTTTGGGGGATGATTCGAAATAGACTGTGATGAAAACAAACTTGCTTAAAAAACAAAACACTTCAAGCTTGTATGATCTTGTATCCGTGATGTTTTACCTATATACGCCCATGCCACACCTCTAGAATAACCACCGTTGCTTATTGTAGAATTAGGAGATTATTGGAAATCGAAACTATATTCGACCTAAAAACCTTCCCTTTTGGTTTAGTTCATGGGGCCACACAGGGATGTGGCCTGGTGGTCTCCGATGGGACGTCTACCTTGACATTTCCAACTGTATACATGCAGCCATGAACTAGACCAAACTCACAAGCTCGCGAAATTACATTTGCACCTCGCCCCTCAACTGGTAAATAAAGCTGTCCAATTTCAAAACAAAAAGGACACAAATTACCGCTTGGAAAACCAAACTATGAGAACAATTTCAAACTTATTGTGGTGTGAAATTTCCAAAGTTATAAATTCAATGTTGGCATCCCCGAGCGAACACCTCGATTCATGCATGATGATGTCGGACATCTTCAACTGTTTACATAGGAATGATGATTCAAAAGATTGGAGATGAAACTTACCTTGTCAATCCATGTGTGTTAGCGGGAATATTATGTTTGTTAATCCTTTAAACATATGAACCAAACAAAAAGATGAAATTCTAATCACACCATCGTTTCATTATTAAAACAACATTTTCGTAGAAGTGTTTAGCAGATCGCGTTAGACGTTTAGTCGATTGCCATGGCAACGCCGATAACACAATGCCGGTCGTTGACATTTGACCGCTGCATATATTTACACATATTCCTATATCGACTTAGATATCTGCTGATAAGATTGGAGGTGTTGATCCTATCATTAAAATCATACTATCTTTATATATCAGGTTATCGAAGTTCGAACCCACTCCGTGTAGACGGTCCTATCTTTTACGAAGAGCAAGAAAACGACGAAAGGTCAGTGTAAATTATTCGGTTATCTATCTCACCGAGACGAAGTCTCTGGTGGAGCTATAGTAACCACCCCTCGTCTGTCTGTCCGTCCGTCTGTCCATCTGTCCGACCATCAACAATTGTCTTCTTCTCCAGAACCATAAGACCGAATGGGTTCATATGGGTGTATAAATATGTCGGTTATATTCTCGTGATATATATATAGTGTGGTGATTGATCGTGCATACTATCATGTCAGGCTTATTGTGCACGTTCCATCATCTCGCCATAAGAAAACGATATCCGAAATACTTGTTGTCTATGGAAACAATAGATTTTCATCTGCGTCGATATTACGAAACACAACTTTTCCCAGAATTACGTTTTAGCTCACCGTACAGTCCGTCAATGGTCTTCTCCAGAATAATAAGACCGAATGGGTTCATATTTGGTGTGTATCTTCCCTAGGCGACTCACACGCCGATTGATTCAAATAAGGTCACCCGGTTAAATAGTTACGAAGCCGGGGCCATAGCTCTTTCCTTCCATAATAATTCTTAAAATGACTTATCAAGAACCATCGAACCTATTTAGCCTATATTTGGAGAGTCCTTGTGTGACTAGGATTCAGAGTTGTTCAAATGAGGTAACAAGGTCAATAGGTGCGAAGCCAGAACCTTAACTCTTTTTCCCGCATAGAAATTCTCAAAACATCTTCTAAAGTACCGCAAGACCGAATGGGATCATAATTGATGGGATTAGTCCCTAGGTGACTGGGATTCAGGAACACTCGTTCCCTCTTTATTAAACAAAAATAAAAAAATAAAAATCTGAAAAAATTAATTTAATATTTTGAATATTTGTTTTAGATTGAACACCTCGCTAAACTAAATAAATTATAGATATTTCTTATTTTGAAATTAAAATTTTGAAAAACTAACGATGTTATAACATTCGCTGTGGTACCTCGATTGATCCCACCAAATTTTCTTTGATGTAAACATATTTTATTCCAATCAAAAAATAACATGTTTAAACATTTGACAAATATTTTACAGTAAGACAGAATAATATATATAATCGGATGATTGGAAAGGGGATTAAACAACAAGCCCAAGGGCTTTTATTAAGTTTGCTCCCCTAATTTTCTTTAAATCGGTCCATGGGTCTGAGAGAAAAATCCTGAACAGACAGATGAACAGAAATGTTCAAGAAGCTCCTTTGTCAATGCCAAATGAGGGGCCCCTGTCTATATGTTGTTCTTTCACATTCCCAATGCAACAACAATTATTTGAAAAGTCATCTCTGGGCACCCATTGCCCATCTGTATTGGTGATTACACATGACATGTTTATCAAACAGTCTCAATACGATCAGATTATAGAAACTGTTCTGGCTATACACCATGTATTAAATTGATCAATTTCGATGCTAGTGGGCCAGAGTAGCCACATATTATGGCCCCTCTCAGTTGCATTTCAAAGTTCTACCCATTTATTTCAAAAACATGGCAAGAATCCCAAAAGAGTTTTCGACAAAATTCCATACTCAGTGCATCATTGAAAATAAATTGTTCATGTCTCATAAGGTACTGGGACACCAGAATAGAACAATTAGTTGTTAACATATTCAATAACCAAGTCATTCACAATTTGCTCTCTTTCCAGAACAGCAGAGAATAATGTTCGGGATATATGTGAAAATTACCAAATTTAGTTGCAATTTTGCAAACCATCTTGAGTAATTTGGTCTAAAAAAAACTCCTCAGTGTTACACATTAAAGACAGATTACAACAATAAACACCTTTGATATCAAAGATAGTTCCATTTTACTTGCAAATATTTTTGCCGATTTTGATGTCAAATTTGTGAGAGAAAAATCCAATATTTTTGGTATTTACAATAGTAACAGTTAACCAATGTTCATCATCGGTGTTAGTATGCAATGTATGGAAGGCATATTAACTGTTATTGAGTTTGAATATTGCACAGTTCTGCTCATTTCTTGTTGAAATATGACTAGAATCGTAATTGTGATTTTTTGTGTGAAATTTTATATCGCATTCTGTAAATTCGAAGTTTTGATGGATAAGGAAGAAGATGAGTGGGATGAAGTTACGTCCTGCAGGGAGGTGCTGGTGTGCCCTATCAGCTCCCAACATGTACCTATGGACAGAGTAATCAAATTACAGAAGCGTATTGGGGCCACAGTCAAAAATAAAATTCCACAATTATCTCTTAATTAAGACGTGTGCATCTCTTGATTAAGACTTACAATATCTTAATTAAGACTTACGTATCTCTTAATTAAGACTTACGTATCTCTTAATTAAGACTTACGTATCTATTAATTAAGACTTACGTATCTCTTAATTAAGACTTACGTATCTCTTAATTAAGACTTACGTATCTCTTAATTAAGACTTACGTATCTCTTAATTAAGACTTACCTGTCTCTTAATTAAGACATACTTATCTCTTAATTAAGACATACTTATCTCTTAAAAAGGTCAAACAAAGGGTGTTATAGGGTGGCCCACAAGACAATCTAAATATTCACCCCACACACCCCACCCCGATCCAAAATGGCCTCCAGATTGGTTCAAATAGGGCACACATGCCATTTCTCGGCCGATCGACCGATTTAGGTTAAACGAAGTGTGTTGTATAGTGGACCGCACGACATTCTAAATATTCGCCCCGCACACCCAACACCGATCCAAAATGGCCGCCGTCCAGAGGGGTCAAATTGGGCACGCATGTCATTTATCGTTCCCTTGGCCGATTTTTGTCAAACACATGGTGTTGTAGGGTGGCACCAACATATTCTAAACGTTCACCCCGCACACCCAACACCGATCCAAAATGGCCGTCATCCAGAGGGGTTAAAATAGGACACGCATGTCATTTATCGGTGCCATGACCGATTTAGGTCAAACAAAGGGTGTGCTAGGGTGCCATCAAGACACTCTTTCCACGCACCCCACATACCACACCCGATACACTCGTTTCATAAAATCTTATAACCCAACATAACTCGTTGGAGATCCTCTATAATTATATCCAACTGTCTGTCGATATTCGCAATACAAGAAACTTATCTATTCATCGCAGTTTTCAATTACTAAATACAGACAAATGTGAGTGTTTATGACCGAAAATGTTCAGTCATAAAATTTATAATATAGAGTTACACCTCTTCGTTCAGGATTATACCGACACGAAGAACAATACGTTTTATTCCTTCATCTCTTGACACACGTTAATCTAGATGCACATACCTGTATATTATCGTATGCGTTTATATATACGTATGCGTAAAACGTATGCGAGTTTACGCACGAAAACGATACGATATTCAGGCAAGAATATGTGTCGCTAGCTTAAAAAAAACTACCTTAGATTGCAAGTGGCGAGGAGGAAGATGCATGCGCATGCCAAATATTACGTCACAAATTGGAATTTCTTGATTATTAGGAAACGAAAATCGTACCCGAATGACGCTGTTGGTAGTATGTTGTATAGTATGCGTTATTCGCATCCGATTGTCGTATCAAATAATCGTTGTCGCAGGTATGTGTCCTGCATGGTCAATTGAAAATCATATGTTGGAAGTCGACGAAAACGGATGCGACTTCTGCATACTTAAATCAGATGAATTTACGCAGGTAGAAGTTTGGAGTTTGTGATGATCCCCGAGAAGATGTGAAAGGGCTGTCAGCCCTCTCCTATATATACAACCCACGTTTGTATGCTATAATGCCGATGAAGAGCGTTTACGCAGGTATGAGTATCCAGCCTTATTTATACTATAAACAGTGGCCCAGTAATTGGAGCGTGCATGCATGCCATTGCACGTCAAACAAAAGCGACTTCAAATCATATTATCGAGTACACCGTCACAATTTATTTTTCATCTGAGTTTTCCAAGTATTTGTTACGAATCTGAAGTTTGATGTAGAAATATTTTATTCCAACCTAAGAAAATATATAATGATTTAACATAAGTTTAGACAATAAGAAATATAAGATATATAGTATAAATAGATGGATTGGTTAGAAAGGGGAATGAGGTTTTCATTGTCACCCACCCGCGCATATCGCTATATATACGTCACTGATGGATAGCTAAATAACAGTAAGGTCCTACATATCGATTTAATGTACCAGATCCACGTTAACATTCATTCTTTAACTAATTGGAGAATCATTCTATCATTAAGTTCTTGCTATTTCCCCACATGGACAAATTAAGATCCACCAGAATCGCCACCGAAAAATTTAATGACGTTGGGAGAGCTTGGGGGACAAAAATGTCATTAAAATGACGGACACTTCCGGTTTTAATATGGCTTATTGAATCGACTGCAATCCCATTTTCACGCGGATTAGCAGTTCATCGTGTGATAAGAATATAAATGTTCAATAACATCTTATACCGAGCATCACTGCTTTAAAATGTAATTAAAATTATGCCCATATACCATCGAACAAAATATCTTCAGGAAATAAGAACAAAGTAATTATGTCTGACCTCTTTAAACTCGCACAAAACATACATTATTAATAGATTAACAAATACGAATTCATTTGATTGATTAATATTTATACATGTAGAACATGCATGAAGCCGCGGGCATGATGCGTGGCTGTACGAGATCATTACCCCACAAACGACTAATAACCGAAATGGATCGGTTGGGAAACACTCTCAGAAATAAGACAATTGAAGAGACTTTCACGTTTTCATAACATTGTCAATCGCCGTGACAAAGTGCCCAAATTATTAATTGACTTTCTTCCCCAAAAATGTTTAGACATATATAAGCGACCACGATTCTAGATTTGTGTCAAACTTTATACACTTTAAACCCAATTCCAAAAGAATGGAGTCAGAATTCATGCCCACGACGTGTGTAAATAAACTGGAATGCAACCCAAATTGAGACTCGAGATCTTCCCCTTCAATAACAATTAAATGCCATTTAATTTTCGAGTCACCGATTTGTTTATAGTGCCTTGTGTATACGGTTTTAATAATAAAATATTCCATAAAATATGATTAAAATACTATAATTCATCACCAAATGGAACGTCTGTATCTCAGAAGGGGCGTAATAGATAATAGCTGAAATAATAAAAACATTTCCCCGTTATGGCTCCGAGAATGTAACAGAATTCAAACTATAGTTTATTTTCAATGGAAGGGGAATAACTCTATATCTAAATATATAGAGTCATTCCCCTTCCACTGAAAATAATATTCTTTGTGCAGAAACTTGAGCATTTGACGTCGGTTTATCAACAAAAACAACATGTTCACAGTTTATTACATCGAAAAATTTGAAAATACATGTACAATGTTTTGGAGCTTCCTCTTTCAAATGGTATATAATATGGCATATATTTTATATATGTGATCTGGGGGTTCGAAACTTAAGTGGACCTTTAAACCTCAAATACCCAATTCCAAAGACTAAGTAATGACTTACTAAACATTCGCGTTGTCAAACTCGGAAAAATTTGACCGTCTCCGCACGAATCGTAGGTGATCTTTTCGCTTTTGTTTTTGTTTTGTCCAGAACTAAGGCCGATAAGGTGACGTAATGGATATATCAATGATGTTTCTTTCAATGCATGCAAAGGGGGTATAGTTGTGGATAAGGTTTGACAGAATATATTGACAACACATAGTGTTTTGTGATAATTTTATTGATTTGTAACGCATCGCTGTCGATAGAATTCGTACATATATAATACAATCAATTCAATGAGATTAAATTTATGAAATACATGAAGTACGAATTTCCTGTTTATCGTAACTAGATTAAAGCAGTATAGGGATAAGGTATACCTATACAGCAGATATGCCAAGGAATATCTAATCGGAGTATTCAATCTGAGTAACAGATGCCGCGCGATGTTGTGATTGTATTCAAAATGGGTATCCAGATTTATTCGAAAGGGGGGGGGGGGTGTGATTGTATTGTACGGTGGCTGGTTTAGGACATGGGATTTTTTTTTTTTATATCGTGGCCATGCACGAAATACTAATTTCACGAATTAGTTATTTAGTGGCCACGAAATACTAATTCGTGGCCACGAAATACTAATTGTGATATACGATCGTCAGTCCCATTGTTGTAATGGAAGCGGATAGAGATGATATGGTTGTAGTTGTCCACCATCTTGGCATGAGCCACGGCGATATGAGATAAAGGGTGTTGTGGGGTGGCCCGTAAAACAAATTAAATAATCACCCCTTTCACCAACCCGATCCAAAGTTGCCGCCGTCCAGGGGGTGGAGTCACATAGGGCACCCACGACATTCAGTATATCTTGTGGGCCACCCTACAACACCCATTATACGGTTAGGGGCCGAGAAATTGTATAGGTGCCATATATATGAACCCATCTGGGGCGGCCATTTTGGATCGCGGAGGTTTGAAAGCGGGTGAATATTTAGTTTGTCTCAGGGGTCACCCTACAACACACTTTATTCGACCTAAAATGGGTGGGGGTTAATGGGTACCATATATGGACCCCACTGATCAGTTATCATTTTCGCTCGAGGTGGGCTGAAGGTGTGAAAAATTAGCTTGCTTTGCGAGCCACCGTACAACACCCTTTATTTGATCTATATCGGTCAAGTGGTCGAGAAATAATGTGTACCCTATTTGACCCCTTCTGAGTGGCGACCATTTTGGAAAGGGTATGGTTGAAAGGGGTGAATATTTATAAATTTGTTTTTGGGGCCACCCTAAAAAAAACCTTGTTTGACTTAAATCGGTCAATAGGCCGAGAGAAATGTCATTCACATTCGACCCCTTGTGGTAAAAACTTTTGGTATCTGGATATATGCAAAGGTCAATCAGTTATTTCGTGGCCACGAATTAGTTACTTCGTGGCCACGAATTAGTATTTCGTGGCCACGAAATAAAAAAAAAAATTCCCATGTCCTAAACCAGCCACCGTAGTACGGTATTGACTATAAATAGCGGAGAAAAAATTTAAAAAGAAATCGAAAAAAAGGGGAAAAAAACATTATGTACGACCAAAGTTTATCACCTGCATGTGGTGTTGTAAACTGGATATATCAGACATCTCCGTTATTTAGTCGAACGTACTATGTTTTATATTAGGTTAATACCCTTCCGATTTACTCAGGATACTCATTTCAAAATATAATCCAAACATGGCGTGGCGTCTGTTACTCAGATTGAATATCAAAATGAATCTCCAGCTGAACGTAATAACCCAATTTATTTCGGCCAATTTGGCCGGTTACTTCATGTGACTTTTTCATCTGACGTGTGTGTCGGAATAATGATATGGAGGATTTATGTAAATGTTAGCCCAAACTACATTTCCAAGTAACGATGGTTTTGTTGTTTATTTTGAGGAATAATACCGCGTCAGATGAATTCAGCCCAAATATGTTAACAGTTGTCGTGTAAAACATTCGGCAGTAAGTTAGCGTTATTTAGTATTTGTGGATGTCCTTCAACATGGGGAAAATAGACTACTGCGCTTGAACGAGCATGTGAATTGTCGTTTTTAATGTATAGCAACTTTATAATCAATAACAGAGGCATTCTCTGTCAAATAAGGTCGCTCTATTTACGATACCAATTGGGGAACTTTGTGAATTAAATTACGCGTAAACTTAACCTGCTGCAAATAGAAAAGGTGTCGGAATCGGTGTACTCGCCTCATGGCTAACTCGCCCCAATCGGCGAGTGCCAACTCTGAATAAAAGGCCAACTCGGAATAAAAGATGCATACGGGGTGTTATATGGCGTTTGGTCCGTTGTTTCTCAATGAATATTATTGAAATTTGGTGTATATGTCCGGGCTGGGACATGGAATACAACAACGTTTGAATTGTTTTTAAATTTACAAATTTGTTGATTTTATTCATTTTGTTTTCGTTCTGAAACACACTATAAAGTGTATATAATATAATAACGAACACGAGACATACATAATTTATAAACTGTTAACAAAAGATATCAAATTCAATACATGACAAAGATGACTCAGTGGAGTTTATAAAGTGAACATAAAAACATTGAGGTAAGAATCTTTTTAAGGAATGCAACTTTATTTAATGATAATAAACACATAAATTAAAATAACAAACATGAGACATACATGATTTATAAACTGTTAACAAAAGATATCAAACTCAATACATGACAAAGATGACTCAGTGAAGTTTATAAAGTGAACATAAAAATATTAAGGTAAAAATCTTTTTAAGCATTACTAAACCGTTTAGCACAGTCCACTTCACTCATCCGATCATCACTAAACTTGATATTTATCTTGATATTGATCTATCAGATGAGAGCTATCAAATATTTTTTTTATTTTATAGGAAAAAATGGTCGCCAGCGGCCATATTACATTTACGTTATATGTTATCGCGTCATGTCGATATCTAGTATTAGTTAGAAATTTCACCTTTCCAGATTCATAATTGCTCCATTGACTGTAACAGATGGAATTATTCCCCTCTTCGGATAGAGTGTCACTGAAACTTTATTTTGTCAGACTGTCTGTATAGTCACTGATTATATATGGCAATAATCTGTAATAAGATGTAGCACTATTTTATTTTATATTTACATGCAGTGCTGTTTTTATACAACAATTCTAATCCCCCCTAGATCATCATGTGATCGACCATACATCGCGCGAGGACCTGGTTGAATTAAGGGGGGTTTTATGGATAACTTCTGTCCTCAAGCTAGATTATACTTATGACATTTAATGGCATGTTTCTAACGTGGAGGGTTAGATATGCTTGAGACACCAACACTCTTCAATTCACACCAAGTTATCAGCTGTCATATTCGGATATTAGAACCGATAGCCATGATATATTGTTTATTTTGTGTATACTAGTAATATTGTTATTTTCAGTACCTTTATATACCAGTACTGTGTATAACAATGCATATAAATTAATCCATGTATACATGTATATTGATTCAACGGATTCAGTGGTTTTGTCCATAAGTCTATCAAATATGCGGGGAAAACATGGCCACAAGCAGTACACCCTGTTAAATTTCGAATTTGAATCAATTGGCGCACCCTGCAGCCAGCTTTTATTGGAGAACTTTTTCTCACGTGGATAGTTTGGGTCACCGCTAGATGTGAGCCATGTTTTGTTCTCAAGCTGTCCTTGTGAAGACATCACTGCCAGCGGTGATCTGGAATTTTACTATTTTTATGGCTAAATAATTTGGTTGATCCTACAGACGACACCCCTTGTCCGATCGTCACCATATTCCACAATGATCTTCTGGATAACCAGGGTGAGAGTAATCTAATTTTCCCGAATTTCGTTAAAAAACATTACCACAGGCAGCAATTTGGTATCTTACTGTTTGATCCTCTTTTGCGTGACTGAATTGTTTAGCAACTGTACAGTCATATCCCTCATCTGATAGTCACCACACTTTATATTGATCTTCGGGCTGACAACTAGATGGGAGCTATCGAATGCTTTGAATTTTTTTGGAAAACATTGTCGCCAGCAGTCATCTTCTATTTTGGTTTTTATATACATGTATATCTCTTCATTCGGATAGTCAGTATTACGTAGGTACTTCAACTTTCCGCATTCCTGTCATCATTTGAAATATAAAAATTTACCTGATACCATGCACCCTTCAAAATTTGTTTCGTCGTATCTATTTTAATGACCCGTATGGTAATATTGATACAGATATATTTGTCAAACATTTCTTTGTACAATATACAGGTATTTAGTTTGTAACTAAATCTAGAAATATATAATAGTAGCTGGTGGACCCTACTTCGTCCGGGATGTTCCCCTCTGATTTTCGGAGAATTGCGCGATTTAACCTTGAATTGACCATTTTAAAGGTGAACGTCATGTCGGGTCACGATTTGACCCGTCCAAAACACTCCCCGGACAAAAGTCACGACAAAAATACCCGTCGAAATCCGCCCGGCTTTACCCGATTTGACCTTGAATTGACAATTTTGAATGTCAAGATCAGGTCAGGGTCATAATTTGACCCACCCGAAACACTCCTGGGACAAAAGTAACAGTAGGTATTATATTTCGTTGAAATACTTCCGTTTTACCAGATTTGACCTTGAATTAATCTTTTTGAATGTCAAAGTCAGGTCGGGATCAAGATTTGACCCGTCCAAATAGTCCAGAAACATGCCTACATCAGCACGTTCGAGAACATGGTCCCACGTGAAATTGGACCCGTCCATATTGCTCCCGGGATCGAAGTAGTCCTACACACAATTTTTTAGTCGGATCGGTCAAGGTCCAGAAACATGCCTATGAGCGAGGTCAAGTTGACACGTTAAATACCAAATCCGAGTCGGATCAGTCGAGCAGTGTTAGAGTCTATAACACATACACACATGCATTCATCCATACACACATACATACAGACAGGTGTTCCAAAATGTATAATCGATAGCTACAACAATTCTATGGTAGATAGTTCACGGCCGACCTGATGCATGCATCTTAGTTTTCTTGTAGTATCTATCGCTGTTCACGAAGGAGATGACGAGACAATGTGAACCACTCCACTGGAGTCCTCGGATGACCAGAGCGAATATTCCGGTGTAGTCAGGGCCAGGGACATGTCGACAGGTGGTTGGGTGTCTCACTCCGCTACACTTTGGACACAAGTTTTAATAGTTGGAAAATACACAATAACATATGTTGGAAATTTCAGACTAAAAATAGGTTAAAATTGTTCTGATATATAGTTTGATGTTCAAACCAGTATTGTGAAGTAAAATTGATTGTTTTTAGATCAAAGGTGTCATAGTTTCTTACTTTCGGTCCAATTTGTGGACTGAAAGTGGCACCAGTTGGAAAATGTCCTATACCTAAGAGGGTATCCGGTCCTATATCTAAGAGGGTGTCAGGTCGGAAATGTCCTATACCTATGTAATGCTCTCACCATCGTTGTTTCGTTTCTTTATTTCGGTCCGAATTAATGCACTGAAGATGATTCATGCAGGGTTCCAGACCTCCAGTCACAACAACATCACGGTGTGGAATCACGTGGTTTCGAGATTGGTGGATACCACGCATTCAAAATGGCAGAGGCGAGCGCAAACGTACACACACATAATATACAAGAAAACCATAGTCAGAAATGGTAACGCTCAAGATCATATATTATATACCCATGCTTGTAATTATAGAATATAAAATATATTGGTTTCGCGAATGACCAACTCAGAATTCCGTTAAAATAACAATAACAACCAGTACCTAATTAACGAACCGGCGGCAGACTCGGCCGTCTCCGACCACAACCATCAGTGGGCTGCAGAACGAAACATATCTATAAAAGTTGAAATATAAAACTTACAAATTATCTTTTTAATTTCTTTTATTGGCAATTGACATAGCTTGTCACAATCCAAAAATCAACGTTATTGACTTAATAATGTAAAGGACAATAAACGAAATTGAAATTCTCAACTACACCTTTTACCGGACTCGGCCTCCTGGTCGCGCAGTTCGACTTTTAAACCGGAAAAAAAACAATTATCTATAAATAAAATGCCCATAGGTCCACAGCTTTCAAGAATTTGCAGAACAGTATACACGCGGCGCGCGCTAACGAGAAACTGACATAAAACGCAGCATGTTGACTGTTACGAGCAAATGATAGTTTATTTAAAAAACAAGTTGATATAGTATTTGTTCTGAAATACGCAGTAGTTTTATATAACATTCTGACCAAGGTTGCCAGTCGGAGGTTCATGGAACACACCAGTCCATACATCCAGGAGAATTCTTCGACTGGAAACTTTGGTCAGAATGTTAGAGCAAAAATCTGTGAGTTTGGAAACAAATGAGATATCAGCTTGTTTGAAAAATAGCATAGCATAATTGTGTTAAATACTGTATAATATGTCGCATAATTTATTACGTTTCTGGTCGCGTTTTCGGTCGCCTCGGCCATTTTGAATGCGTGATACTCATCAACTCGAAACCACGTGATTCCCCATCGTGAACATACAAAACATATCTTAACATCATCACCCTTGACTTTGTTTCACCGATAAATGTTTAAACCCAAATGAATGTGGCATATAAACTGGACTTATAAACACCAAACTATGTCCATTCTGTTATTGGAAAAATAGTGCAATGATTATTTCTGTCCCTAACAATAAAAATTGTATGTTATAATTGTATGTTATAAGTGTATGTCATAATTGAATATAAAATGCTGTATAAAAATTTCGGGTGCATTACTCATTCCAATCGTCTTCTTTTAGATTCTAAATAAAACTCAACAGGTTTCATAACAATTGAGCCGGAACCATGAATACGTGGCTTTAATTTTGTATGTGCACCTTAATTAGCTGCCGAGTTTTCTGATATGGGAAACAACGTGCAATGTGGTTGGAGCATTCGACAATAAATTTGATCGTTTTTTATTCCAGTGGACAAACTTTGTGAGTCGAGATTGTCAATTGAAACACTGAAATAAGACCACAATATACTTTTGGCAGCACGTATAACTTTTATCAGAATGGATAAGCAGTCCTTCCCACAGAGGAAACACAACGATGGCACTTTATTTTGCTACCGCAATTCACAAGACGGGTGTAAGGGTGGATTCACACATGCATGTAATCTCTGTAAATATCGTGTATTTGGCGTTTTACATGGATCATACACACCGTGTAATATGTGTCCGCTGACAACCCAATCATTGCGACTGTGTTTGACCACAGTGAGTAACGCTCTGAACGTGTAGAGTGTCGTTGACTGGACGAAGTCGTCAGGCCGCTTAAAATAATTGTTCGCGCGATAACCCAAATGTTGGACGTTCTGTTTAAATCATTGTCAGTCTTCTCTTGGTTGTATACCAGTGATGGTCCAAGGATTTCCACAATGCAGGGGCTATATTATACCGGCAGCTACCGGACTGACCATTACATATTTCATCGACCGGAGGGGGGGGGGGGCATGCAGCAACATGAGGCCTACCCCCCTGAAGCCACGAAGCCACTCCTGATTTGTAAATATTGTAGTTGACAGTCATATCTGCCGTGCCTGTTTGCTACGAGTGATTAATCTCATATATGCAGCAATTGATGCTATTCATATAATTATGAACATATTATTACAGCTTTAAATTTGAAGGTATACAGAAGGTGGTGTTGCTGCATGTGTGTCTTCATTCGGGAAAAGGGTTGTCCAGCTACGAGTCCACAACTACGTCACCTTTCCTCTCTTGTGTTATATACACACAATTTACAACTATGGAATATTTAAATAAAACATTATGTTGTACATTCTTGCCCAGATAATCCCGGCCGATACATTCAACTAAATCCCTTAGTTATTCGAAACTTTCGAGAACCAGCCCCCTCCCCCAATCATGGATTATAGTCCAAAATGTGATAATTCAAGCCTGTACAGGCTAAAATGGTGACAGTTAGGAACTTGTTCATCCTTTGGCCTGAGAAACATATACTGCTCTGTAAATTATGGGTTAATATGGGGGGGGTGACTCTTTTTTCTTTCAACGTTGTACCTGCATTAATGTTTTTGGCGCTGTAATGGATATATGCAAAGAAATCCCAATTGAAAGTTATCACATGAGCTCGCCCTCAAATTATCCGAGCAATCTCAACAAACTGGTATTGTCTGTCTTAATGTTCCAATGCATGTATTCAAGGCATGAGAGCACCATATCGGATTGTTAAAATTTGAACTGAGGCCATGCATAGTCGAGGAACAAATATAATTATCCTGACTCGATTCGGCGTTGTCCGATTATGCTAAATCACTTTATAACATGGAATTCACCATGTATGAGTTAGTTGATTGCCATGTGTATTAATATAGCACTTCCAAAATGTGGAGCCAGAAAGCCGTTCGGGTTCTGCTGGACGAGATCAAATTGGGAGTCAGTGTGTGGGGCATTAAACACTCATGTATCACAATCGTCCTAAAATAGCTTCAAAAGTCTACACATTTATTTTTATTTTGGATGACCCTGTTTCCAAATAATGACGAGAAACAAATCAAGTATAAAATCGACAGACTCAAATCCACTTTTCGAAATGAACTAAAACTCGTGAAAAACAGCAACAATCAGACAGGATTTATTCATTTCGGCACCCATGGAAAAAGACATGTTTATGACTGGCCTGAAATCTCTTGATAACAGTTAGTTTGATTTTGGCTTGTAACTACTCACCGGTGTCGCCTGTTGAAATGGAACTGTAGCGGTTTTGGCCTCTTGTTCCACCGAGATCATCCGGAAACCCACGGACACCACTCGGGACGACCCACGTGACCCGACTCTTCCCGAAGGTGACGTCATCCGGGAATTCTCGGCACTTCAACGACAGCCTTCAAACCGACAACATCGCTCCGCGCTCAAGACTTCTATAATAGGTAATTTCATTAGATAACATCACTTATAAACCCTAATCATGTTATATTGGCGACGAGGTGTTTCGAATTTAACGTGCGTGAAATAAAATGTAAAGTAGAGTGTAATTAAATTATAAATGAATTTCTGAATTTTTGTCTTGGAAAATTTTGGCGCGCCAAGCGCCGCCATCTTGCCTTCTTGCCCGAATTTTCGGCAATTTCCGGAAATGATGGGAATTTTCCAAGAACACGCGTAAAGCAACATAAACCATAAAGTAAACTAACATTCTATTATAAAACCTACATTTACAATAATGCACTTGGTAATCTCGTATTTAATGGACATTTTTTCTTTCAGATAGGCCCAATGCCGACGATTAATTCTACACTGTTTCCCTGAATTTGAGTCGTGCATATGAGCGCACAATTCATTGTTCAAATTCTTTCTGCAGTGTTTTGCCATGTTTTATTTATTTCATCGAAATAGGCCAACTTTGGAACTTGCACAACACTGTTTAATTTTCTTGTCAATGTATTTCGTACTCTTATGATTCAATAAACGATTTGTTTTTTTTATGTTATTCTCTCGGCAGAAACCGGAATAACATTAGCACCCACTAAATGATGTTTCGTTGGTTATCTCGAATATTCGCAACGTTGAACATAGCAAATTTGCTTGTAATTTAAATGTAATTTAAAAGGTAAATTCTACGGGTGTCGCACTCTGGAGCCTTGCTGCTAAATCACATAAATTGTTGTTGGAAATGCTGGGTGACATGTTATATGTCACTTATGATATAGTGCGAATATTCGAAATACAGAAATACTCATAATAAAACTTATTTTTGCAATAAGTACGATAATTCATTGAGAGCTGTTTTTTGCGTGGTGGAAAAACTGTCCGAAAGCAGCTACTTGATGTAATAAATAAGTCTAAACAGTACTTTTATTTTCATGACATAATTAATTAACATAATATAACGAGGATACTATCTCTGTTGTGGCGATCGCGCTTCGCAGGAATAGAACTTCCAATAAATTTGTTAAATTTCATAGAAGAGGTCAATTAGTAAATTAGACAGCGCGGAAGAGGGATTTAAATTTTTGCAATAAACCTGGTATCCATTTTTTCGTCCATAAACTAGATTATAATTAATTTGAACTCGTAGACTTATCTGGCACATTTTGTATTCGGTGTTCATGGATGACATGACCACACACGCGTAATCTGTGTTTTTTTTGTGCGCGATATAACTGTGCCAGTTAAATTAATAATTTTCAGCTGAATATTGTTGTTGTATGTAATGTGTTACTAGTAGCTGTCCAGTTCACACAAATAACTACTATCAAATTGTTTGAACTTTTTGTGATTTACATTTCTTGAAATTGTCTTGTGATAAATAATTTGGTTATTAATTTTGTGATTGTGATACAGAATAATTGATAATATAAAGCATTGTGAACTGAACAGATTGCAGCAACCTATATTTATATTGTATTACCCATTGAACCCTACTTGTGTTGATGTGCAACCACTGGCACATGTCAAAAAAGGTACCCACTTCTCGAATCATGCCGTTCTCTTCACTTCTTCTCGAGCAAGAGACGCGGGTCTTGATGAACCTGATCTATTCCCTTTGGATTAATGCAGATTAATTTAATACTTTTTTTCAATTACTCTGCTATTCCGATAAGTTACAGTTACTTAGGAAGCCGAGCATCATAAGTGTAACGCACTTAAATCAGAATCAGTTAATCTGTTTCTAAACAGATTAATGTATATCACGTAAATTTTGTATTGTAATTGTTGTGTGATATACCTTCATAGATTAATTTGTTTTTGTGTAGTAAATTATTCAATTGTCTGAGTAAATGAGCAGCTTATAATTTATGTGTGATAATTGGTTTGGTAATAAGATATTTTTGTATTAATTTATTTTTGCTGCTCGTAGATTAATTTTTATAAGATAAGATTATTATGAGGAATGTATTAATTTAAAAGGGAATAGCATAACATCAGTATTCCAATTAATGAAGCCTTCACAGGTGTTACTCGCAGTCAATAATTAAAGCGGACGTTCCGTTTATTTTGCTAAAAGTAATACCAGTGTGATTTAGTCTCGACCGTCAGATAAACGCGGACAATCCGTTTGATAGGTTGAGAAAGGCTAATAAGACCAAAACTATCGAAGGCGACTATTAAAGGTAAGGCGGAAAATCCGTTTATTTTTACCAAAGCACAACCAGGTGAGTAGACATAATGACAACCACCGGAGTGGAAATAAATCTTTGCTCGACCAAGGAGTTGTGTAAAATAGTAGGCATTTCCGATGATTCGGCAACAAAGATAGTACTCCATAGGGCACGAAAAGGTGATATCAGAGATATCAATGAATTGAGAGAGGTACTCACCCCCCACCTATGTGCCAGAATTAAGGGGCCAATTGGCTATACAATAAGCAAGGAACAATTGGAAACCCAGAAGGAGCAGAGCGACAGCAGGGAGTACCAAGATTTATCTCTTTCTGAGGAGGACTTGCAAGAACCCAAGTATTACAGCTCTCCAATCAGTACGAGAAGTATAAAAGAAAGAGAAAGGGAAGAACATGTGGCCTCTTACAGAAAAGAAACAGAACATATGGCCTCTGTAAAAAGAGAAACACAGAAAGAGATGACAAAAAATGAAAAGAGGCAACAGGAATGCGAAGAGTATAAAGATCCACGAAGGGAAGATGGAGAACAGGAAGAAAAAGACCTGCGACGTGAGACAATCAGCCGGGAGCAAGGCGATATCCAACCAAGGGGCCAACAGGAAAGTCGAGGAAATGAATTGGCTAGAGGGTGGAAATCGTATGAAGAACAGCATGGGGACAGGTATGACCGAGTAGAAGAGGAAAGATACAAGTGGCAAGGGAAAATGGCTAGTATGCAGAAAGAATTTGAGAGAATGCAAAGGGATTTCGACCTAGAAATACGCCAAAAAGAAGACCAGCTTCAACAAGCTAACAGTGAGAATCGACTGGTAAGAAGAAGTTTGGGGAATGTGGAAGAAGAAAATAAAGATCTTAAAAGGGAAAAAGAAAGAACCGGAAAAGGGTGGGAGGAAATACACATACGAATGGATAAGGAGGAAAGAGAAAATGAGTTCCTGAAAAGAGAAAATGAGTTCCTGAATAGAGAAAATGAGTCCCTGAAGAAAGCAATCAAGGAGAAAACACAAGAATGTGAGTCCCTGAAAGAAGAAGGAACTTACTTGAAAGAAGAAAAGAGGGCTCAGGCTCAAAGTTATGAAGACAAGTTGAGGGACGAGAGAGATGGGCGCCGGAAGGATAAACAAAGCTATGAACAAGCTAGGGTGGTGCCTGAACCAAGACACCCCACCCATTTTCCTCCACCCATCTGGCAACAACCACCATTCATTCATGGAGGCAATCAACAGTACACATACCCGTCTAACCAGGTGGCGACCCCAGCTATACAGATGCCACCAGCCACAATACCACCAGTGACACCAGCGGTACAGGCAGTGGTCGATCTAGGGAGACGGGAGAGGGAGCCGGAACGAAATGAAAGAAGGGAGAATGATGAACCAAAGAGATGGGGTGAGGACCGGGAGCATTATAGAGAGGAACGTAATGACCGGGGAAGATATGATAGAAGGGACAGGATAGGGGTTGAGAAAATACCATCTCGACTAAAGTTCGATGGAACCTCCATGTGGTTGGTGTTTGAAAAGAGATTCGTCCATTTCTCCCAGCGCCAGAACTGGGAGGAGGAAGAAAAGAAAGAGAAACTGGTCTGGTGTTTGGAGAAGAAGGCGGCCGAATTCTGTGCGATGGTCGACCGAAAGGATGAAATGTCATATCAACAACTTCTGAGAGAACTCCGAAGCAGATATGAGGAACATGATCGTCCTGAGAAGGCCCAGACAGATCTAGCAGTGGCCAAGCAAAATACAGATGAACCTCTAGAGGACTGGGCAGACCGAGTCCAGAAGCTGTCAATACAGGCCTTCAGTGATGCGCCGGGGGCAGTCCAGCAGAGACAGGCAGTATTAAAGTTCTGCCAAGGACTACTGGACAAGGAAACAGGGCAACATGTTGCCACTTCCGCCCAGCCAACCATTAAAATGGCAGTAGAAAAGGCGCAGCTCTTCCAGCAGACCACGCAGGCGATATACGGGAAGAGACTGAAAAAAGAGGTAAAGGCCACATGGGTAGATTCGGATTCAGATTCGGATGGGGCCCAGATCAGCCAAGTGTATAGGGATCGGGACAATAGGGGACGAGGGAATGGAAGAAGGGTTTCCGACTTGGAGGATGGAAGAAGGAACAATTCCAGGTTCGACCGGAATTGGAGGTCAGAGAGATCTGAGGGTTCCAACAATTCCAGGTATGACCGGAATCAGAGGTCGGAGAGCCCGAACAATTCCAGGTATGACCGGAATCAGAGGTCGGAGAGTCCGAAGAACTCCGGGTATGACCGGAATTGGAGGTCGGAAAGTCCAAAGAACTCAGGGTATGACCAAAATTCCCGATATAACCGGTCCCGAACAACAGAAAATACAAAGCCGACAAATGAGTCCACTCCATGGGGCAGGAGTGGAACTACAAGAGATGGAGACACTGTCAAAAACAGGACGTCCGCCAACCAATCCTCGGATGTCAACTCAAGGGTGAGATCACTAGAGGGAGGAATGGGTGAGATGGCAGCGGACATTAAGAAGCTGATGGGCCTAGTAGAGGAGAAGTCAAGATACCGGAATTATTCCAACTATGGGGACAGATCGAGAAGCCCTTCACCTAGGCGAAATGGGGAATTGATTTGCTTCAAATGTGAAAAACCAGGCCACTTTCGCCGTAACTGTCCCCAGAATGAACAACAGGACAAATTCCCGAAGAAAGTATCATTCAATAAGAACGAGGAGTTAAACGAGAGCGGGTCGTCCATCGAGGCCTAGAAACGACCCGAATCAAAGAAGGCCCAGGCAAAGCCAACAAGCCTTCAGAACGTGGAAGCTCCATTATAAGTAGAGAGGGTAAGGCACAACCAAGTTGTAGAACTTATAGCCTGGAGGACGAAGAGTTCAATGCATCGATGTTCGATGTTGACTCTGACCAAACAGGTAGTGGGTTCAAAGAAGTTGTGAGCAAGCCCGGGAACGAGGTAGGTACATCAAACCGCCCTAGCCCAATGGTGAAGCTGGACGATGCATCGTTATCCGATGCTCAGCCGGCTTACCAGGTGGATAGGGACATGAGTGGGCCTATCTTGATATCTGCCAATGAAAGAAATAAGTGGAGTAGACCAGAACCTAGGAAGGAACCGATAGGTGACGCAAGGGACGAAATACCCACGACTGGTAGAGGGGTAGAGCAAGTCGAAGAAAACTCGTGGAAGGGTGACGACGAAATCCTATCGGAAGAGAAAACAGAATGGATCATGCCAGCTGACAGCATGAGTGGACCCCCTAGTCAAAGAAAGGCTGAGATCAAAGAGATGGGGAACTCAGAGGATCACGATGAAACGGATCTGGTAGATTCCCCAGAATTGGAAATAGCTCAGCCTAGCGAACCATCTCCGGGTACGCTAAACAACGAAGAATTACCCGTTGAATTCACGATCCAACAAGTTAGGGGAACCATGCTGTACATCCCAGTAGAAATCAATGGGAGCAGATTGAATGCCGTTGTTGATAGTGGTGCAGAAGTAACCATCATATCGGATAAGGCTTTCAAGAGGCTGGAGAAACCACCTGACATCCAGAAAAAGGCGAAGATGCATACGGCAGGCAGGAATTTATGCATGAATGCGTGGATCACCCAGCCGACCAACTTGCTAATAGGGGGAAAAACATACAGCCACCCCTTATATGTTGCTCCCGTGGGCGATGATATGCTGTTGGGGTTGGATTTCATGAAGAAACATTCTGCCCGTATAAACCTAGACCGGGATATTATCGAATTGGGAGGAATCACTATCAAAATGGAACGCTTAGGGGATGCTGCCCATGATGGACAAATCCAAGTACGAGTTTCCAAGGCGACTGTGGTACCTCCAGGTCAGGTGCGCTTGTGCCAGGGTGTCATGGCCGAAAATCTCAAACCATACATCCTGGAAGGAACGGAGCATCCTAGTATCATCATTCCGAGAACTGTTCACAGTGCCGGGAAAACCCCAGTGATCTGTCTCGTCAACACTTCAGAGAGATATATTAAATTCAAGCGAGGGCAAGTTATCGCCGCAGCATCTGAGGTGGAAGTATTGCGCTGTGACGGCGGCGCCAGTGTATCAGCAGTGCGAGTCGGAACAGAACCGTACAAAATCCCAGAACATCTGATGGATTTATACAATCGTTCAGCGGAAAATTTAGAGGCAAGCCAGCAGGACGCTCTGGCTCAACTCATAAGTGAGTACGCTGATGTTTTCGCAATAGACGAATATGATCTGGTGAACTTCACGGCAATGGAACACACTATTGATACCGGAGATGCTCTGCCCATTAAAATGAACCTCCGCCGAACCCCCGTGGCTTTTGTCAATGAAGAAAAACAGCTGTTGGACAAAATGCTGAGGGCCGGCGTGATTGAACCCAGCACTTCAGAATGGGCAGCTGCACCAGTACTGATCCGGAAACGGGACGGCAGTATTCGCTGGTGCCTCGACTACCGCGGTCTGAACTCGGTGACTAAAAAAGATGTCTGGCCCATTCCCCTGTTCTCAGAATGTGTGGATTTGTTAAGCCAGAAACAGTATTTTAGCCATCTGGATGGAAATTCTGCGTATTGGCAGATTCCCATTCGAGAGGAAGACCGCCACAAGACTGCTTTCCTGACAAAATACGGGACCTTCCATCACGTCCAACTCGCTTTCGGTCTTTGTAACGCGCCAAGTTGCTATTCCAGGGCCATGAGCCTTGTGCTGCAGGGGTTAAACTGGAATATAGCATTGGCATTCTTAGACGACGTTCTGGTGATGGCGTCGGATTTTTCTAGCCACGTCGTCAACCTTAAGAGGGTCCTGGAAAGATTCCGGAAATACCAACTCCGCCTAAAACCCAAAAAGTGTGGCTTGTTTCAAAGAAAAACAGAATTCTTGGGGCGAACGATAGACGGCCAGGGCATGACGATGACAGATGCCTCCTGCAAGGTCATCGAGGAGTGGCCGACCCCTCGAAATAGCAAGGACGTAGAAAGATTTTTGGGATTGGCAGGGTACCACAGAATGTTCGTAAAGAACTTCTCGAAGCTCGCCGCCCCCCTACACCAGCTCACGGGGAAGAATCCAAAATTTGAATGGGGTTACGAGCAAGAAGAGGCTTTCCTTGCCTTAAGAGAAGCCCTTATGACACCCCCGGTTCTTGCTCTACCGACAATAGAGGACCCATTCATACTGGATACGGATGCCTCGGACGGGGCGATAGGCGCAGAGCTAATCCAAGTCCAGGAAGGGGTGGAGAAAGTCATTGCGTATGGAAGCATATCTTTGAGTCGTGAGCAAAAGAACTATTGCACGACTCGTAAAGAATTACTGGCCGTGGTATTTTTCGCCAGGACGTTCCGGCACTATTTGCTGGGGCGACCTTTTGTGGTGCGAACTGACCACGCCAGCCTGACATGGCTCCTACGCTTCAAGCACCCCCAAGGCCAGATTGCACGATGGCTGGAAGAACTGAGCCAATACCAAATGACAATTAAGCATCGCCCAGGAGCGCGTCATCAAAACGCAGACGCAATATCACGCCTAGTGGATGAAGATCCTTGTCATTGTTTCAAGGCAGGGGTGATATTAGAAGATTTGCCCTGTGGTGGGTGCAAATACTGCCAAAAGGCAGAAGAGAAATGGGGAGCGTTCATTGATTCGGTGGATGACGTGATCCCTTTGGCTCAGGTCCGGGCACAGTCCATAAACTTGGAGCACCAAGTTATGGACGTGACGTGTCCCATGCTGTGGCCATGGGATCCAGGGGGGTCAAGAATGAAAGAACACCGGACGGAAATAAGGGAACTTACCTTAATTCCCGACTGGGGTTCGGAACTAGGATCCCACCCTACCGTGACCTGTGTTGCGAAAGTGACAAATGGGGAGGAAATCTCCCACCAAGTTGGGGTAGGTGTTGCGAAAGCGACAATAGGGGAAGTTCAAGGGAACCCCGAATCCGGGTTAATAAAGGTAAGTGCGACCGACTTAGGAAAAGTCCATTTTATCGGTTCCATTGACATACCCCATATGGAAATCATTACGGTGAGTCAGGTCGTGGCAGACGCATGCCCGCTTCAACTGTATACGGCTGACGACCTGAAAGAAGCACAAGGCGAGGACGTGGATTTACACAAAATTATAGAGTGGGTACAACAGAAGAAGGATCCTGAAGAGGGAGAATTATTTAGATGCAGTCCTTGGGTGAAATATCTGTGGATAAATAAAGATCGCTTGAAGATGAGAGAGGGAGTACTCTGGATGATAAACAGACAAGAGCAGACAGTCAGAGTTCTTCCTTGGAATTTACAAGGTGAAGCGATAAGAGTGTGCCACGATTTACCAGCATCAGGGCACCAAGGGATGGAAAGAACGTTGGAAAGAGCTAAACAGAATTTCACGTGGTACCACATGTCGGAAAGCGTCCGCCAATATGTTTCGGGGTGTCAACAGTGCAATGCAAGTAAGAAGTTGAACCGAAAAGCAAAGAACCCCATGATTATGTTTCATTCAGGTTACCCCATGGAGAGAGTTCATCTAGACTTTCTGGGACCGCTCCCAGCCACGGATCGTGGCAATGAGCATATCCTGGTGATGGTCGATCAATTCACTAAATGGGTGGAATGCGTACCGTTACCTAACCAGACTGCGGAAACGACTGCCCAGGCAGCCGTGAACGAGTTTTTTACTAGGTTCGGGTACCCGTTCCAAATATTTACTGACCAGGGTGCCAATTTCCAAAGTAAATTGTTTACGGCACTATGTGACCTGATGAAGATACATAAGACTAAAACTACAGCCTATAGACCATCGGCGAATGGGCAATGTGAGAATCACAACAAGACCTTGATGGCAGCTGTTAGATGCTTTGTGGAGAAATGCCCAAATCAATGGGACAAGTACGTTTCTCAGATAGCTGGGGCACTACGGTCATCTGTGAATCGATCCACAGGATTCACGCCGAACAAATTAATGTTGGGGAGGGAAGTGAACCATCCAGCTGCATTGATGTTCGGAGATCCCAGCCCGGGAGAAGAAGAAGTCCACGAGTATCTAAAGGTCTTGAGTAAGAATATCCGTGAGGCTCACGATATAGCAAGAAAAACTCTGGTAACCACGCAGAAGAAAATGAAGCGAGATTATGACACCAAAATATTACAGAAGGTATACCATCCTGGGGAATTAGTGTATATTTTGGACACCGCCGTCATAAAGGGAAAACCCAAGAAGCTTCAGCCGGTATGGAAAGGTCCGGGAATTGTGGTTGACCAGATAACACCCTTCTTGTATAAAGTGAAGTTGCAAAAGGCCCAATTCGTCACTAATCACGACAAGATGAAGCTATGCCGGAACCGGGAAATCCCACCTTGGCTGAAGACCTTTGTGGATAATGGGTTCAACTTGGGGGAGGTTGTGGATAGTTATTCATCAGTCCTAAAGGGTAAAGGGAAAAAGGTGAGTCCGGACTGGCAGGGGCCGAAGATTATCACTCAGAAATTATCACCTTTTCTGTACGAGGCAAAAGACCAAACCATCGTTAGTCGTCTTCTGCCTGACCGACTAAGAAAACACAAAGGTAAGATGCCGACATGGATAAAAGCCATCCGCAAGGAACTACCCATTTTGGGAACCAAGACGCGCTCCGAATATTGTTTCTGTAGAAAGCCGGACAAAGGAACATTTATGATTCAGTGTAACACCTGCGAAGAATGGTTTCATGGGCCTTGCGTGCGAATCTCCGAAGAAGACGCGAGACATCTGGATATTTACAGTTGTCGGAACTGCCTAAATCAAAGCGGAAAAACGTAGGGTTGAGCGCGGTTCACTAAATCTCCGGACATGTTATCCCCGTGAATGCCTATCCGACTGGTAAAGCTTGTAACCAAATTAGATCCGTACGAGTTTATTGGTTAAGATAGGCTAGATGAAAATGTAACAGGTAATGCCTGATGATCAGGTTTGCTATCATTTAAAGGGATATACGTAAATTAACCGGGGACCGGTAACGCCAAACAATCATTAATACGTCAAAATTACAATCTTATTTGATATACAGTATCAAGGAATAGAGGTGGAATGGGCCCTTAAAGATGCCTTTGCTTTTCAGGCTCGAACACACGAGGATTCCATCCATCTTCCAGTCTTCCGTCTTCCAGTTGTCCGTCTTCCAGTCTTCCGTAGCCACGCGGCGTCCATCCTCGCAAGTCTACAGTTTTCCAGTCTTCCGCTGCCACGAGTCTGAAATCTTCTGCGGCCACAAGCCTTCCGTCTTCCCATCTTCTGCTGTCAAAGTCTTCGGTTGTCAAACGTCTTTCAACTGCTCACAGCATATAATATATGTTGGCTTCAAAACGTAACGACCCAACCTTCTTGAAACCTTCAACCGTCAGTATCTTCGAAGAAAACCCACCTTCTTGAAATCTTCAAGCGTCAGTATCTTCGAAGAAAATCAACCTTCTTGAAACCTTCAACCGTCAGTATCTTCGAAGAAAACCAACCTTCTTGAAATCTTCAAGCGTCAGTATCTTCGAAGAAAACCAATCTTCTTGAAAACGTCAAGCATCAGTATCTTCAAAGAAGATCACCCAACATCGTGTTAAGTAATCTGCATCAGCATCTTCAAAGAAGATCATCCAACATCCAACATCCAACATCTGCATCAGCATCAGTATCTTCAAAGAAGACCCTCCAGTTCCCGTTAAGTAGGATACATCGGTGTCTTGAAAGAAGATCAGCTAAATTTCTGTTTAAACTGTTTAAAGTGACATTTAATCTGGACCATGTCTCTAAAGAAGATCGTCCACCTTCCGGTGAAAACTTATTGAAATTCATATTGTTACCTGGATCAGCATCTCGAGAAAAGATCAGTATCAGTGTCAGAATAGTCACTCATAGCTGAGGCGTTGTCCATCTCAACACTCAAGCTGACCGCAGATCAGAGTTACACTTTCCCGTGGTTCATCAGTATCCAAATCTGCAGCGGTTTCAACGAACGGCAGGTTACTGAAATCTGGGCAGAAAGCTCTAATGTTGGTTGTATGTCGATTGTGTCCCTATCTGTAGTTTTGGAGGATAATGAGTTTGCAGATTGTAATGAATTATTGAAAATTGGTAAAGAAATATTCTATATTAAGTTGTCATAAGGAGGTAATTTTAATATCTCATCGTAATAGGTCTTTTCGGTTAGGCTATTGGTATTGTTCTTCTGTTTACACGGTTAAAAATGTTGCCGTCGTAATTCAATCTCTTATGGGTACTGTATTTCCAAGATTGTTTTGATTACCTTGATCTCCATCTCCCTAGTTCTTTGTAAAGTTTTTCCTCCATAAAATATGGACGTGGATAAGGAAAATATCAGCCCTAGAAGGGATTGGCGCCCAAAATTGTCGATCACGGAGAGGGTCCAGAAGGCATGTCGCAACCACTCGTTGATGGATGTCACCACCTTGTTCAATGAGATTGGGTTTGATGATAACCTGCACGCCCCTCAGATTGAGGATCTGACCCTGATGCAATATCGGCTCGCGGTGTACCAGAAAAACGCTCGATGGATCACGCGATGCAGACAAGATGCTAGACTATTTTTGGATGATACCTGGATAGATAACAAGCTTCCAAGTCTCGACGGAAAACAGAAAATTTCTCGCCAGCGCCCGGCTACAAGACGCCCTACTGAAACAGAAACCATAGATACCAGAGATCACACCACCGTCCTTTATGAACTCTCTTCCTCTCGAAGAAACGACACCGAGGTTAGAAATTCTTCATATTCTTCCACGTCTTCCTCAGTAAAGCCACCGCCTTCCGCAGCATCATCTTCACAGTCATCCGTACTGCTTAACCAGGAGCAGCCTCCTTCTTCCAGACCTTCCGGTCAGAGACCTGCCATACCTTCTGCGTCGATGTCTTCTTCCTCGTTAGATCAACCGTTGCGACCGTACCGCGTACTGCGACCACGCTCCGAAGCCGAAAGGAACCGGTCTCACTCACATCAAAGACAAAGTCATTCCTCTCATAGAGAATCTCGACAACCGCAGGGTGCATCTCGTGCAGATAGACGCCATTCACCACGTATTTCCAGAAACCATGGACGGCGGGACTCTAGGGCAACCATTCCCTATCGCCATTCTCCAGTAAGGAAATCTTCAATGCGCTACTCACCATATCCGAGATCTCAGGGGTCAGGGAGGGCACAGCCTTATGAACCACCCCTTCGAGAACGTCAACGTTCGGTCGCACCCTTTCGATCACATCAGGGTAACATGTCATTGCGGAGATCAAGGTCTTCTCCTTCTCGTAGGAATCCATCCAGTCTCGACTCGCGAGATATTGTGATTCCTTCAGCTCAGTCTTCTCGTAGGAATCCGCCCAGTCTCGACTCCCGAGATATTGGGATTCCTTCAGCTCAGTCTTTTCGTAGGAATCCGCCCCGTCTCGACTCCCGAGATATTGGGATTCCTTCATCTCAGTCTTCTTCCCAGAAGAATCAGTCTCGTCTCGACTCCCGAGACATTGGGATTCCTCCGTTTCAGTCTTCCCGGATAGACCCGTCTCGTCTTGACTCCCAGGATAGTGGGGTCCATCCATCACCTTTTATCTTGCGGAATCCTCCCCGTCTCGAATCTCGAGGCTCTGAGGCTTCACCATTATATTCTTCTATTCTGAAGAATCCTCCCCGTCTCGAATCTCGAGGCTCTGAGGTTGCACCATTAAATAATTCTATTATGAGGAATTCGCCCAATCTCGATTCTCGAGATTCTGAGGGCCCATCATCATATTCTTCTGTTCTGGGGAACCTACCCCGTCTCGAATCCCGAGATTCTGAGGTTTCCAGTTTTAACGTCATGCCATTGACTGGGGGAGCTACGACAGAGATCAATACCTCTGTTAAATCTACAGATTCTCGGGTAATTCTTCCCATGGAGTTACTGACTGAGGAAGTCAATTCTCTTCCTTCTTTGGAGACCTCTCTTGTTGAGCCAGGTGAGAAGCAGGTTAGCAGGAAAGTTCCACCTCGTAACGACACCAAGTGTCCTCTGTGCGGTCAACCGTCTAAGAAGATGAAACGGCATTGCATGGTCCATCATCTCCCTCAAACAGTCTGGGAATTTAGGACAGCAGATCAACCCCAACCGGAAGATTGGGAATTTCTTTTGCTCTTCCTTGCTAAACGTCTTAACTGTAGTCTCGCGGAGTTGATTGGAAAGTGTAACAACAGCTCCGTAAGGATGCCGTCTTCGAGCATCACACCCGATTGTTTGACCATGATGGCAGAATTTCAGTCTTTTCTTCACACACAGTATGATTGGCCAGTGGTGGACAAGTTTTCTCTCCATCCCATAAACTCTGTGGCCGTGCTTCTGCACTGGAGACCTCTTTGCAATTTACTACTCCAAATTCCCCTGGAGGGACAGAAGAGTTTTCGTAATCTTTGCCCAGGTCGCCTTTGCAATTTTGTAACCAGATCTGGGAAAGCTCGACTGAACCAGCAGCATCTGACCGCTGAATTGAACCTGACCAATGTAAAGAGGTCCGATGGAGTACCCATATCCACGAAGAAGAAACCGGTTTATCCGAATCTCCACATCCAGATATCAGGCGAGTCTTTTCCACCGCCCCATAAACTCCAGATAGAATGCGGACCTCCCCGGATTGTCAGCTGTTCCCCTCCAACTGCAGATCCTGCGATTTCAACGCTCCCCCCACCTTCTGAGGTTAAGATCAGCCACTCAACAGGTTCTGACAAGACTGTTCCACCTGTCCCGCAACCACCAATCTACACTCCAGATGCTGTTTCTACAGTTCTGGATCCAGGTGTACTTACTGTGGATGCTGTACGGACAGTTCCGATTCTCTCGGAATCTCCCACTGGGTCAATGGACACGACCCTGGTTCTGGGAAGTGACCCTCCCCTTACACCGGAGGTCAGCGACTCTGCCAACGCGGATAGTATTCTTGGGAGCCCGTCAGGCCAGTGGCCTCCCCTCAGTGTTCCGCAGAATAGGATCAGCCGAATCACTCTTCCTATTCTTCCCCCACCTCGGGATTTTGGGCTAGCTAGAATGGCTGTAGATTCACACTTCCATTTAGATCGCTTGCATGATTGTCTTAGAGGCTATCCGAAATTTGACATAGACGACATGCTCCAATATCGACCTTCGCCGTTCCCGACGACTCCTATCAACCTTATAGGTGGAGTGATGATCTTCTGTGATCCCTCCACTTACCCGGTTGACATCCGTGTTGATACCCCGTTTAAGACGGCCGTTGGTCTCCATCCAAAGAAAGCCGGTCTTTATTCATCTTACCATAAACGTCTCGATGAATTGTTTGCACATCCCGGTACGGTCGCAATTGGCGAAATTGGACTGGACCGGACTATGGCACCTAGCTACTGGGAGCAACAAGATTCTGTCTTGAGGGATATCGTCAAGTCTGCAGTACTATATCAGAAGCCCATAGTTCTTCATTTACGAGGTCTTGCGAATTTCCCTGCTGATGTCTATGCCCGAGGACACAAGATTGTCTCCGACGTCTGTCCTCCTAACCAACTAATTCATCTTCACTGCTTCAATGCTGGCGTGGAGGAGTTCCAACAGTGGAGCAACTCTTTTCCCCATTGCTACTTTGGTTTTACGGCTGCTGTGACATTTTTCAACGTGTCTCAGAAAAGGGCGTTGCAAGCCATACCTTCTTCCCGTCTTTTGTTGGAAACAGACTCTCCCTACTTTGGTCAACCTTGGGGAGCCGAAATCAGTAGCCCCGCCTATATTGGAAATGTTGCGCGAGTCGTCTCCGACATCCGGAACGAAAGTCTTCAGGACATCTTACAAGCAACGATTCTGAATACTAGCCGGTTTTACGGAACACCTGTTCCGGGGAACTTCCTTTAATATTCTCTCCCTCAGTCGGGACCAATCGCCACATCGGCGTTTCTTTGTGTATTATATTGTAATGTTTCAACTAGCCGGACCGATGATGTAATCATCATTCCTATTTTTCATGGTAGAATTATCATCTTCCCCTTTTAGTAGAATTCCTGTATATATTCTGGAACTTCTCTTGGACTAGACGGACCCATCATGATTCCTGTTTTCAATAACGTTGGAAACCAATTAATTTGTTAAATGTTTGAGTATTCTTCCATGTATTTCCCCGTAGGCTCACTAAACAAGTCTGAGGTGACTGAATCAAATTGGATAGTATTGTTGGGTGTATGGAAGCAATCACGAGTATCTGTATTGTTTATTTAGTCAGGAAGTAATAATGGGATTCTATATTCATAAGTTAACATGGTTTATTATAAAGTATTATATAGCACATTAAGTTTGTCAAGTTGAAACTAAACAGAGCCCCTATTCTATTTAACACAGAGGTTATTAATCACATTAATTCATAAGTAAGCATAATAAATGGTAATTTCCACCTGTCAGCCATGGTGTCAGAAAGAGTGCGTCTTTCTTGTTCAGTGTCCAGTTCTGTTTCCTCTGTCTTTGGAGATACAGGGAGTCCTTTCTACCTCCCTATTTTGGCCAAGCCCCTGGACATCTTTCTTCACCACACCGCTGTCTTTATGAAATACTAATGAAAAAATATGCATATATCATAGATGTGTAGTTGACATTAGAAATATAAGAAATCAGTGTCTCAAAAGTACATATACTCGTACAGAGAAACTAATCACATTGACATTAGCCAATGAAGCCAAACAGGAGTCTACATTCTTCAGGAACGGAAAATTACATCAAATTGACAAGTCATTTTTACGAAAGTTTTTCACATCAAAATACACTTCTCCGCGTGGATAAAATAAAAGGAATCTACTCTCTGTATATAATATGGTCAATAAAGTAATAGGACATTGAATTCTCTATTTAACCTAGTTCGTTATAATAGCAAGAATGGGTCTTGCTCGGTCAGCGATCAGTTATGTTTTGTCATACTGGGTCGCTAAGATTTTGTAAATATGTTATGAATTTGTCTGATCCGGCCCGAGGAACTATGGTAGATGCGAGTTTCTCGTTCTGCTGGTCCTCCTTGGTATTGAGCTTGTCCTTTTCGCTGAGAAGAAGTCTTCATTCTCCTTGTCGGACAGCCTTGCCCAACCAGATGCCGGCCTGGAAGCGAGCACATCGTTCCATATATTCTTTGTTTAATGCACTCGAGAGAGGAAACAGCTCCACAACAATCTTGGGTAACGAGGTCACCCGACCCAGACTGACATGAGAACGGAACCCCCATGAAGACTTCCTAGTCTGATGTACTGGTTCCATATATCATCTTTGTCACCACAATCCGTCCGAACCAAGAGCGATACGAGAAAAGAACCCCAAATGAAGACTTCCTAGTCTGAGGTAGTGGTTCTCTATATCGTCTTTGCCGCCTCAATCCGTCCGAACCATGACTAACACAGGAAAGGAATCCCGATGAAGACTCTTGGGTCTGATGTATTGATTCCCGGTATCGTCTATGCCACCGTAATTCGCAAATCACAACGAATAGCAAACGCACTAGTCTAGTTGGAAGGATCAAGGCCCTGATGACGACGGTCGGCGTTTACCCGAAGATTTAAGCGGAGTAGAACCCTCAAGGGAGCATCATGTTGTACATCTGTATATTCTGCATTATTTCCTGTTCCACGGAGCATCCGAATAAACTCATTTCGTCCACGAAGCGTTCCGAGGAATCCAATTCTTCTACAGAGCATCTGAATCGACTCATTCCTCCATGGAGCCTCCAAATAAACTCATTTCTTCCGCTGAGCGTTCCAGGAAATTCAACCCTTCTACGGAGCATCCGGAGGGACTCATTTCTTCTATGGAGCATACGGGGTCTTTCATTTCTTCAACGGAGCCTCCCGATAAACTCACGTCTCCTACTAAATGTCTGGGTTATCTCATTCCACCGGATATGGAGCCAATTCTTCAAAGTGAGGGGGAATGTAGCGGTTTTGGCCTCTTGTTCCACCGAGATCATCCGGAAACCCACGGACACCACTCGGGACGACCCACGTGACCCGACTCTTCCCGAAGGTGACGTCATCCGGGAATTCTCGGCACTTCAACGACAGCCTTCAAACCGACAACATCGCTCCGCGCTCAAGACTTCTATAATAGGTAATTTCATTAGATAACATCACTTATATTTATAAACACTAATCATGTTATAGAACGATCGCGCGCATGCGATTAATGCTATCAATGATTGGTGTGACCATGTAAAATACATGTATTTTACATACAGACATTACATGCATGTGTGTATCCACCCTAATTGCATTTTTCTCTTTAAAATGTTGTGGGATAGATTTGACAATGTGTCAAGGTAAACTTTCACATCAATTAAAGTCATCATAATCATTTTGACAAGGACAAGTGCAAATTTTAGAACCCTTGAATTGAAAATTGCGAATGCGTATACGGGTGGGAGAGCAATTGCTCAGTCTCATGAGAAGGACTGAACAAGAGCTATAACAAGCACAATTATTTGATCATAACGTACTTATGTTAAGCCAAAACTCAATGAATATGTGTTTCTGGTAACGGATCCAAAATAAATTGTGTTTTGTCGGGCGAATTTTCATTTTATTTTTATCTTACATTTTATTTTTTATAAAATATCATAATAATTGGAACCATGAACCTCATGAACTCATAAATTCAATAATGTATCAATATAAATGAAATACATCCATATGTAACACGAGGGTTTAATTTTTAAACAATGCCGTCTATGGTTAGATGTCGTACCGATACGCCGTACACAGGAAGAAAGTTGAAATATTTAAAATCTGAATTAATATATTAATTTGAACATATATTCCATTAATTCCAATTTACATGTCAGTCACTGGGAATGCATGTGGTGTACGAAAGACGTGTAAATGAAGCGAGCGAGATGTGAGCGAATTGGAAGAATGTCATTGATATATTATAATATGTACCTCTGTTTATGTTTACATTCCTTCATTGATGTATGTTTATTCCAATAAAAACAATTTAAAAAAAAAAAAAAAAAAAAATTCAGGAGAGAGCCTTTCGTTTTATCTATAATGACTACACATCTGATTATGACTTTCTCCTAAAGATTGCAAACTGTGAGCATCTACATCTCCAAAGACTCAGACTTATGGCACTCACAGTTTTCAAAATACTAAAGAAGGACATTAGCACTCCTTCCTATTTGGACTGCCTGGTGAAACGTAAACATAGTTCATACTCTTTTAGAAATTCTGAGACTCTGGAACTGCCATCACCTGATACTACTACTTTCGGTTTAAGCTCGTTTAGATTCATGGCACCTAAAGTGTGGAATTCTCTTCCAGAGTCATGCAGAACCGCAGAGACGATGAAAGACTTTGAATGTATGGTACAAACCTGGAATGGTTTTAAATGTAAATGCAGTACCTGTAGGATATCCTAATTATATGCATATGTTTTGTATTTTAATCCGCACTCTCTGGTCAGGTATCTCTGAATGGAACAAAACGTGTTATCCAGGAATGAAATATGGACTCGTTGTGCACATTACTGTGCCGTATATGAATATACAAATTTGTGTCTTACGCTTTTGATCCAGTCAGGGCTACCTGTCCTCAGGGATTTTACTCGTCTTCTACAAAGTTTTAGCTAATATACATGTAATTAATTTTTCAGATAGGTTGTGTTTTATTCACGTTATTGTTTATGTACATATTCATTGTTTTACAAGTCAGTTAAGAGCTTAATGCTCATGTTTGTAAATTAAAATGCCTGACTTTATAAATAAAGCTTTTGAACTTTGAACATACCAATGTAATCGATTACGATTCCAATTACTTTTGATTTATATGATTAAGATTACTGATTACATTTTTTTCAAATGTAAAAGATTACGATCACAATTACTTTAGTAAAATTATACGATTACTTTTCGGTTACATCTGATTGCAATGTTATGTATCCAACCATTTGGATCCCATAGTAATAAATAATGAAATGTTATTGAATAAAAACATCACTACATAACATGTAAATAAGGACCAATTGAACAAATAAAACAAGCAGGTGAGATCACAATAGGGATTAATTGTAGATTCACGCAGAGAGATTACTCAGTGACCGTGCAGCCAGAGTAATGGTGCAAGGCTGGACATATCACACAAGGGATTAATTAGTGTGATTTACCATACAATTGGTACAAATTAAGATGTTCATTGAAATCAGTCCACATTGTGGTATCACATATACCTTGCTAACAAGTTGATATGTGTCAGAAAGTTAAGTACTTTTGCTTTCCCCGGATATATAACTTGGACAATGCTTGCATTGTTCTTCCAGAGCATATTCCTTCTAAATGTTATATTTTTATTGAATAATTTAAAATATTTACAAATATAGCCCGCTTGTGTTACACTAAATCCTGTTCGGTGATTGGTCAACTGCCAATTTGGGCACCGGTTTCATACCCCAATAACACACAGACCGTAAACGAACACAGCGGCGCAAATTGTTTGATCTAATCTGACGGTACCGACCTAATCGATAAAAGCGATCAGCCGAATAATTGGGCGTGCTTTTCAAAGTTCAGCCGAATTGCATCTGAAGCCAGTTATTTATATAGATCACGTTATCGATGCTAAGTGCTTGGAAATCTTATATTGGGCTGACTTAATGTGCTGCTCGAGCTAGTCTCAAATTCTCGGCAGATTTTGTGAAAATAAATAAGACTACACTCAGCTTTTCATGGGAATAAATCATCAAACAGCTAAATACATATATAAGAAATGAATGTAGTGGGTGTGTGATATTAGGGAATACGGCGCTGTGTTGAGAACCGCTGTGCGGTTCACACATTATGCCCCAACGACCACAGCGCCGTATATATCCTCCAATGACATACACATCCACTACTCCAAATATATTCAAACAGACAAGGATGAATAGCTCTAAAATCAAGTGGTAATTTTAACGCAATTTTGACGGAGTTCTGGGCCAGATAGTATTCCCTATAATGAAAAATAATAGATTTCTAAAATCGATATCTAACAAATCTGAGCTTTGATGGGTGACTTCCTCGACTCGAATCAAATATTTTTGACCCCCGAAGCCATTGAAATAGTAATTGAGAGGAGTTTTATCGGGTTGAGTACCTTTAACTATGATTGACGAACAAAATCAAAAAAATAATTTTGGGTGCGGTTTTTTTTTTTTAGATTGGGGCGGTCGGGTTACCAGAAACATGCATACAGCAGGGTTAAGGTGATTACATGCCAATGTAATCGATTACGATTCCAATTACTTTTGATTTATATGATTAAGATTACTGATTACATTTTTTCAAATGTAAAAGATTACGATCACAATTACTTTAGTAAAATGTAACCGATTGCTTTTCGGTTACATCTGATTGCAATGTTAGGTATCCAACCATTTGGATCCCATAGTAATAAATAATGAAATGTTATTGAATAAAAACATCACTACATAACATGTAAATAAGGACCGATTGAACAAATAAAACAAGCAGGTGAGATCACAATAGGGATTAATTATAGATTAACGCAGAGAGAATATACTCAGTGACCGTGCAGCCAGAGTAATGGTGCAAGGCTGGACATATCACACAGGGGATTAATTAGTTTGATTTACCATACAATTGGTACAATTTAAGATGTTCATTGAAATCAGTCCACATTGTGATATCACATATACCTTGCTAACAAGTTGATATGTGTCAGAAAGTTAAGTGCTTTTGCTTTCCCCGGATATATAACTTGGACAATGCTTGCATTGTTCTTCCAGAGCATAGTCCTTCTAAATGTTATATTTTTATTGAATAATTTAAAATATTTACATAACCCGCTTGTGTTACACTAAATCCCGTTCGGTGATTGGTCAACTGCCAATTTGGGCACCGGTTTCATACCCCAATAACACACAGACCGTAACACGAACACGACGTCATAAATTGTTGATCTAATCTGACGGCACCGACCTAATCGATAAAAGCGATCAGTCGAATAATTGGGCGTGCTTTTCAAAGTTCACCCGAATTGCATCTGAAGCCAGTTATTTATATTGATCACGTTATCGTTGCTAAGTGCTTGGAAATCTTATATTGGGCTGACTTAATGTGCTGCTCGAGCTAGTGAAAATAAGTAAGACTACACTCAGCTTTTCATGGGAATAAATCATCAAACAGCTAAATACATATATAAGAAATGAATGTAGTGGGTGTGTGATATTAGGGAATACGGCGCTGTGTTGAGAACCGCTATGCGGTTCACACATTATGCCCCAACGACCACAGCGCCGTATATATCCTCCAATGACATACACATCCACTACATTCATTTCTTTATTATTTTCACAAAATCTGCAGAGAATTTGAGACTTTCAAAGATACTGGTCACAGTGGTATGCTTGATATTATCACAGTACCACGCATGAAAGTGAGACTGCTGAGTCAGTTAACCTATTTAAAAAAATAAGGAAACACAGGGGGTGTGAACAAAATTAAGGATACAATGTCCGGGCGGATGGGTGGGTTATGAGCTCCGATAGTAGATTGTTCAATGTCATGTAAAGTTTTTTCCATGTTTAAATATAAATTATGACTACTAAACTTATTTTAAATGTTCAGGCTTATAAACTGGACCTTACTAGAATATTAATCAGGAGAAGGGGCTCAGATATTTTCAATAGTTAACCAAAATTTGTTCTTTTATAACATGATATCATGGGTTGGGGTCCCGCTTTTTACTAGGAAAAAAAATGCACCGAAAGAAAAAAAACAATTCGATCAGTTATCACAGATTTTCATTGTTTTTGACATTCAATTATCCGCATACGATGCCTATATCAGCTCATTTAATTCTTCTGATGCGTTGAATGGTATGCATACTCAAATATATGACCCGCCATATCAAATCCAGTCGTAAGTCGGGATTATTTTACCCTGTGCCAATGCATTCTCTTATATATGCGAGTCGACCATAGGTCGCCTCGCATATATAAGAGAATGCATTGGCTTAACAATTTTTTATCATTTTTTTTAAATAAATGTTTCTTACAATTTTTAGGACATAAAATTAAAAAAACATCCATTACCCTGCAGGGAGCCCCACACATATATAGAAGCATATAGAAGAGTGTCGTCTGCTCGTGTTTGTCTGGGGCTCTGTATGGGTGAAATTATAAAATTGTTAAAGAATACAAGAAAAAATTATATAAAATTGTTAGGCCGATGCATTCTCTTATATATGCGAGGCGACCTATGGTCGACTCGCATATATAAGAGAATGCATTGGCACAGGGTAAAAAAATCCCGACTTACGACTGGATTTGATATGGCGGGTCACATATATACAGATGTTCTGTATCATTGTATGATGCTTATCATTGGGTAGATGGGACCTTGGATTTCTGCGACCTACCGATACAATGAAAAGCTGAGAAGTTGAATATAACTTGCTAATTATTGTGAACATTTCGTGATTACCGTTTCTACCACAGTGGCACCTGCACCGCCCTTGTGATCCGCCCTTATATACGCGCCTGCTTTACATCGTGGTAGTATACATGGGTCTCATGTATAGACGATCTCTAATTAGTCGTAATTCTATACAAACCGACTGCACTAAACTCGATTCGAGCCGAGCTTTAGCGAGGCTGGAATCGAATAAAGGTGAACGAGGTTAATTAATTTCTTACCGAATTGCGACGAATTTGAGGTCCTTTTTGGTATCAAATAATCACATTTTAGCAAGGAAAACAGATCTCGAAACGACTGGGGTTAAAAGAAAATAATAATGATTTCCTTATCACAACCAAAGAGGAAGTAAAGACACATTCAAGAAAATATATAGTTCCATTTTAGATGTGTCTTTTCATGTTGACAAACTTGTTCAACCCCCTTATCATCCATGTTTATCTCTCAATCAACACTAAATAACCCAAAACAAATTAAATATCATAATTATATTCTTATTAAATTAATAATAACATTGATCGATATTATTGCGCTAAGCTCTTAAAGGGGTACTGTACCCAAGATGTTGTTGTTGGTTTCTATAATCCCCGAGTCGGAGAATAATGTAACAACTTTTCAATTTTTTGAAAGTTTGTTGAGTACGAAGTATTGTTACGGATGGCAAATTTACCGGAATGCAAAAATACAAATTGTCGTTGTCGAGTAATTTTTGTAAATTTTTCAACCAAATGAATCAAATAAACATTATATTATATGGTTAGTAGTCCCATATACTCATTTAAGTTAGTGTACCGTCACTAGTCAATGAATGGCTTGGGTTTTCTCCCCGTATAAGCATAATGTTTCAAACGATCGTGTGTGCAATTGTTTTCCTAATCCGGTATCCCTCAATTATAATTTGATTACGTTTTGTACACGGAAATTCGAATTTTAAGAGACGCCATTTTATGGCTGGAGCCATAAAATCAATTTATATTAAATTATTAACTTTTAAATTATTAAATTTTAAGATAGCCTATTAACCTGAGCGTTTACAGAATACATCTTCGACTCAAATTACTTATATTTCTATATAGTATCGATAATAGATCGTTGTTATCACCGGGAATTTATTGAAAATGGCGTACAGTACCCCTTTAAGTCACTGCGCGTGTCAATAATACGCGTGTGTGTTACTAAACATATGAGGCCGGGTTTTAGGGGGTAATTATGTGATAAATAGGCCTACAAGTATATGTATACGGCACAAAATGGCAGTGCAGGTTGGGGACGCGTTACAAACCCCTGTGTTTCTATTAGGATTTCCGTCGAATTTTCAAAGATACTGTATATTGTATAAGTGTGTGCAAACTCCCTACAGCGCCCTCTACGCTATCGCTGCGATATATCTATCTCAGCTGAGCGATGGGAGATAACTCTGCCTGGAGTTTGAAGTGTGTGTGTATATTGTGTACGTTTGTTTGACATTATCACCGTACCACGCGTGATAGTGTGACACAAATGAAACAAGAAAACCATAGTCAGAAATGGTAACGCCACCAAGATCATATTATTAGCCATAAATTTAAATTATAATATAATTATAATATAAACTAGCTTTCAAATTTCATGTGGGAAATTTGCATACTTCCATATATCAAGTTTTCCCGTTTCTCGTGTTATACATTACATTCTTCAAACTGTCTTCTTTATTACACTAGCTGATGGGCCCGACTTCGTCCGGGCTGTTTCCCATCTGATTTCCGGCGAAAGGCGCGATTTGACCTTGAATTGACTATTTTGAAAGTCAAGGTCAGGTCAGGGTCATGATTATACCCGTCCAAAACACCCCTCCGGAGAAAAGTACCCCTAGGTATCAAATTTCGTCGAAATCCATCCGTTTTACCTGACTTGACCTTTAATTGACCATTTTGAAGGTCAAGGTCAGGTCTGAGTCATGATTTGATCCGTCCAAAACACTCCCCCGACAAAAGTACCCATTGGTATCAAATTTCGTTGAAATCCATCCGTTTTACCCGATTTGACCTTTGATTGACCATATTGAAGGTCAAGGTCACGCCGGGAGTCACGATTTGACCCGTTCAAAACACTCCCCGGACAAAAGTATCCCTAGGTATCAAATTTCGTCGATATCCGTCCGTTTTACCAAAATTGACCTTGCATTGACTGTATTAAAGGTCAAGGTCAGGTCGGGGTCACGATTTTACCCGTCCAAAACACTCCCCGGACAAAGGTTACCTAGGTATCAAATTCGTCGAAATCCGTCCGTTTTACCCGATTTGACCTTGAATTGACCATTTTGAAGGTCAGGGTCACGATTTGATCCGTCCAAAACACTTCCCGGACACAAGTATCCCTAAGTATCAAATTACGTCGATATATATGGAAAGCCGAAGGGGACATGCTATTTGCTAATTGCTAGTTATACGACGCACGACTTGACGCGGTTTTTTAAAGGTGTTTCAGGGTGTTTCAAACTAGGAGATAGAAGTATTCTGCGTTTCAAATGGTGATGAATTATAGTATTTTATTCAAATTTTATGGCATAAATTGTTATTAAAACCGTATATACCATAAAAAAATCGATGACTCGAAAATTAAGTGGGCCTTTAAAGTCAATATAAAGTCACAATTGCAGTTAGGTTCATCTCATACTCGTCTATTCAGCGATATTCTGCTACGCAGTTTGTTATAGCCTACATTATTCATTAAGCGGTATAGCCCCACTGTTATAATCCGCCTTTAGCTGGCGTATTCTTGCCTCTGAGATTATTGAGATATTACGTCACACGTAATGACATTAAATCGCATGGAAACATAGCAATTGTGTGGGCTGCGTGGCGTGAATATGTAATGAGAAATAAGGTCATATGTAATGACATTAAACTCAAGAAAACCCGCGAAAACAAAACAAAATCACATTTAATGTTTTAAGTTATTTCCTTCATAAAAAGAATCTTCGTGACAATGAACCCTCTCAATACTTTAGAATATAGAATTAACCTTAAAATAACAAAACCCTTCGGAATAGAGAACCTTCAGAATAGCGAACCTTCGGAATAGTGAACCTTCGGGATAGCGAACATTCAGAGAACCTTCGGAATAGTGGACTTTCGGGATAGCGAACCTTCGGAATAGAGACATGCCCCCCCCCAATATTCATATTATATGCCCAGAGTTCAAAGGTATGGGCCCATAAATTTCTAAATTGGGCCCTTAAAATATTGAACCCCAAATTGGAGCCCGCGCAGAACAGAACTTAAGTCAACTGTACCTGTGTCATGTCCCAATGCAGGAGGGTCCATATATACCGCAACATTCATATTATATGCCAAGAATTCAAAGTTATGGGCCACGTAATGACATTAAATTTCAAGAAAACCCGCGAGAACAAAACGAAATCACATTTAATGTTTTAAGTTATTTCCTTCATAAAAAGAATCTTCGTGATAATGAACCCTCTCAATACTTTAGAATATAGAATTAACCTTAACATAACAAAAAACCTTCGGAATAGAGAACCTTCGGAATAGTGGAACTTCGGGATAGCGAACCTTCGGAATCGAGAGATGTCCCCTAATACACCGGTGGCGTAAACACATGTGCTAATCTGTGTCGGACTATCGTGACTCTATCGGTACGGTTTACTCAAGTACGAAAATACCTAATCACCCATAATGCATTCGCCCATTGGTCCACTCGTAAATACAATTACCAAAACATCTTACACCTGTGGCGTAAATAACAGCCGATTGTTTGACACTGTTCCGTCCTTCATTTCATGCATTCTCTTGTCGTTTTGCACAATGGAATAATTAGCCACTGCACACGAGACCGAGACCACACCCAACCACATCGGAAGCAATAAACCATTTTCTTTTTCTAAATTTACAGCGCAACAATATCTCCTCCATTTTGATAACAATATATTATCCATCTCGACATCATCAACATCAGTGTTTTCATGTTGGAGAGGAACGATTAGTAAGTTTGGTAACTTGTGTTCTGTTCCCCTGTGAGGGGGGGGGGGGGGATAATCATCAGATTGATTGTCTTTATGTGTATGTTTATATGTTGTATATAATGGAACACAATAACTATGTTTAAAGGTACTCAATCCGATCAGACGGTCCCCATAACATCAAGATACAACAACAACATTTCTTCAAAATACGCTTTAGTTATCAGAATCGATTTATTGCAACAAAATAATGCTAACCAGTGTCAACTGTTGTATCAAATTTCCCAAATTTTCCCAATTTGTTTTATTTATCAACATTTTGTTCAACAAAATATGTCTGTATTATCATGCACTATAAAGTATCACGAAATTTGACCGTATTACCACTTGATTTTAGAGTTATCCATCTTCATCCGCAATTTTATCGGAGACCCTAAGTTTGACCAAGTGTTTCTGAGCCACATATTATTACACATCTCGAGAAATAAATAACTTCAAAAATAGATATCTGATCACTCTGAGCGTTGATTGGTAGTTTCCTCGACTCGAATCAAATATGTTTTACCCCCGAAGAAATAGTAATTTAGGAGCGTCTGATCGGATTGAGTACCTTTAATGTGGGACTTCTGTTAGGAATTTCAGACAGACTGGTGCACATGCATGCTTGTATGAATGGTATACTGAGAAGCACATTAACTCGATCGATACCACAGTACAGAGCGTAAACATTTAACAGTGATAAGAACCTTCAAGATAAAATATTGACCTGCGTCCCATAGCAACTATATTGACGATGGGGTTTTTCGATGAAGGAAGTTTGTCTTGCATTGTATACGATATCATGTTTAAATAGTCCCATCTAATCGCAAGACACGAATTATCAGTCATGGCGCACGTAGACGCTACTTCGATTATATAAATTTAGCTAAAGTACTGACGGGTATGACACAGCACGAATGAAGTTCGAATACAAAGAATAGCTCATATGTACTTAGTTGGCTTTTCTATCCGATCGATAAGTTCTCTTGTTCTGTTTGAAATGGTTATTCAATGTAAACAAATACAATATCGTTTCCGATCAAGGTTGCTTGCGCTAATCGTCGTGACAATTTTTTTTCCATCGTCGCAGAAATCCCAATATCATCACAACAGTAAATTAAATAAAACATGCCTGTCATTGGCAGAATGAGGTCCCCAGAGGGTGGATTTAGTGACGCTATCCCGTATAGCGGGCTAGAGTCATTAAATTCACCCTATGTGAACCTCATTCTGCATGGCCTCATCTGCTATGGCCCATGGGAGACATAGACTCAGATTGAAGTTCCCAAATGGTGAATATTGTGACGTACACCCATTGGGAACCTCGATTACGACACGTCTGCCAATTTGGGGATATAGAGAAACAAACTAAAAAAGAAATATAATCTATGTGAAGAAGTTTCTATAGAAATTTGATAATCAAGAAACTTTCCAGAGAAGATAAGGCCTAGGCAGAATGAGGTCCCCACATGGTGAATTTAGTGGTGCTAGCCCGCTATGCGAGATAGCGTCACTAAATTCACCCTCTGGGGACCTCATTCTGCAAATGACAGACATCCTATTATCAGGCTTGTAAAACTGGTTGGCAGTAGACTGGACATTTAGTTTTTGACTGTGGGTATATACTGTTGAACTTAAAGATAATATATCTCTTCCTAGACGTGTGCATCTTCGCTCAACCTTTGGAATTAACTCAGATGTATGAAATAATAAATATTGAGACAGAGAGACCACTAAACTTCAATAAGATGAGAGGACTTTCAAAAATGCCTTTTGCTTGTTGTCCAATCCTCTTTCTCATTCTATCTGTACCTGTGATTATGTTTATTGTGTTTGTGTTATATGTTTGATTTTTTTTAAATAAATATGTTTTACACCAATAATTGTGCTAGAAATGTGATATATATGTTGTTTTTGTTGGGCGTGTTACCGGGAAGAGATAGATCACCTGAAGTGCTACTATAAATGATGTCGTGATTCTCTACTCTGGCTACGCCCATTTATACATATTATATTCCACCTGTTCAAAGCCTGCATGGGAACGTTTTTCCTTTTCTGTCTTGTTCTGACGATAAACCTTGTAACATCGAACAAACGCACGAAATCAATTTCACAGTATAGGGGCGGTCCCAGCTGCATGATTTAGGCGACTTTTGTGAGACGATTTCGCAATAAACATTTAATTGCATGATAACTCGGGGCTCAACGAAAAATTGGCTTACAGCAGTTGCCTAAATCATGCAATATCAGGCCGGGACACTCACCTACTGTGAACTACATGATTCAGCAACAGGTACTAACTGAGAAATTGTAGTACCTGCTTCGTTTTTTCACGTGTTTTCAACTGCATGATGGAGTATGATCTCGAGACCCAACTGGCATAGCCAGAGTAGAGCTTCATGGCATGCTTCTTAAGTGCTACCTACTCTTTTGACCATCCAGGTATGATGTATACTGACATTTCTGTGGTGGTGGACAAATCACAGGCACCTGGAACAAAATGTCCCCGCTCACAAAAGTACATAACTGAGTCTCTGTTGTGTACTTTTGGGAGTGGGGTCATTTTGTTCCAGGTACCTGTGGGACAAATTGGTCATATCAGTCCTACTTAATTTTCAAGCCTCAAGGTAAAACGTGTAATTTCTCGTTTTGTATGAACATTGTGGCGATATTAATAGGTCGAAACAATATTTTATATACTTAAATATATATATATTAACTTGATATATTATGACATAATGTACCCAAGCTCTGTTGCAAGAATGAGAAGGTGATAAAACTAATACATTAAAATGAAAATCTGCTCACGAACCAATAAACACAATCATGACACAATCCTGCAACATTTAACCCTTTACCCAACAGAAGGGCCCTGTGCCAATGCATTCTCTTATATATGCGAGTCGACCATAGGTCGCCTCGCATATATAAGAGAATGCATTGGCTTAACACATTAAAAATTATAAAATTGTTAAAGAATGTAAGAAAAAAAGATTTTTTTTAGGCCAATGCATTCTCTTATATATGCGAGGCGACCTATGGTCGACTCGCATATATAAGAGAATGCATTGGCACAGGGCATAACTGTAACTATCACAATGTGGTCAAGGAGCCGGTTCCAATGATATCCATATTTGTATGGTTTTATTGAGACAGACCGAAGATATTTTAGGCTGTTGAAGCTTTATTTGGCCGGTTTTGGCCGGTTTGTTGGGTAAAGGGTTAACAAAACAAATCACTACTTCATAAATTCAACTATCATGCCTCCGGTACCCAGATTGCTGAATTCACTTCTTTTCCCGATTCCGTGTGATATTTTCATAATTTTTCTCGCATAGGATCAGTTGATCGATGTAATAATCATCGGATTCAATTGCCGACAGTGCATCGGCCTGAACCAGGCAAGCATTCTCATAACCAGTTATCTCGTCTCGGTCTGCTGACATCGAATTGCACGATTCAGAATTCTCGAACGTTCTTAAATTGACGATACTGTCATCCTCATAACTTCTAAAATTATCATCAAACATGATATGATGAACTTTGGTATCACTTGGGTCGATGAACAGTGGTTTTCCTGTGTCGAAATGGTACTTGTTATCCTGCCAATAAATAAAATCATCCTTGTATCCCGTTATCCCAGTAGACTCCGAGAAAAAATTATACACATCCCTGTCGTTCTGCGAGAGAAGTTTCGTATCTTTTGTCTTTGAGCATTCCAAATGGAAATTTCCTTCTGGAGTTCGAGTTATCGTTCCTGGGAGGATGTCAACATTCATTTCCATTCTCTCCGGAAAATCGGGATGTCCTCCGGAGATACCGTACTTAACACTTTTTAAAACATTTTCCGCATCGAGACCGTATGTTCTGAATATTATCGAGAAATCACGATTTTCCTTACGTAAATAATAAATCAGTTTATAGAATGATTTTATGACGTAGTGGTATTGTGTTCCGTCCAAACCATCGTTTGTAAGTATGTCAGCCATGGATTGTTTCTCAAACGGATGTTTCCATTTCAGACATTCAAGATGTTTATCAAAACAATCCTTGAACTTTTGGCCAACCGCAGTATGAGTAAAATCGCCCGTGGCGAGCCGCAGTTTCGTACGAACCCTATCTACGCTAGGGTTTTGCAGATAAATATTTTCCAAATGTCTGTAATATGTATTACATCCAGGAACAGGCGGTTTTAACGACGGCTCATCCGAAGCCCAAACTAACTTTCCATCATCTTCATTCAACCAGACGACACCTGTCAAGAAACTATTGAGGGCCTGCTCAACGGAAACATTCGTCACAGAATCAGATATCAAAACAGTATTTCTCAAATCGAAATGAAGAACGAGTTTCCTTTTCTTTGTATCAGAACCATTCACGATTTTGACGTCAGAATCGCGATTATTGCTTAACGTCTTTGGAACATTATCGGTATCCTTATCTGAACGGTTGTTGTTGTTGATAACTTTGTTGTTATTGTTGTTGTTTCTCGTCCTGAGTTTCTTTCGATATTCTCGATACATTTCGTCCTCCTTGTCCCCACGAGCGACGCGTTTAAGTGATCCGCAGTTCTTCATTAATGCTTTCTGATCGATAAGGTTTCTAGGTAAACAGGCGACAGTATTCGATTTATATCACACAAGTAGAAAGCATGGACGATTTTCGCACAGCTAAAAAACTCCACATAACTGACCCGAGTCTCCACTGCGAGAAGTAACTGTCGAAATATAAATATGACGCATGCTGACTTTTCACAATCCGATATATAAAATGCAAACAGTGGTATATAAAAGATCTAAAGCAATCTATTATTGACTAATGCCAAGGTCGCGGTGCATGTTTGGACTTGGCTAACCACTCCATGGGATTATCGATTAGTACCCGTATGCCATGTACTATATATATCGATTAATGGTGTCATGGTCTAAAGCCATAAAGAGCATTTAAGGTGCTAGCAATTTACTTATTATGATTGCACTGAAAGCAAATGGAATTATGTCATTGTGTTCGGATGTGATGTTTTTGGTTATATGTTACTATTATAGTGTTAATCGTGTGAATCACATACTTGTGGTCGTACGGGTATGGTGGGTGGACATCAGGCCTGGTGGACATTGCTGAAGTAATTGGTCTATAAATTATAGACAACCGGTTTGTATTGTACGGTGGCCCGTAAGTGCCACGACAAAACAAACTTTTCAAAAGTTTGTTTTGCCGTGAACTTTTTACTCACGGCAAAACAAACTTTCAACCACGGCAGAATAAACTTTTCACTCACGGTAAAACAAACTTTTTCAATCACGGCAGAATAAACTTTTCACTCACGGCAAAACATACTTTTCGTCCACGGCAAAACAAACTTCTCACTCACGGCAAAACATACTTTTCATCCACGGCAAAATAAACTTTTCACTCACGGCAAAACATACTTTTCACTCACGGCAAAACAAACTTTTCACTCACGGCAAAACAATCTTTTCACTCACGGCAAAATAAACTTTTCACTTTTAACATTGCTAAACCTCACTCTCTCTCGCGATAAAAAATATTTTCAAGGCTGTGATATCGTGGGAGGTATGCGAGCAATAGTATATCAGGTCGTAAATCTATATCTCAAGCGGTGATGTTCCGACTTTTTAACCGCACTGTATTTTGATACTGTCAGGTTATAGGTGACTCAATTTAAATGTTTGTGTGTATAATTCGAACAAGACATTACTCATTATGCCTGCAATTTTTCCCCCGTTCTGTAATCCAATTGTACCTGGAAATTGACTCCGTACTGCACGTGGAGAGCGACACGGTGCCATTTTGCATCAATTGGGATTGTCACCGTGGAGGTACTGTCCGAAATTTTTATAATGTGACCCTTGAGGAAGTGGCATTTTTACTTTTGTGTTGCGTAAAAACACAACTGAGTCAGAATTCAAAGAGATTCCCACGCAAACAAATATAGTTTAGTAGGTACACGAAGCCGTGAGTGAAAAGTATGTTTTGCCGTGAGTGAAAAGTTTGTTTTGCCGTGAGTGAAAAGTTTGTTTTGCCGTGTCAAAATATTATAGTTTACAACCGTATCATTTGTAATGCTCTATTTTTATCAAGCTTTCGGCCCTATCTGGACCTTCCTCAGGACAATATCAAATGTTAAAACACAATCACATGTTGTACGATTGGCATACTTTCACAAAATGAGTCAGTGGATCAACCAACTTCCGTTAAACCGCCGTTGGTTGATCCACTGACTCATTTTGTGAAAGTATGCCAATCGTACAACATGTGATTGTGTTTTAACATTTGATATTGTCCTGAGGAAGGTCCAGATAGGGCCGAAAGCTTGATAAAAAATAGAGCATTACAAATGATACGGTTGTTAATATTACTGTCCCTTCTTTGGACTATGGATTATTCTGATAATATTATAGTTTAATTTTAATTTTCAACCAATATATTTAGTGTAAGGTATTATTATGTTGATTATTAGACCAAGACCAACCACATCACTAATTGGACAGGCGAGGGAACTATTTGTTTTTGCTAATAGGTAGTCTGAGCCATCCCAGAGGCGTTATTTCGCTAAAATCCAATTCGGATTCTGGATTCAGATTACAGATTTGTCCCCGTACGACTTGGTTCGGCAAAAGAACAGACCACAAATTTGCAGAATCAGTAAACGAACAGACCGTAATCCTAATTTCGTGGTAATCCGATTGGGATTTGGATTCCGATTACGGACTCAAATGTTCATAATGTAAACAAACCGAGATTTCGCCACCTCGGAGTTTAAAAACACAATAAAACATAAGAATCCGTCTCTTGTGTACAAATTATTGCAGAATATAAACGATCTATACCAAAGAATTTTAAATGCGGAGACAAATTTGTTTTATTGAATGTAAACTGGGAGAATATTACTGAAATTAGCCAAATAATAACGCTATTGATAGTAACGCTGGGGGAGCACTTCGGTTGATGGCGAAGCAAAATTAAATCATTGTTGATTGTCACTTTCATATGTCCATTTCATAATTCCATCCATAAATACCGCCCGAACGCATGTCGATTTCGAATTCGGCGGATACGTCACCATTGACCGAATTCATATGAACCTGCATGGATTGTCTTCTGCTGTGTTCGTTATTATAATGTTTCTTCTTATTCAAGAAATAGTAGGATTATATATATATATGATATCGATGGATTATCAGATACACGTATGTACTATCATCTAGTCTTATAGCAATTTCATGTTTCATCTTGAAAATATTTTGTTTCGTTAAATGCAGTCGTTTTGCACAATAGTCCATGTATAGACAACAGACATATGTTCTAGGGACGTGGTTAGATGTTTCCTCAAATTTCAGGAAACCCCCCCCCCCCCCCCCCCCCCCCCATTGAACCAAACATCAATCTCACAGGTTCGCAGAATTCCATTTGCTCCCCTTGGAAATATTCAACCTGACAAACACCAAGATTGGAAAATTACCAACTTTTACTGGTTGAAAAAAAAAATCAAACAATGAGAACAATGACAACCTATATATGGTGTCAAATTAATGTCCAACTAATGTTGTGTCATGCATGAAATTTCCGACTGCTGGAATGTACCAAAGTTCAGTTTAGATATATTTATTTCAAATATATGTCAAATTTAGATAACACATGATAAACACATACATTTGTTTATACATACAAATAAATTGGGGGGACAAGTGCTGACTCACTTAAGGGTAAGTATATATTATTACACTGAAAAAATAAATAATTAGTAATGGCAAAGCAACATGACTACCAAAACAAGTTGAACATATATACAGATCACTGGACACCCCTCTCCCGAGTTAGTCATAAGTTTGTATATGTATTTATTTAAAATCGGGTTTGTTTGTTGCGTTTGCTGGCTTGTAAGTGTCATTATTTGGAACAGTTAGTAAAAATAATCCTGATTTTCCTCACGTATGAATGACTGCACAGCTAAGCAAATTGTACCAAAGTTCGTGGTGGGGGTCGAGACACCCAAGCAACCCCTGTCGTCACGTCCCTGTTCAACTGACAAGTTTCCTGTGTTCTTCACAACATCTTCGGAATTTGATTCAGGAGGCCTAGAGCTGTCATGTTTAGATATGCTTGCCCTAATCAATAAACGCACTTTAACTTGAAAAATAAGATACGATTAAGTCGGATTGGCAGCAAATTATGTGCCGTGTATCTACACATAGAAGAAAAGCATGACTTTCACAACAAACATGAACTTTATAAATATAAGATACAAATGATACTTGTGTCAAATACAAGAGCCATGTTTGACGCTGGGAGAACATTAAACGTAGTTTCGGAGACCACGTGGATTTCAAAATCTGACCTAGAATCCGAAATTAGCTCCGCCCCCCGTAATCGGCTTTGGATTCTCAATCCGGATTTTAGCGAAATTACGGCTCTGGAGAAGTGCAGGAAAATGTGACAAGAACGTTTGCCAGCTGCGTGAACCTAGCATTAACCCACCGGACACATGATATAAATCTGAACCGAAGAGGAGGTACTCATAAGTGAGACAGCACTTGACCTCCAATTATTGTCTGTATAAAAGTGTATGTGTAATTTACTATGTGTTATCAAATTAGACCAATAAATAAACTATAAATCTGAATTTAAAGAAAGCGGTGGACGTTGTTGATTCGAGTACCAAAATCGAGTTTTATCACTTTATAACTCAATGCAAACACGAGTCGTCACATGGTGTGTGTTAGGGAATATAACTTCTTGGGCAGACTATTTAATACGCTATATTGTCACCCACTCGTATTTAAACATATATTTCTATAGTGATTTGTAGCACTCCTGATCAAGTGCATGGTCCTGATAGTCTGATATGATGTTGTGGGTCCTGCTGAATTGCTATGGAATGCTGGTAGAGCAAACTTATGCGGTTACTAAAAAGAACCGTTATGTTTTCTAAAGTTATCATTTTCGCGGTGTGTTTTTTTTTCCTCAATTTAATATTGGCTGCGCTGGTGTTTATAAAACGACGTGAATAGACATATTGATTATAATAGTCGATTTGCAACAACTAATACAACCAGTATTAAAATATTTCGCAATATATGTTTTAGAATGTTTGATACGCATAATGACTTTCCCTGGATATGTTCAGATTATCCGAACACCGCGATAATGACAACTTTAGAAAAATAACTGTACTTTTTCTGAACAGCATCAGTTTCCCCTAATAACATCATAGCAATTGAGCAGGGCCCATCAACATCATAGAACATTGGCAGGACCACTTGGCCAAGGGTGCTGCGTAAGGGATATCTAACCAGTTCACCATGTGCTAAAAAGGAATTTGACTGGTAGGTGTATATACTGTATACCAACGTGACATCGATATGTTCAGTCCACCATACACCACGTTGATATAGATGTAGACCTCATGATAAGTCTAGACCTTTCCAATGATGGAATTATCTCCCATTCCGCACACCTCGCAAACGCACAGCCACATTGTGTCAATATTGCACCGAAGACGAAGATGTGAATCAGTGGGCAATTTGTTGACGCTATCCATTTAGAATGCATCATACAAAATTATCGTTGCCTTCCTAGCAATTTTAGATATTTTTAATTGAATCTACTCTACTAAATAACCCAGGTGTACATGCTGTTAAATTTGTTTGATAATTGAAGCAAAAGCACATGTGCACCAATATTTTTATAGTAAATCGGGTTGTATGCCTTTCCCGTGTACCACAATTTTGGTATTGCATGTGCACGTTCATTGGAGACTTTAGTTCCAGTATGCGAGGAATTTGTTTAGCCTGAAGTAATAACAAGAACTTTACTAACATACCAAGTGTGAGTATACCAATGTAAATTGACATGGCTCTGGGATAAAGCTCATGAATAAAAGCCGCTTTCACACATGTCCGTTTCTCTGATGCGTTTCCTTGCGTTTCTAATATTTTAACGCATCCGGAAAACGCATCGGTCGAAATAGTGAAGCTGGCCACACATGCTTGTGTATGCTTTTTTAGAAACGCAGGCGAAACGCAGCATTTCAAGTCCGAGACATGAAAAAAAAGAAACGCATCCGGCAAACGCACATGTGTGAAAGACCCAGTGATATTATCCATGATATTATCACTGTTTTGACC
>CP136061.1:243638226-243706512 GCA_032622095.1 Siphonodentalium dalli | reverse complement strand
ACAACAAACGATGGATTTCAAAATGACTTTCGTGGTTTCCTGTTGACTGTACGGCGGAGAAAAAAAGTTCCCGCAATGTGTTATATTTATATTCATTAAATTCGTATTCCCATATATATTCATGTTGTTTATTTATGGCGGTTTCATTACAGTTTATTGTGAATTGGCTACAATGATACCATATTCGTACAATTGAATGTTGACCTAATTCAATGTATCAATAAGTGAGTTCACTTAGTCGCGGTGAATCCGCCATTTGTTCTCCTGAGGTCAAAGTTAACAAGTAGCATCTATTTTTAGTATACGGCTCCAGTCTAGGAATTCCCAAAATAAAATAGCAACAGGTCGTTGACTCGTTACCGAATCGCAGGTGCGAGAACTCCATAAAACTAATTAAACACTCACCCTGGATACATTCAATACGTAGGTTTCGCACAGTAAATGGATTGGATGTATCACATATGTTTTTGAGTTATTTTTTTAACGCAAGAACTCGCTATTTATCAGTAACTTATGGGAAGTTCGTTGACAAAAAAGGGCGTCTGAATGTCTGCATCGTCACCAGATCCTAACTCTATAGATGATATGGCCACAAAACAATTCTTAAACACGTAGTTGCACTCAGAATAAATGAAATTAAGCCATAAAATATTGATAAAAAATTCTCCCACTCAGCTGTCGAATGTAAACAATTGGATGCTACTTCTCAACTTTGACCTTTTACCGGCTTTTACCGGTGGGTTGGATAAAAAGCTAGGAATCGGACCATATAGAACCATCGGCCATCTTGAAAATCGCGACTCAGCAAATAGGCTTATACGCCTGATTAGCTGTGATAGTGTACGTCGATGTACAGCCAAGTGTGGGGAACACAACGGGGATGATTGTGAATGGTGCGACAGAATCATATTAATTTAAGTGGGTTTATTTAGATTTCATAGCATTTTTTGCTCCTGTACCGGTCATGGTATAAACAAAATACACAGGTATTGTTTCTGAATACCAAATTTACACCACTCGTGGGATTGATGATTTACCACACTCGCTAAAGCTCGTGTGGTAAATCATCAATCGCACTCGTGGTGTAATCGCCGCGTGCTTCCCGGGATACTTGGCATCGCGCTAAGTAAATTACCACGCTGATAAATACTATTTAGAAAAAACAATTATTGTCCAACTTCATTGCATTAACGAAAATATAGGCACAAAAACAAAGAGGCAAATTGGGGGACTATATGTTTTTAGTCGCAAGGCAGAGCGCGCAATATTGTCGTATACGGTTGAAAAGCGTCTCGTCAATTGTTCAGCTTCTTTTAAAGATTTTGATTTGTTAAAAAGGCAGAAAGCTCCAGTTTTTTTCTCCATGTGATATACAAGATCTTCAACTCGTTATGTTGGGATATAAGATTTTATGAAACGTGTTTGATAAATTTTATTCACAACTCGCCTACGACTCGTTGTGAATCAAATTTATCAAACTCGTTTCATAAAATCTTATATCCCAACATAACTCGTTGGAGATCCTCTATATATTCACTGCGAATGAACGGGGAAAATTATTTGTACGCGTTTGCGTAGTACTATAAGGCGGAGTGTTGTTATACTGTTGGTACAATGGGCGACTACAGCCGGTCAACAGAAAACGATTTTATGAAATTATATTTACATATATACTAAGTGTGATTATCACTAAATCCAGCATTCCGATATTCGGCGCCCACGTGACTAGTTGCAATTATTTCTCGGTGAACGCGCAACAGCTCATAACTGCAACCCCACAATTACATCGACGCGTCATAGATACCGGACATTCGTTTATGGGGAAACAGGACTATACCCAATAGACTTAAAAATTAAGCAGAAGCTGTTGTGTAACTGGGGCAGAATCATTTCCATGGAATGCACGAGAATACCCCTATTATACTCTATTACTTGTTGTTTAGTACTTCAACGACCGAATCGATCAGAAACCCCTGGCTCCGTTTCATCAGAAATAACTTGAATTCTATGGGCATGTCATATATCTGGACGACTCAGTCGGTCCACAGTGTGAAGATTTTCTCAGCGGCTGTGAAACAAAAGCTGATGGACTTACATGCACAACAATGGCATGGATCTATGACTAGTTCAAATAAATTAACTTTTTATAGGTGTATTAGAGAAGAGTTTACACGTCCTAAATTCCTCTGTATTGACAACAACAATATTGTTATGCCATTAGTGAGGTTCAGGTCCAGAAACCACCGCTTGCCGGTGCATGGAGACTGGTTCCTGGACAAACACACCATATAACGAGAGATTATGCTCGTTATGTGGAGAGGGAATCGGAGATGAATTCCATTTCATATTAGTATGCCCAAACTTGAAAGATCTGAGATCAAGATATATAAAGAAATATTACTATAAAAGACCCAATACATTGAAGCTAACCGACCTATTTAATAGCGGTAACAAACGAACGGTTACTAATCTTGCTCTATTTATTAAGAAAGCCCAATCAATAACGAGGATCCCCTGAGGCACACCAAAACAACTACTAAAACCGACCCAAACCCACCGACTACTGACCCACTGATTACCGACCACATATCCCATATTATATTGTCGTATATTTATTCACTGCACGCATGCACAATTCATAAATATTTTGAAATTTAACACTGTATATGTTCCACTCTATATGTCAAAACGACGACGAGTATATACCAATAAATTTAATTTAATTGAAATTGAAAGAAAAACGCGTAATGTTTTGGGCGCATTTGGACTCGTGCAGGATTGACTTAATAAATCATCAGGTTTCAATATAAGGAATCAGGGAGCTAAATGTGTTCCAGAGTCGGGGAGCGAGTACACCGTGGAATTGCTAAAGGTGAAGGTAACTGAAGAATGACCTTCACCTGATACATGCGACACGTTATTAAAGGATGACATCGCGTTTAATTGATTTGTACATAATATCTAAATAATTTAAACTGGTGAATGAATGGGGGAATTGATTTTTGTGAGCGGGAAATTTATTTAACTGGCTGCTGTAGTTCTGGGTTTTTCCAGATCAAATTTGGCTGTGAGATAGCCCTGTCGTAGACTTGGGGATTTATTTTAAAAAGTAAACACATGACCTATGATTTTTCTTGCATTTTCGTGATCAACTGGTATCAATCTAGCTGGGTAAACATCACTGGTATGGCCCGCAGGCTTCAATTCAGTGAATTTGGCCGAAACGTTAACACTGTCGCCTATGAGCCTATGGGAAACCATTTAGTTCAGTGATTCCATAAAGAAATTGTTCCTGTTAACTTTTGCCAAGGGTGCTATGGGATATTTTGGGCTGGTTTTGTCACGATACACTTTTAGATTTAAATACATTTACAAAAGTGGCCTTTTCGCTAAATGTATACAAATATAAGGATTAACTGTCATGTGGACTGTTTTTATGGAGATGTAACCGTGAGGTAAGTGGTCATAACTTGTATGTAAAACCCTTCGGGTTTTACACAAGTTATGACCTCTTAACTCACGGTTACATCTCCATAAAACAGTCCACATGACAGTTAATCCTTATATAACATGCGACAAAGCCATGCAGATTTAACAGCCATGCGTCTCCGGTGATAAATTCAGCTGAAGGTGTTATATAATGTATATAGATCCAAGACACAACTCGTTTTCGCGTAATTAGAACGTTCGTCGTTCAAGTTTGACTGTTCAAAGTCCGTTCCCGATTCCGGGACAAATTTAGCATATAAATATAGCTTATCGTACCAGCGATACGAGGAAGAAACTATTGGTGGTTATTTTTCGGTGTGTGCTAGAATATAACATAATTCAACTTATTTTCTCTTCCTCTGTCTCAAATTACAGCACTATACAAATAATATATTTATTTCCGTTCATCCACTGGTATTGTAGATTAAAGGTGTACTCAGAGTCGTTATTTCGCTAAAATCCGGATTCAGAATCCGAAGCCGATTACGGGGGCGGGGCTAATTCCCGATTCTAGGTCAGATTTTGAAATCCACGTGGTCTCCGAAACTATGTTTAATGTTCTCCCAGCGTCAAACATGGCTCATGTATTTGACACAAGTATCATTTGTATCTTATATTTATAAAGTTCATGTTTGTTGTGAAAGTCATGCTTTTCTTCTATGTGTATATACACGGCACATAATTTGCTGCCAATCCGACTTAATCGCATCTTTGTTTTTCAAGTTAAAGTGTGTTTATTGATGAGGACAAGCATATCTAAACGTGACAGCTCTAGGCCTCCTGAATCAAATTCCGAATATGTTGTGAAGAACACACGAAACTTGTCAGTTGAACAGGGACGTGACGACAGGGGTTGGTTTGGTGTCTCGACCCCCACCCCGAAATTTGGTACAATTTGCTTAGCTGTGCAGTCATTCATACGTGAGGAAAATCAGGATTATTTTGACTAACTGTTCCAAATAATGATACGTAGAAGCCAGCAAACGCAACAAACAAACCCGATTTTAAATAAATACATATACAAACTTATGACTAACTCGGGAGAGGGGGTGTCCAGTGATCTGTATATATGTTCAACTTGTTTTGGTAGTCATGTTGCTTTGCCATTACTAATTTTTTTTTTCTTCAGTGTAATGACATATGGGAGAGGGGGTACCCTTAAGTGAGTCAGCACTTGTCCCCCAATTCCTTTGTATGTATAAACAAATGTATGTGTTATATATCATGTGTTATCTAAATTTGACATATATTTGAAATAAATATATCTAAACTAAACTTTGGTACATTCCAGCAGTCGGAAATTTCATGCATGACACAACATTAGTTGGACATTAATTTGACACCATATATAGGTTGGCATTGTTCTCATTGTTTGATTTTTTTCAACCAGTAAAAGTTGGTAATTTTCCAATCTTAGTGTTTGTCAGGTTGGATATTTCCAAGGGGAGCAAATGGAATTCTGCGAACCTGTGAGATTGATGTTTGGTTCAATGGGGGGGGGGGGGTGCAGTTGGCCGGAAATTTGAGGAAACGTCTAGCCACGTCCCTAGAACATATGTCTGTTGTCTATACATAGACTATTGTGCAAAACGACTGCATTTAACGAAACAAAACATTTTAAACATGAAGTTGCTATAAGACTAGATGATAGTACATACGTGTATCTGATAATCCATCGATATCATATAATCCTATTTCTTGAATAAGAAGACACATTATAATAACGAACACAGCAGAAGACATATCCATGCAGGTTCATATGAATTCGGTCAATGGTGACGTATCCGCCGAATTCGAAATCGACATGCGTTCGGGCGGTATTTTATGGATGGAATTATGAAATGGACATATGAAAGTGAAAATCAACAATGATTAAATTTTGCTTCGCCATCAACCGAAGTGCTCCCCCAGCGTTACTATCAATAGCGTTATTATTTGGCTAATTTCAGTAATTTTCTCCCAGTTTACATTCAATAAAACAAATTTGTCTCCGCAATTAAAATTCTTTGATATAGATCGTTTATATTCTGCAATAATGTGTACACAAGAGACGGATTCTTATGTTTTATTGTGTTTTTAAACTCCGAGGTGGCGAAATCTCGGTTTGTTTACATTACGAACATTTGAGTCCGTACTCGGAATCGGAATCCAGATTCGGATTACCACGAAATTGAGATTACGGTCTGTTCGTTTACTGATTCTGCCAATTTCTGGTCTGTTCTTTTGCCGAACCAAGTCGTACGGGGACCAATCTGTAATCTGAATCCAGATTCTGAATCAGGATTTTAGCGAAATAACGCCTCTGGGTTCCGAACAAGTTATTTTGTGGTCATTCGGCCAAAAAAAAACATGGCGGCCGGCAGCCATCTTGCATTTTCCTCTTTGCATGACTAAATCTCTCTCTCTCTCTCTCTCTCTCTCTCTCTCTCTCTCTCTCTCTCTCGCTCTCGCTCTCGCTCTCGCTCTCGCTCTCGCTCTCGCTCTCTCTCTCTCTCTGAACGAAATTACGAAAATACATCGCTCATTTGATTTTATTTCAGGATTGCTCATCCTCATTGGCGTCGTCGTCATCTTGGTCGTGGGAATCGTGCTGACTGTATTTGCGTGGTCAATCAAATCTCCCCCCACGCCAGGCTTCAATTCAGTGAATTTGGCCGAAACGTTAACACTGTCGCCTATGAGCCTATGGGAAACCATTTAGTTCAGTGATTCCATAAAGAAATTGTTCCTGTTAACTTTTGCCAAGGGTGCTATGGGATATTTTGGGCTGGTTTTGTCACGATACACTTTTAGATTTAAATACATTTACAAAAGTGGCCTTTTCGCTAAATGTATACAAATATAAGGATTAACTGTCATGTGGACTGTTTTTATGGAGATGTAACCGTGAGGTAAGTGGTCATAACTTGTATGTAAAACCCTTCGGGTTTTACACAAGTTATGACCTCTTAACTCACGGTTACATCTCCATAAAACAGTCCACATGACAGTTAATCCTTATATAACATGCGACAAAGCCATGCAGATTTAACAGCCATGCGTCTCCGGTGATAAATTCAGCTGAAGGTGTTATATAATGTATATAGATCCAAGACACAACTCGTTTTCGCGTAATTAGAACGTTCGTCGTTCAAGTTTGACTGTTCAAAGTCCGTTCCCGATTCCGGGACAAATTTAGCATATAAATATAGCTTATCGTACCAGCGATACGAGGAAGAAACTATTGGTGGTTATTTTTCGGTGTGTGCTAGAATATAACATAATTCAACTTATTTTCTCTTCCTCTGTCTCAAATTACAGCACTATACAAATAATATATTTATTTCCGTTCATCCACTGGTATTGTAGATTAAAGGTGTACTCAGAGTCGTTATTTCGCTAAAATCCGGATTCAGAATCCGAAGCCGATTACGGGGGCGGGGCTAATTCCCGATTCTAGGTCAGATTTTGAAATCCACGTGGTCTCCGAAACTATGTTTAATGTTCTCCCAGCGTCAAACATGGCTCATGTATTTGACACAAGTATCATTTGTATCTTATATTTATAAAGTTCATGTTTGTTGTGAAAGTCATGCTTTTCTTCTATGTGTATATACACGGCACATAATTTGCTGCCAATCCGACTTAATCGCATCTTTGTTTTTCAAGTTAAAGTGTGTTTATTGATGAGGACAAGCATATCTAAACGTGACAGCTCTAGGCCTCCTGAATCAAATTCCGAATATGTTGTGAAGAACACACGAAACTTGTCAGTTGAACAGGGACGTGACGACAGGGGTTGGTTTGGTGTCTCGACCCCCACCCCGAAATTTGGTACAATTTGCTTAGCTGTGCAGTCATTCATACGTGAGGAAAATCAGGATTATTTTGACTAACTGTTCCAAATAATGATACGTAGAAGCCAGCAAACGCAACAAACAAACCCGATTTTAAATAAATACATATACAAACTTATGACTAACTCGGGAGAGGGGGTGTCCAGTGATCTGTATATATGTTCAACTTGTTTTGGTAGTCATGTTGCTTTGCCATTACTAATTTTTTTTTTCTTCAGTGTAATGACATATGGGAGAGGGGGTACCCTTAAGTGAGTCAGCACTTGTCCCCCAATTCCTTTGTATGTATAAACAAATGTATGTGTTATATATCATGTGTTATCTAAATTTGACATATATTTGAAATAAATATATCTAAACTAAACTTTGGTACATTCCAGCAGTCGGAAATTTCATGCATGACACAACATTAGTTGGACATTAATTTGACACCATATATAGGTTGGCATTGTTCTCATTGTTTGATTTTTTTCAACCAGTAAAAGTTGGTAATTTTCCAATCTTAGTGTTTGTCAGGTTGGATATTTCCAAGGGGAGCAAATGGAATTCTGCGAACCTGTGAGATTGATGTTTGGTTCAATGGGGGGGGGGGGGGGGGTGCAGTTGGCCGGAAATTTGAGGAAACGTCTAGCCACGTCCCTAGAACATATGTCTGTTGTCTATACATAGACTATTGTGCAAAACGACTGCATTTAACGAAACAAAACATTTTAAACATGAAGTTGCTATAAGACTAGATGATAGTACATACGTGTATCTGATAATCCATCGATATCATATAATCCTATTTCTTGAATAAGAAGACACATTATAATAACGAACACAGCAGAAGACATATCCATGCAGGTTCATATGAATTCGGTCAATGGTGACGTATCCGCCGAATTCGAAATCGACATGCGTTCGGGCGGTATTTTATGGATGGAATTATGAAATGGACATATGAAAGTGAAAATCAACAATGATTAAATTTTGCTTCGCCATCAACCGAAGTGCTCCCCCAGCGTTACTATCAATAGCGTTATTATTTGGCTAATTTCAGTAATTTTCTCCCAGTTTACATTCAATAAAACAAATTTGTCTCCGCAATTAAAATTCTTTGATATAGATCGTTTATATTCTGCAATAATGTGTACACAAGAGACGGATTCTTATGTTTTATTGTGTTTTTAAACTCCGAGGTGGCGAAATCTCGGTTTGTTTACATTACGAACATTTGAGTCCGTACTCGGAATCGGAATCCAGATTCGGATTACCACGAAATTGAGATTACGGTCTGTTCGTTTACTGATTCTGCCAATTTCTGGTCTGTTCTTTTGCCGAACCAAGTCGTACGGGGACCAATCTGTAATCTGAATCCAGATTCTGAATCAGGATTTTAGCGAAATAACGCCTCTGGGTTCCGAACAAGTTATTTTGTGGTCATTCGGCCAAAAAAAAACATGGCGGCCGGCAGCCATCTTGCATTTTCCTCTTTGCATGACTAAATCTCTCTCTCTCTCTCTCTCTCTCTCTCTCTCTCTCTCTCTCTCGCTCTCGCTCTCGCTCTCGCTCTCGCTCTCGCTCTCGCTCTCTCTCTCTCTCTGAACGAAATTACGAAAATACATCGCTCATTTGATTTTATTTCAGGATTGCTCATCCTCATTGGCGTCGTCGTCATCTTGGTCGTGGGAATCGTGCTGACTGTATTTGCGTGGTCAATCAAATCTCCCCCCACGCCTACTATTTGTATGATTATTCATGGCGGTCTCGGCAACATGATGTTCCAACTAGCCAGCGCCTATGGTCTAGCATCCGACCGAAAGATGAACCTCGCAGTAACCAAAAGCAATTCTTCACTGGAGCTTGTTAAAATATTCGATTTAGACAAAAAGATAAAAGATTTTAAGTGGTGCTCTGAGTCGGATGTGGATACAGTGGTAATCAAGGAACGACTAGCTAGTGGTTATGATGCTGAATTGGCAGTTTTTACACCGAGCAAGCAAGTAGTGGTGAAGAATTATCTCCAATCGTGGCAATATTTCGACAAATGGGAAAGTGAAATCCGGACGTTGTTTAAGTTTAATGATAAATTATTAGAAGCAGCGAAAAAACTACTCAGCAGCTTACTGACTACTTATAAGGCGAGGGAAAATCTGTCACATGTGGTTAAGATTGGTTTACATATACGAAGGGGTGACATGATGGATTCCAGAAACCAACAGTACGGTTATAGGGTTCCTGAATTCGACTATATCCAACGTGCTATGAACTGGATGCGTAAAAAATACGGAAACGTGCTCTTTCTGGTCGTATCCAATGACAATTACTACGTGGAAGAATATGTGAACGATTCTGATAGCATTTATGTAGACAGTGGGACAAGAGCACTTGATCTAGCGCTATTGTCACTCTGTGATCACGTGGTAATGACGGTCGGTTCCTTTGGATGGTGGGGTGCCTACCTATCCGGTGGAGACGGAATATATTTTAAACATCCCGTTCATAAACGTTCTATGCTTAGCAAGGAGTATAGCACTTACCTGTCAGACTATTTTCTACCTGGATGGGTTGCGATGACGTAATATGGCATCCCAAACTGCAAGGAAGAGTTCAGTCCCCTCGCCAAGTTCGTAGGAAGAGTTCAGTCCCCTCGCCAAGTTCGTAGGAAGAGTTCAGTCCCCTCGCCAAGTTCTATGACAACTTCCATCATGTAAACAGCATGTAAGGAAATCTTACATTTTTTATTTAAGACTTTTGTCTGTTACAACTTAAAGGCCCACTTAATTATCGAACCCCCAGATGAAATTATATAAAAATATATGCCATATTATATACCACTTGAAAGAGGAAGCTCCAAAACATTGTATTATCAACTTATCCGGTGTAATAAACTGTGGACATGTTGTTTTTGTTGAGTTGCGAGAGCGTTCTGTCATCTAGATTGCAGTAAAAAGCAGTATTATTTTCAATGCAGGAAGAATAACTCTATATAAGAATAACTCTATATATTAAAGATAGAGTTTTTCCCCTTCCATTGAAAAAGTTTGAATTATGTTGCATTCTGGGAGCCAAAGGGGGGAAGTCATTCTATGATATCAGCAGTTTTCTATTTCTCTGTGGGCATCTTCTGAGTTACAGCTGTTTCAAATAGTGATGAGTTATAGTATTTTAATCATATTTTATGGCATAGATTGTTATTAAAAACGTAGATCAAGTCACTATAAAAAAAATAATCGCCGACTTGAAAATGAAGTGGCCCTTTAATCTTCATTATTCTGATGAACTGAACTGTCCATATTCATTTAGAAATTGGCCCGATCAAATCAAAATTAATTGTAACTGTCAAGCCTTGAATTCAAATGTTAGATTTAACCCTTTCAGTGCCAAGTCCGATTTTTGTATTAAGAGCTCTTTCCATCAATGTATCACATTATTATAATCAATAAATTTGAAAAATGATCAAGGGAATATGGGTTGATACACAAATCGGACTTGGCACTGAAAGGGTTAATTACATTCTGAATACGTTCTGCCAGTGGTCAGACCAGCGTAGCGAGGGGCTGAACTCTGGATTGCATTTTGACGGCATGCAATCATACAATTGACCATCACGTGATTCTTTGACTGTTGTGAGTCTCTATCCACTCGCAGTGCCGGTGGAGCAGGTTGGGCGTGGCTGCATGCAATCACGTTTATTCATTCCATTCTGTAGCTGATGCTGCTCTATCAATATCTTGGAGTGTCTGTGAAGTTCTTTAGACTGAGGATGTAGTAGATTCTGCATGGGGCATACTCTATAGTTGTCAACCGGAATTTGATAGACATGTGGATTTTTCACCCGCTTGAGACACGGCATGTCCACCAGGTGTCTGACAGGCAACAAATCCACGTGTATCACGAAAGCAAGGGTTACAACTGTTTTGTTAACCGTCAAAATGATATGCGCAATAATATGCATGAACTGTCCAAGAGCCCGTGCATTCTCTGACCCTTTTTCTAGTAAATGGTTCTCCCACCCAAAATATTCATTGAAATCAGGGGGGGGGTGGAAAAAAGTTTTTCCGGGCACGTATGCCGGGGTGTGTGGGTGATCGATAGGACCAACAAACAATTTTTTCCGCAACTCAAAAATATTTTTCCTGCAAGTCTTTTTGACTGTTTTTGCAATGAGTTTGGCTTAAAACACATATATATGTCAAATATATATGTCAATATTAACATAAATGACAAATTTCATGATGATCAGACAAACAGTATAGCCTGTAGCCCATGCTAATGGATTGAATTTTGAAATCCAAGATGGCTGCTGGCAGCCATGTTTTTTTTGACCGAATGACCCCAAAATGACTTGTTCCTATTTACATGTCAATGTTAACATCCATGACTATAGTATGCACAGAAATTCATAAACAGCTGTTTACAGTGAATTTCCCCCTGCAAATCTATGTTTTAGTGTTAAAAGGGGGGGGTGGGTGTCCAAAGATGGTCGGAAAAAACTGCCGAAAAAGGAAAAAAATTGGACGCGGGGGTGGGTGGGTCCCAACAAGGGTCGAAAGTCAAAAATCAGCATACATGCCTGCAAATTTTTTACGACTCCCCCCTGCTCCCACCCAAAATATTCATTGGAATAGTCTATTATTATTGGATGAATGTTTATGAAAAATGTGCAGACGACAGTATGACAAAAAGATAATACAAGTGCAGAAGGACTCGTATTTTTTATGGGAAATGTTCATATAAGAAATTCAACAACGTATATTGAAATTATTATCTGAACATTTCCTAAGGAAACTCCTCGTCAATGAGTATTTATTATAGAAATGGTTAATCCCATTGGAGTTGTATTGGAAGCAATGCTTCTGAAATATCCAACACAAATTTTGGAGCGATGAAAACATTAATAGAGAGGTCTGTTATAATGTTCCGTCACCTTGCCAGTCAAATTCTGGTCATGTGTCTCTTTAATTTGAATTCAGAGTAATAAACGTCAAACAGTATGGTATCTGCATGCAAACCTTTGTCTAGATATTTGCGATGATCAATATTGTTCAGCTCGAATATAATATAATGTTGGTCATGCATGTCGCACTTTCCAGATATTTTATACTTTATGGCTTTGCATGGAAATACTTAGATGGTCCATTGTTATTTAGATTCGGTATACAATAATAAATATATGAATCGCCTGTCGGGAAACGCTTCTATCAATTAATATTGATTTTATATCGTTTTTTTCGGGTAAAATACATACAATCCTTCGGGACAATTTTACGGACTTTAATTAGAAAAGAAACGCCAAGCGCATTCGGAGCGTAGCAATATGGAGAACTCTCGTGTTAGCCCTCCCCATCAAGGCAAAATGACATTTCTATTGTATTAAGATATTTCTCAGGAATAAATAGGGAATACCTACAATTTGTGTTTGAATGCGAAACATCTCATGAGTGTCTGAAAGAAATATCCAATTGTCACGAGCGGCTGTTTCCGTATTCAATCAAAACATGTAGGTACAGTAATGCCCTAAGTAATCGACCCCTTAAACACAGCAGAATTATGGGTAACTTTTCAGGATTTAGTCGGAAATATGGCTTGTTGCCATTTATCGCATCAATGGCAACAAGCCATATTTCCGACTAAATCCTGAAAAGTTACCCATAATTCTGCTGTTGTTAAGGGGTCGATTACTTAGGGCATTACTGTATTCTCTATTTAGTATGCCTTTATTGACAAATAATATATCCAAATCTTCAGTATTGTCTGTTTTATTCACATAAAAATGTATTTGTACTCTTGAAATCCGGTTTATATACATTATGTTGTTGTTGTTGTAATTGCGGCACAGAAGAGACACGCCATCTTTAAACTATCACATGTTCAGATACCAAGAACTTCACATTGAACCTTATCAGGGCCAGAAACCTAAACGTCACTAATGTTATCACTAAATTAAGCCCCGGTTCCATATTCCCGATTTTCTGTCCCGAATTAGTATATTCGGCACCAATTCGGGACCAGACCAAATCGGCAGCATTCGAGATAATTCTGGACGAGTTTTATTTCAAAAAGCCGCCGAACTGATGCCGAATTATGACAAAATTTAATCGTCCCGAACATTGCCGAGTATTCCTGAATGCTTCCGAATTTCTTCCCGAATAATCAAGAATTATCCCGAACTGCATGATACCGAAATTTCGTGCGAGTGGCTGCCGAATTGCCCAGATTACTATCGACTTACACCGAATTGTTGCCGAATACCCCGAATCAATGCCGAAATGGTACCGAATTGATGCCGAATAAATACCGAATTGGTATTCAATTGCTGCCGAACGTCCCGAATCGATGCCGAATTTTGCAGATACACCGGATCTCAGTATAAAAGCAGCCACACATGGCGAATTCGGGAATAACATACCGAATACTGCCGACTACTCCAGAATATCCACCCGAATACTGCCGACTATACTCCCGAATAGGTGCCGAATTGCTCCCGCATTTCTCCCGCTGATTGACAATTCGGAACGATTCGGCTTGGTTCCCGATAGTTTTGAACATTTCAAAACTGTCGGGAGCGAGTCCAGAATTGTCCCGAATCGACCCCGATAGCACCGATATCCCCGATCATGTTCGGGGGTAAAAATTCACTGTCCCGACTTGTCCCGAACTTACTCCACGATTTTTTGCAAAATTATGATTCGGGAGTCATTCGGGAACATTCGGGGTGGGAAATCGGGGATATGGAACCGGGGCTTAAACCATCGCCTCGGACCGAACGTTCGGGTAGCTTCTATATCTGGAACTAATGCAGTGTATTTGAGCTCGATATTTCCTGCATGTGCATTTTACGAACATCTATTAAATGGTTGAGGTGTGTTTGAAGTTCGAAATGGAGTCACAATCGATACATATTTTCCGTATAAATTTCAGGTATAAATGAGTTTTGAAAGGGGTACTGTACGCCATTTTCATTAAATTTCCGGTGACAACAACGATCTAATATCGATAATATATAGAAACATAAGTAATTTGAGTCGAAGATGTATTCTGTAAACGCTCAGGTTAATAGGCTATCTTAAAATTTAATAACTTAAAAGTTAATAATTTGATATATATTGAATTTATGACTGGAGCCATAAAATGGCGTCAATTAAATTACGAATTTCCGTAATAAAACAAAGTAATTGAGGGATACTGGATTGTTAAACCGATCGCACACACGATCGCTTAAAATATTATGATGATACGGGGAGAACACTCAAGCCACTCACTGACTAGCGACGATACAATAACTTAAATGATTATATGGGACTAGTATGCCTATAATATAACTTTTATTTGATTCATTTGGTTGAAAACTGTAAAAAAATTACTCGACAACGACAATTTGTATTTTTGCATTCCGGTAAATTTGTCATCCGTAACACTACTTCGTACTCAACAGACTTTCAAATAATGAAAAAATTGTTACCCTATTCTCCGACTCGGAGACTATAGAAACCAACAACATTTGGCGTACAGTACCCCTTTAAAGGATTACACCTGTGTATTTTTTTCTGCCCGAAAATATTTTGTGATAGGCCGCCCGTAATTGAAGTTATGACGATTCATGCGATTGAATATTACATCATGGATTATGAATCGTTAATCTTCATTCATGTGACGTCACGTGAGGGACTACATAGTCTACAGTACTAGCGACACACAGTGTCAAACTTGAAACGATTACTGATTTTTGAATGTATACACAGCTCATTAACTAGTATATCTCGTCAGACAAACGTTTAAAGGTACTAAATCCGATCAGACGCTCCTAAATTACTAATTCTTTGGCTTGGGTGGGGGGGGGGGGGTTGGGGGTAAAAATATTTTATTTGAGTCGAGGAACCCACCCATCAAAGCTCAGATTGATCAGATATCGATTTTTGAAGTTTGTTATTTCTCGAGATGTGTAATAATATGTGGCCCAGAAACACGTGGTCAAACGGAGGGTCTCGCACAAAATTGCGGGTGAAGATGGATAACTCTAAAATCAGGTGGTAATACGGTCAAATTTCGTAATACTTTAGTGATAATACGGCCGTATTTTGTTGAACAAATTTTTCATAAATAACAAGTTTTGGGAAATTTGATTCCATAGTTGACAGTGGTTAGCATTATTTTGTTGCAATAAATCGATTCTGATAACTAAAGCGTATTTTGAAGAAATATCTTTGTTGTGTCTTGATGGTATGGGGACCGTCTGATCGGATTGAGTACCTTTAATATGTTTGAAACACATTGAAATGAAAAGCTTTGGTTTTGGAGACTTGTTGGTGGTGTGGGTTCCTGGCTCTGCATATGTCTACATAGAGAATATAATGTCTCTCGAGGAACCACATTTTATTGATTGAAGCAATTTTGTGATTTTATTAATTTGTAAGACTGCCGTCCACACAAGTTATTTTTGTGCTCAATAAAATATTATGCCATTGAACATTGTTGGTCTGTGTGAAACAAGTGCAGTGAATTACAGACCAAGCATCTATACAGGGCATAGTCCAAGATAACCGCCCTGCATTTAAAACTTCATATATTCACCCCTTCACATATTCACCCCTTCATATATTCACCCCTTCATATATTCACCCCTGTTCAAGTGGTCGTGCCAATTTACTGAGATATTCACGGTGGGGAATCATGTGGTTTCGAGGTTGGTGAGTACCACGCATTCAGAATGTGTAAACGCACAGAAACATAATATATCAGGAACTGATACAAAGCAAAGCATATGCTAGTTTATTTTACCCAACAGAACGGCCCTGTGCCAATGCATTCTCTTATATATGCGAGTCGGCCATAGGTCGCCTCGCATATATAAGAGAATGCATTGGCTTAACACATTAAAAATTATAAAATTGTTAAAGAATGTAAGAAAAAATGGTAAAAAGTGTTAAAAAAAGATTTTTTTTAGGCCAATGCATTCTCTTATATATGCGAGGCGACCTATGGTCGACTCGCATATATAAGAGAATGCATTGGCACATGGCTAACTGTAACTATCACAATGTGGTCAAGGAGCCGGTTCCAATGATATCCATATGTGTATGGTTTTATTGAGACAGACCGAAGATATTTTAGGATGTTGAAGCTTTATTTGGCCGGTTTTGGCCGGTTTGTTGGGTAAAGGGTTAAAACAAGTTGATACCTTATTTGTTTCGAAATACTCAGTAGTTTTCTGTAACATTCTCACCAAAGTTGCCAATCGGAGGTTCGTGGGATACACCAGTCCACACATCTAGGAAAATCTTTCGACTGACAACTTTGGTCAGCATGTTAGAGCAAACAACTGAGTTTGGACACACATGAGGTATCAGCTTGTTTGAAAAATAGTATAGCATATGCTCGTACCGGACAAAATAATATGCAATATATCATTATCCTAGTTTTTACCCTTTTCCTCGTTTCTGGTCGCGTTTGCGATCGCCTCGGCCATTTTGAATGCGTGATACTAATCAAATCGAAACCATCTGATTCCCCACCGTGATATTGGTGGGTCCGGCCCATTTAGCTAGTATGTGGTGCGGAAAAATTATATATATATTATAAAATTATATATCTATATTTGGAATTGTACCTATCAGGGAATATTCAAGCAACAAAAGCACGAACTCAACAAAGTGCGCTATTGTATCCCATTTTGCTACAAATAGGTGGCAACTTGCATAAATCCAAGATGGACACCAAGGTCACGTGACCTATTTTATGTCCAAAGTGGGTTCATATAGGTTACTCCCGTGTACCTTACTGTTGGACATCGTATAATTGTGTTGAAAATTAGAAAACAAACAACACACCCATTTATACCCACACAAACTGTACATATACCGGAAAATAGCCACTAATCCAAGATGGCCGCCAATGTCACGTGACCTTGGTGGGCGTGTCCACGGCGGAATTCAACAGGGTATACCTATGTCTATATACATGTGAAGTTTCAACTAATTATATTAGAAACTGCTTGAGATATAATGTATTACCCATATATACCTGAAATACATGGATATATGTACAGGATGCGTGACACTGGGGGTACGTCTGTGGTGGCGGGTGGCAGCGAAAGAGTTAAGAAAAGATGCCGTTATATTTCATAAATTACCATTTTGGAGGTTATTGGCTATTGGAAACGATTCCAAGAAAAACCATTATTCGTGTAAAACATTCAAGAACATATCTAGTTTTAAATATAATTTTAAGGTCTGCATTAAAAAAAATGGCTGTTACAAAGCGACCATAAAGTCCATAATCAAGATGGATGTTCCATCGTTTTACATTGATTGATTTAAACGGACATGGCTCATTCGAGCTTCCAAATTTTGTGTTACGTAATTTGGAAGGAGGTGTAATGTTGACAAATACACGAACTATTGATATACTGCTTCATATGCTCTATAAAATACTCCCTTATAAACAAAACACTCTGGTAAAAGCCAGGTAAACCATGGTTTGCCAGGCTATACTCTGGTAAAATGTGGTGAAGTCAGGTTTACAATCAAAACACTCTGGTAAAAGCCCGGTAAACCATTATTTACCAGGGGCCTGTTTCATGAAGCAATGTCACAAGATTATCTTAAGATGGACTTAATCTAAGATCTAAGGTGGATCTTATGATGTAACTTTTCCGTTTCAAGAACGCGTTTCACAAAACAAGATTAAGTCCTACTTAAGTAGTAATTTAAGTTCGCGCGCTTTTAGACTGGCTCTCGACAATTTATTACAGCTATGCACAGAAAATGTTGGTTCTGTGTGTGTTATATGCCTAGGTACAGTGTCTGGTGACAGATACTAGGGCGTGTCTAAGAATAATTATGATATTTTAATGCAAGGGCGATAATCAGTATAATGACTGGTGCATACTTAACTACACGAGCGCGCTTTTTAACTGTTTCGCGTCAGACCACATCCACACATAGCTGCATGCTTCCAATGCCTATTTTATACAAACGTATCGAGCTCAAATATATTATTTCAGTTATTAAAGGGACTTATACATCCTAACTCAGAATGTGAACCTTAACACATATAACATGCCATTAAGGCGACGCGAGACATATGTTCGCTCCTTTCAATGCTGATATTAGGTTCTAATACATTATACGTCTTTGAAGCATCTATAATACCAGGAAACCGAATATGTCGCCACGACGGCATACACATACAATACACCACAATGGAAGCACTGAGCTAAACGCTCTTTATTGATTGCCAACATTCATGGAATACTAACACAAAACGCTCTTTATTTATATTGCTATAATGTGAATAGGACTTCATATCGTGCTCCAAATAGACTTATTTCCAATCTGAGACATACTTGTAGAAGCCATATATAAATTATGTTAGTGCCATTTGCTCTGGTTCTGTTGACAAATGTGCTAAACGCCTGTTATAATTAACAAACTGCGTGTGAACTTCGAAAGTACGTTACGTTGAACGACATTCTGCATATATGTTTTAATAAAAACCAAATCAACGACTTCTAATAAAGAGCGTTTATAATTAACAACACGTGAACAGACGGCCGGTTCACAGGCCCCTGGGGAAAATTACTAAATACCAATATAGACTATACCACTGGTATAGTCTATATTGGTATTTTAGTAATTCCCCCACGGGTCTGTGGGCCAGTTCGCAGTGATATTATATGTTCTTTCGCGGATCCCGGTGTGCCCGCGCGGTCCGTATATTAATAGATTATGATAATATACATAATCATAATAAAATAACACATATTAGGTATTATTATCTTGTTGATATATATACGGGGTACATATACAATACAGTTTTACAATCAAATTATAACAATAATATAGAAAGGCAAGTAAATAATAATAATAGCTGACATAAGCATTTATAATAAAAAAATGAGTATAAATCATTCACTATTATCCTCGATGTGAAAATGTTCGGACTAATTGTCTCAACATGAGTATTGTCTACAGTGCGATTGGGTGATTTGAATCGCAAATGATGTTCAACTCTATGTAAATATATTCTTTTTGTTACAGCAATTAAAAATGTATATATAGTCCGGTCTTGGCGGTTTACAGTTAGTAGCGGACACCCCGCTAATCTTGCAACCACTGGCCACGTCACTGCTATAGCTTACCAGTTGGTTATTAATTACTACCATTTCTGAAACACCCCTCCGTGCTAGCAAGGTGTTATTCAGTTAAATGTGTTTATAATAATATATACATGAACTAGATCCCATCCACATTTCGGACCAACTGCGGATCACAACGTAGGTCTTAACTTTAAGATTATCTTATGACACCTCACACCAGTCTTAAAGTTAAGACCAAAGTTAAGACCATCTTAGGTTAAGACTTTGTTCGTGAAACGCACTTATGACTGAAGTTTGAACTTATGACCATCTTAAGTCCCAACTATGTCATAAGTTGCCTTCATGAAACAGGGCCCAGGTTCTACTCTGGTAAAATGTGGTAAAGTCAGGTTTACAATAAAAACACTCTGGTAAAAGCCTGGTAAACCATTATTTACCAGGTTCTACTCTGGTAAAATGTGGTAAAGTCAGGTTTACAATAAAATCACTCTGGTAAAAGCCCGGTAAACCATTATTTACCAGGCTCTACTCTGGTAAAATGTGGTAAAGTCAGGTTTACAATCAAAACACTCTGGTAAAAGCCTGGTAAACCATGACTTACCAGACTCTATACTCGCGTAAAGTCATGTTTACAATGATATACTCTTTTAACAGCCATGTAAAAACCCATGTAAAAATGACATACCTTTGTAACTTCCAAGTAAAGGCTTGCTAAGTTCGGGTTTACAATGATATACTCTGGTAAAAGCCATGTAAAATAGACATACCCTTGTAAATTCCAAGTGAATCATGATAGTGAGGTTAACAATGATATCATAGTCTGGTAAAATCCATGTAAAAATGACATACCCTTGTAACTTCCAAGTAAAGGCTTGGTAAAGTCAGGTTACAATGATATACTCTGGTAAAAGCCACATAAAGCCATGCAAAAAGGACATACCCATGTAAATTCCAAGTAAATCATGGAAAAGTCGGGTTAACAATGATAGACTCTGGTAAAAGTAAAGTACACCCATGTAAAAAAGACACACCCTTATAAATTTCACGCAAGTAAAGCATGGTGTACCTCACTTTACACTTGTAAAACAATCATGTCCTTAATAGAATGTCCAGTCCCAATGGCTGCGGACACACGTATCACAGTAGCGATGGCATAGTAGGTGTGACAATTAATTATGGTGCAACCAATGTGACAATTGGTCGTCATATTCCTGTGCCATAGCGAGCAATGTCGCCCGTCGCACATTCACACAATGAGTCTCTTCCAAGCTCTATCAGCGCCGATATCGACATCTCAATGATTTATCTAACCGAATGTATTGTCGCTGTTGATCTTTACTCAACACGCAATGTTATATTTTAATGCTAACACACAAGTCCACTTGATAACTTAATAAATACATCGTTTCTGTCAACAGTCATGATTGTTCTTACTAAGAACAAATCACCAGTGTAATTTCTCAGCATATATAAAAGTGGGGCAAACATTGCGATCAGTTATATGTGTTATGTCGCTTTGTTTATTCCATATACTTTCTCTTATCTGCATCTCTTCCAACAATTCCGATACAGCTTCATCTGTCCACATGATGTTAGCCTAATTATGCGTAGAATTTAACGTCGCAAAATAAAACACGCATTTGGGGAACTGACTTAATACGCGTGAAAATAATATATGTAGATAAACATGTATTCAGATCATATCAATAAAACATGCCACTTGCATGATATGTGAGTGAATGGGCTCAAACACAATTCTGGACGATCGATCGTGCAATTTTATGTATGTTAGAGAATACAATGTGGCTAAACGTAATGAGTAGAGATCAGCCTTAGTGAATCGCGATGGGTTAATTGGTCAGTCGACTCACTGTGTGAATATGCGACGGGCGACATGACTTCCTATGGCATATAAATTATGTTGGCCAATTGTCACCAAACTCCACCATAATTAATTATCACACCTACTATGCCATCTCTACTGTGGTACGTGTGTCCGCAGCCAATGGCTAACGTTATGACGGGCAATTTTGACGCACAATGTTCAACTGATTGTCATTTAGATAAGTAATCTTGTACAATGTAGCCGAAAGTGTATTTTTGAATCATCACTGAGGTAGGCCTGTATTTTTGAATCATCACTGAGGTAGGCCTGTATTTTTGAATCATCACTGAGGTAGGCCTGTGAATCATCACTGAGGTAGGCATGAGGCCTGTGAATCATCACTGAGGTAGGCCTGAGGGTATCACCCCCCCCCCCATCACTGAGGTAGGCCTGAGGGTATCACCCCCCCATCACTGAGGTAGGCCTGAGTGTATCACCCCCCATCACTGAGGTAGGCCTGATGGTATCACCCCCCCCCCCATCACTGAGGTAGGCCTGAGGGTATCACCCCCCATCACTGAGGTAGGCCTGAGGGTATCACCCCCCCCCCCATCACTGAGGTAGGCCTGAGGGTATCACCCCCCCATCACTGAGGTAGGCCTGAGGGTATCACCCCCCCCCATCACTGAGGTAGGCCTGAGGGTATCATCCCCCCCCATCACTGAGGTAGGCCTGATGGTATCACCCCCCCCCCCCATCACTGAGGTAGGCCTGATGGTATCACCCCCCCCATCACTGATGAAGGCCTGTTGGTATCACCCCCCCCCCCATCACTGAGGTAGGCCTGATGGTATCACCCCCCCCCCATCACTGAGGTAGGCCTGTGAATCATCACTGAGGAAGGCCTGAGGGTATCACCCCCCCATCACTGAGGTAGGCCTGGTGGTATCACCCCCCCCCCCCCATCACTGAGGAAGGCCTGATGGTATCACCCCCCCCCCCCCCATCACTGAGGAAGGCCTGATGGTATCACCCCCCCCCATCACTGAGGAAGGCCTGATGGTATCACCCCCCCATCACTGAGGAAGGCCTGTGGCCGAAAACTTTGATATTGAGCAACTATTATATATTAAATTCTATTTGAATGTTTGTATTATTTTTTCATTCTGAATACATCCGTTATTTAGTCAATATAGATTTCTTCGAGGTAAAAAAAAAAAAAGCGCCCCTTAAAAACGCTTTACTTCAAAAGTTGTCAGTTACATCAAAACGTGGCGCTATACAACATGGTTCTTTTTATATGGTTTGTTTCCAGTCAGAGATGGGTTTTGTGAATAACTTAGTTCTACATTCTCTAGTATTAATGTTATGTGACGGCTAATAACACATATACTTTGATTTCGAATGAGGTGAGGTAATGCCATACAATACTATACAAGTGATACAATGGGAATGATAGTATGAATCTCAGTCCTAGTTCTGGACTGAAGTCTGGCAGCGGCTATTCGCCACCGGATGGAAAATAGCGATTCTACCGATATGACCTATTTGCCATCCGATGGTATCTTAAAGAAAATAAAACATATCATATCATCACAATACGCTATTATAATGATGATTCCTACCGCCTTCGTGATAATTAGGCCCAGTTGACCGTCGGTTGACCACCAACAGATATCCTGGGAGGATGGCAAATAAGAAATCGACCAATTTTGAAGGAAATTTCGTATAGTTTGAACATTCAGTGGCACAAGCTGTCGCTATATGGCCACATAATCACCATTTCTACCCGCCTTACTGAAAACCCGGACCAGTTGACCGTCGGTTGACCACCCACAGATATCCTGGGGGGATGGCAAATAAGAAATCGACCAATTTTGAAGGAAATTTCGTATAGTTTGAACATTTAGTGGCACAAGCTGTCGCTATATGGCCACATAATCACCATTTCTACCCGCCTAACCGAAAACCCGTCCCAGTTGACCGTCGGTTGACCAACCACAGATATCCTGGAGGATGGCAAATAAGAAATCGACCAATTTTGAAGGAAATTTCGTATAGTTTGAACATTCAATGACACAAGCTGTCGCTATATGGCCACATAATCACCATTTCTACCCGCCTTACTGAACACTCGGACCAGTTGACCGTCGATTGACCACCTACATATATCCTGGGGGGGGGGTGGCAAATAAGAAATCGACCAATTTTGAAGGAAATTTCGTATAGTTTGAACATTTAGTAGCACAAGCTGCCGCTATATGGCCACATAATCACCATTTCTACCCGTCTTACCGAAAACCCGGACCAGTTGACCGTCGGTTGACCACCCACAGATATCCTGGGGGATGGCAAATAAGAAATCGACCAATTTGGAAGGAAATTTCGTATAGTTTGAACATTTAGTGGCACAAGCTGTCGCTATATGGCCACATAATCACCATTTCTACCCGTCTTACCGAAAACCCGGGAAAGTTGACAGTCGGTTGACCACCCGCAGATATATTGGGGGGATGGCAAATAAGAAATCGACCAATTTTGAAGGAAATTTCGTATAGTTTGAACATTTAGTGGCACAAGCTGTCGCTATATGGCCACATAATCAACATTTCTACCCGCCTTACTGAAAACCCGGACCAGTTGACCGTCGGTTGACCACCCACAGATATCCTGGGGAATGGCAAATAAGAAATCGACCAATTTGGAAGGAAATTTCGTATAGTTTGAACATTTAGTGGCACAAGCTGTCGCTATATGGCCACATAAGCACAATTTCTACCCGCCTAACCGAAAACCCGTCCCAGTTGACCGTCGGTTGACCACCCACAGATATCCTGGAGGATGGCAAATAAGAAATCGACCAATTTTGAAGGAAATTTCGTATAGTTTGAACATTCAGTGACACAAGCTGTCGCTATATGGCCACATAATCACCATTTCTACCCGCCTTACTGAACACCCGGACCAGTTGACCGTCGGTTGACCACCTACATATATCCTGGGGGGATGGCAAATAAGAAATCGACCAATTTTGAAGGAAATTTCGGATAGTTTGAACATTTAGTGACACAAGCTGTCGTTATATGGCCACATAATCACCATTTCTACCCGTCTTACCGAAAACCCGGACCAGTTGACCGTCGGTTGACCACCCACATATATCTTGGGGGATGGCAAATAAGAAATCGACCAATTTTGAAGGAAATTTCGTATAGTTTGAACATTTAGTGGTACAAGCTGTCGCTATATGGCCACATAATCACCATTTCTACCCGCCTTACTTAAAACCCGGACCAGTTGACCGTCGGTTGACCACCTACATATATCCTGGGGGGGATGGCAAATAAGAAATCGACCAATTTTGAAGGAAATTTCGTATAGTTTGAACATTTAGTGACACAAGCTGTCGCTATATGGCCACATAATCACCATTTCTACCCGCCTTACTGAAAACCCGGACCAGTTGACCGTCGGTTGACCACCCACCGATATCCTGGTGGATGGCAAATAAGAAATCGACCAATTTGGAAGGAAATTTCGTATATTTTGAACATTTAGTGGCACAAGCTGTCGCTATATGGCCACATAAGCACCATTTCTACCCGCCTAACCGAAAACCCGGACAAGTTGACCGTCGGTTGACCACCCACAGATATCATGGAGGGATGGCAAAATAAAAATCGACCAATTTTGAAGGAAATTTCGTATAGTTTGAACATTTAGTGGCACAAGCTGTCGCTATATGGCCACATAATCACCATTTCTACATCTTGGAATCCGTCTCTGATGGCGAAGCAGCTCATTTTATGAACAAAATATGGCTCCTCTCATGTAAACCAGATACCATAGCACACCATGGTCCATTCTTTGGTCCAATATTGTTAGTTATTTAAAAGTTCTCGGTACCTAAAGACATGCTATTTTTCCCAAATATTTCCCACATTTGTCAAACCAAAGTGCTTTTTAAAGGAAACCACATGTCCAGCATACTATAACAATTCACCAACACATTCTATTATAAAGCTGAGCAATATGAAACCTGGTTGCTATGCATTTTTCATTTTTCCATTGTTGTTTTTGGCTCATACAACAGTGATGTTTTCAATGATTTCAGCTATATTTTGGGCAAACGTGCATCTGACCCTTAACTCATATCTGACTCATTAATGGTCCAGCAAGCGGACTGGGCCACCAGGGCATATATAGGTTCAAGGTCAATTACCAAGGTCATTGGGGAAAATGTATTATTTTTGCCTATTTGTTACTAATTGTCTCATATTTCGCTACCCCTAGTGCATTAGTCATAACAGCAATCCCCATCACAATATAGAAAAGTTAGGGCGCCGTCACCACGTTGAATATGATATATGCCACACTTGATATAAGACGATCAATGTCAATATGTCACAACATTTAGTTCATATATAATCACTGTTTTAAGTATTACTTTTTATAGTATCTGTGGCGATACATAAGTCACGATACATTGCCCTTTAGAAATCATCAGACCAAAATAAACAGGAAGGGTCAAAGTCAACTGTTACGGCCGTCGGCCAAGGTCAAGGTCAATCACTCTTATTTGTCAGCCAGTTTTATAAATAGTCCAGTATACCGCTCCCAGAAAATAAACTTTTCATTTGTTTTACATTCAGTACCTCACAGTGCGCCAGTATCCTTTTCACCAACTCATAGGGCTTCAAGACAGCTGATACCCCCAACCAATGGTGTCATATGCCACCACATTGCGTACTTCCTTATATCAGAGCAGATTTGCCACACCCTACTATCTTTTTTAGTGGCAGATCCCACCTGTCCATGGTTTGGTTTGTTCGGGTTTCTGAATTGGACAAAAAATCTTTAAAAACATGCACAAATATGGTTATTTGCCAGACGGGTTTTGTAACTGGTCCATGTTGTCTGCGTAAAAAGTTCAATATATCCCAGAATTAAATTATAAATGATCAAATGATAAAAGTGTAATGGGGGTACTGTCACTCTACCAGAATGCCAAGTTCCATACGTTAGATCCTAAAATCGAGATGCAATCCTTAAAGTGACCTGAAACACTCCAGTTGGGTGCTCAAATAGAAATGGAGAACGATCTTACTCAAAGCAGCTATTTTTATGAATATTAATTCAAATTTACGACACACAACGTCAGTCTTATATATTTATTAAATTCAATTAGTATCGATGGCGAAATCATTTGCATTAGTTTATCGCCGATTGTTGCGTCCCGACTCGAGATGTAAATATTTACAATTGAGCGTAGTTCAGACGGTGTTTTCTATGGAGTTGTATGGTCGATTTCTTTGAGATTTTGGGCGATGTTAGTAGAATGCTATTTTCCCCAGTTGGCATAGCGCCTGAGTACTAATTTGTCAGTTTCACGCACACGAATAAGTACATAATATGTCTTTAAGGGACCCCGCTATGTGTAAGGAATAGGAATGTACATAGATCCCAGATATGAGAACAGAATATACATGTAAGTGGCATGATAATTTCTCTTCATAATATTGTCTCTGCGTGGAGACATATATCCTACATTGGCTCCAAAAAATGCCATTTCACCTTCAGTGACCTTGTCATATATGGAATGTGATGATTGGCTGAAAAAAAACCTGCTTTGTGTGACCCACATGCATGAGTAAATGGGGATTCCCAATGAAACTTGATTCTACGACATATTCGATGTCTGCAGTCAAGTGGTCACCAGACCGTATACATATACAGAACGAGTCGAATGACTCTTAGTTCCGGATTATAGCAAAAGTTATTTTACTGCATGGCAATCCATCCCTTCTGTATCATATTCGTACCGTATTGGGCGGAAGTGATTGTCCAATATAGTTTTGAATTCTGCTAGCGTTTGCAATTGTACAATATAATCAGGCAGGGCATTCCAGCTGGAAACAATTCGGTTGCAGAAGAAGAACATCCCGATATCCTTCGATGATCTCGAATATGCCAATTTCATAGTCTTACCTCTTGTTCGGGTGTACTCTGCTCGCTTGAACAGTTTACTCTCGTCCACGTTGTACATGTATAACTCATTCTGGTATTTGTATGTCTCTATCATATCACCTCTGAATCGGCGATATTTCAAGGACATCAAACCGAGGTTTATCATTCTGTCTCTATAACTTAATTTTCGAAATTTCGGCACCATTTTTGTTGCTCGCATCTGCACCCGTTCAATGGTTATGCTTCTGTTCTTGTGATGAGGGTTCCAAGCCGTATTACAATATTCCAGTATTGGTCTCACCATAGACCTGTACAAGTAGCTAAATGTATCTGGTTCTAAACTGACGAAAGTTCTCCTGATTATGCCCAGAGTTCTATATGCGCGACTACACACACCGTTAATATGACAATCAAACTTTAGTTGCGTATCAATAGTCACTCCCAGATCTTTTTCATACTCGCTCACTAGAATTGGTGGCCTTTCTGTCGAATCTGTCATGCTGTATTGATGCCGATGGTTGTTGAATCCAAAGTGCAGCACGTGAATTTTTGAGGAATTGAATTTAAGTTGCCAATTTGTTGACCATTGGCACACATCATCAATATTGTTTTGGATGTTACTTGTATTAGGGTTGCCTACCAGTTTAGTGTCGTCAGCAAATATATGGCATATCCCTTTAACACTATCTGGTAAGTCATTGATGAATATTATGAATAGAATAGGACCCAATACAGTGCCCAGTGGAACTCCGCTCGTAACACTCATCCATTCTGAACACTCACTGTTTACTTTAACACGCTGTATTCTATTACTTAGAAAGTCTCGAATCCATGTTATCAAACTGCCTTGTATACCATATGCTCTCAGTTTGTGAATCAACCTCTCGTGTGGCACAGTATCAAACGCCTTTTGGAAATCTAGGTCTATCACATCTACAGGTTCGCCTCTGTCGAGTTCTGATGTAACGTGTGACAGATATTCCAACAGTTGTGTTTTACATGAACGTTTACTCAGGGATGTGGCTAGAGGGTCTCCGTTGGGGGGGTGTCCACCTTGGGAAATTCCAACTGCACCCCCCCCCCTGAGTCGGAATCACACCAACACAATTTTTGCATAATTCCATTTATTCCATTTGCACCCCCCCCCCCTTGTACCTCATGCTCAGGGCTAATTTCCTATATATATTCATAAGCCATGCTTCTATGTTCCCAGTATGAGAAAATTAAGATATTTTAACCTGAAAATTCCCCCAAAAAAACAACTAGTGGTCTAATTCCAGACAAATGCACACAGCTACCGACAATATACCAGGAAACACCGGGTCGACCATGGTTGTTCGGCCCGGTGTGAGAAAATTTTGAAAACTATACAAGAAAATCGCAAATCCTTGCATCTAGACTGGCCTCAACTGAAGCTTTCCTAGTGTTGGAAATTTCAAACCTCATGCTCCCCCTCAGGTTGGGGCAATGACACACCGGGCCGAACCATGGTTCGGCCCGGTGTGCGAAAATTTTGAAATCTGAACAAGAAAATCGCAAAATCTAAACATCTAAACATCTAAACTAGCCTCAAGCCTTCCTACTGTTGGAAATTTCAAACCCTACACCCCCACTTAGGTTGGAAAATTTCCAACTGATGACAATTCCAATGACAATGTTGACCAATTGTATGACAATATTGTTTTCTTAAATTAACTAGAAGTGTTATACTGGCCACGGGGGGGGGGGAGGGACCAGGACACAAGCTTTCCAAGTGTTGGAAATTTCCAACCTGTCACCCCCCTAAGGTTGGAAAATTTCCAACAGATGACCATTTCTGTCAAAAGTTTTGACAAAAAATTGGAACATATGCAAATATTGGTCGAAAAACAATAAATTCCCCCCAATAAATTGTTTTATGATCAAACTACAAGAACATTTTCAACCTATTGTTGGTGTGAAATTTCGTTGTGGCAGGTATGAAATTTCCAACTATTGAAAATATAGCTCTCTGCTGGGGTGAGACACCCCCCCCACACACACACACACACACACACCCTCTCACACACACACACACCCCTCTGGCCACATCCCTGCGTTTACTCCTGAAGACGTGTTGACACTCAGTGAATAAGGAATACTGCTCCGTGTGTGCGGCGATAGCGTCACTGACAAACGATTCCATGATCTTACATAATATACAATTAAGTGAGACTCACGGGTCGATAGTTACTTGGATCTGAGTTTGGAGTTTGGGTTTGGGAAGATCCCCCCGGGAAGATTTGAAAGGGCCGTAAGCCCTCTCCTACAACCCACGGTTGAGTGATATAGTGCCGCTGAAGAGCGTTTGTTGAGTTTGGTTGTGAGTGTTTCCTAGTCATTTGATGCTTGCTTGTGGAGTATGGGTTACATGCCACCCTGGCAGGAAGCAAAGCCCCCCCCCCATTCCAAAAGCGGACCGGCGAGAAGACTTACCTTGATTGAAATACGAATTCTGTTAGTTTGACTAGGTTGATAGCTTTTTATTTAGTGGTTTGTTGTAAACTAGTGTCCAAGTTGGTGCATGTTTGAACTCCGTTGCCTTAGTCTGTTATATTCAGGGCTTATACTACGGGCTCAACTCTAGGAAGGGTGTGCAATGCCGGCCGGTTGACTTAAGGTCGGTCGGGGCTCCCCAACTCTCGGTGGTGCAATGCCCGCCTTACACTCCTGTGTGAGTCTCAGAGCCCGTTGACCTGGTTGTGTTGTTGCACGTATGAGGACGCAGCTGAGGCCAGACTGTTGGTGATATGTCTCTGAGGATTGGGTACCGACTGTTGTTGCGGGTGTTGTGTCTTCGTGTGTGTACGGGCGTGGTTGAGAACATGTGTTTAGATTTGCCCACGTGGTTGCAAGTCAGTTTGATGGAGATTGTATTGATAGCTTATACTGCGACCACACACGCAAACAACTAACAACGCATAAAGGCAGGCTCGCAATATTGTTGTGCCGGCCTGTACACATTGTATTTGGTGTGCGGAGTAATTCTGTGAGTTTTATATTAAGAGTTAGCAGGTTAGTCATTTTGAAAGAGATAATTACTCAATGGCTTATAATACGGCCACCAAAAGGGTATCTATGCCGCCCGAGGACATTCATCAGCGCCCAAGGAGCCATCTAGGGCCGGAGCCCGCTACCCTACGTTTTAATATTAAGTTAGTCTTGTTAGACGGTCGATATTGCGGATGTTGCATACATGGGTTAGTACATACCCAATAGGTTATTTAAGCTGAGTATAAGCAGTGGGTTTTATTGAGGGCTTGCTTTACTGCAGAGAGGCCGTGGCCAATTCACTGTGATATCCTGTCGATGAGCAGTACGTCTCATCGAGCCCTGTTGAAACATAATTCATAATTACATGTCTTCCTGGTGGGGTTGACTCGATAATGTGATGTCTACTAGTATACTTACTTTCCTTGTGATTGAACTGTGTTAGTAACTTGATCGACCTAGCGTTTTATGAGTTTTATGAGATAAGTCTATTTATTTATGTTGATTGGGAAGTGTTCGTTGGATTGGGGGAGTAATGGCATGACCATTGAGGGGTTTATTCCGGTGAACCAGAACCAACTTCGCCTCGCCGGCCAGCTGCTTTTGTTTTGTCTTTGGTGAGTAATGTTTTCCTAAGTTCTAGTTCGTCAACTAAAGTGCTGCCTTGTAGTCTTATAAGACTGTTTGCGGCTAGTACTTGTAATCTGACGCGGATAGTTGATATATCGGCTGTATCATGTAACGTTCTAATGGGGGTACGTATGTTTTCCTGAAGGGCCATTCTTAATGCTTTATTCTGTATAATTTGGAGTTTGTTGAGAGTGGATTTTGGAAGATCGGCTATTATTATGGCCCCATATTCCATAATTGGTCGTATAAATTGCTTATAAAGTTTAATCAGGGTTTCTGGATTGAGTCCCCATGAGGTGCCCCTGAGCATCCTTAATAGCCCAATTCTTTGGGAGGCCCTGGTCGCAATGTTTTTAATATGGGGATGAAAAGATAATCTATTATCGAGGGTTATGCCTAATAGAGTTGCTTCCTGGGTTTGTTCGAAAGTTTCCCCATAGATGGATAAATTTAGTTTGCTTTTAGTATGTTTTCTACTAAATAAAATTAACTGAGTTTTTTTGGCGTTGAGTTTGATGCGCCATTTGGAACACCATACTTCCAGGTCATTAAGTTGTTTTTGTAATCTTAATTCCAACGTTTTGGGGTTCCCCCCGGTGGTCCAGAGGCCCAGATCGTCGGCAAATTGTGATATTTGTATGTTATGAAGTGGATTGTGGGGGATGTCATTGACGTATATTAGGAAAAGTAGCGGGCTTAGGACCGACCCTTGAGGAGTACCTGCTTTGAGATCAACATTGTCTGAGATTTCATCACCCACCCTAACTTTGATAGATCTTTGCATGAGAAACGATGATATGAGTCGTAACATTTTGGTGGGTATGTCGGTGGTTGTTTTTAGTTTGTAGCGAAGGCCATGGTGCCACACGGAGTCAAAGGCCTTCTCTACATCCAAGAAAATGGCGGCCCCCTCCCAATCACGACCCAATGCTGTGCGCATATCTTCAACTATTCTGTAGATATGTTCGGTTCCATCTTTGCCTTTACGATATGCACGTTGAAATTTATTAAAAAAGTTTTTGTTCTCTAAGTGGGATAATAATCTAGTGCTGATGATTCTTTCAAAAAGTTTACCTATACACTGAAGTAGGCTGATTGGTCTAAAGTTGGTAGCTATTTTGTGATCTTTGCCCGGTTTTGGAATCATCACCCCTATAGCGGATTTCCAGGATTTAGGGAAGTATCCGTGCTGTAGACATTTATTATATATTAGTTCTAACCTATCGAACAGTGATTTGGGGCCTTGTTTGATTATGCCGAAAGTTAATTCGTCGTCCCCTGGGGCTTTGTTTGGTTTCGCACGCTTGAGGGAGTCTTGAATTTCTAGGGAAGTGATGGGAGTTGCCAGTATATGCTTGTCATCTGCCTCTGGGATGGGGTATTTTAAGGAACCGTAAGTTTGTTTATATTGTCTTACATGTTCAATTACTTTCTTCCTGAATTTCCCATCAAATTGGTCCCCTTGGTGGGTTTTGTGGATGTTTTGTAAAGATGTCGCAAAAATTTTGGCTTTATCTTTGTTGCTTGTGAATGATTCGTCGGCCTCGTTTTTGAGCGGTTTGTCGTCATTATTGGAGGTGGCTTGGCTAGTTAGAATTTTGAATGTTTTCCAGAATTTACCATCTAGTTGTCTTTCCCCAAGTTCGGTGGTAACCCTTTCCCAAGATTCCCTTTTTTCCCGTCTAACTGCTTTATTTACTTGTCTGGTTAGGTTATTATACATGGTTCTGTACTCTGTGTCTTTGGGGTGCTTTTGCATTAATCTGCATGTTTTGCGTTTAAGGTGAATTAAATCTAATGTTTCCCTTGATACCCTCCAAGTATTTTGCTTAATTTTCTTTTTTGGACATGCTATGTCAATGGCATCCTTAATAATATCAGATATTGTTTTGGCTGCCATCTCAATGTCATTGGGAGATTTAATTTCTGTCTTATCGATGTTTGCGTTGATTAATTCCCTAAATTTGTCCCAATTTGCATTTCTGAGGTTTCTTTTGAGAATAACTTTATTGTGTTGTGGTTTGGCATTTGTTATATAGAGTTCGACTGGGTAGTGGTCACTCCCTATATCAAATCCTATTTTGCATTTATGTATAGTTTTTGCAATTGATGGCGTGGCAAAAGCATAATCTAATATATCCCAGAATCTGGTCGCTATGTTATGGTGGGTCGCGATGCCTTTGTTATTGAGTAACACTAGTTCTCGGTCTTCGGTTATGTTGAAAAGGGCGTCCCCGTATGGATTGGTTTTGCTGCATTTGTACACAACGTGTTTGGCGTTAAGGTCTCCCAAAAAGATACAATTTTTGAATTTATTGGTGAAAAATTTGAATGTTGAGAGTTGAGGGGGGGTTTTGCTAGGGGGTACGTATAGTGAAACTATAGCTGTTTTCCTATTACTGATTGTAGTTTCGATTGCGATGACTTCGTCCGTGAGTTCTGATGTGTTGATAATGGTGTATTTTATGTGGTGCCTTACTAGAATTGCGACCCCACCCCCCGCAGAGGATCTGTCTTTCCTATGTGTATTAAAGCCTGGGAATGAAAATTTAGTGTCCTTACCTAGTTTGGTTTCATTAACTGTGAGTATGTCTATTTTATTTTCTTCTGCATATTCGACTAGTTCCTGTTTGCGGGCCCTGATGCTGTTGGTGTTGATGTGTGCTATATTAAGGTTGCTCTGTGCCGCGTATGGAGGATAATTGGTTGTGGAGGTTATTTTGCACGTTCGTGTTTCACTGTCTACTTACTTTGCTTATCTATGTTCATGTTATGAAATTGCATTATTTCTGTTGTTATGTTAGTTTTGAAGTATTTGTTTACATTATTTTGAATTGTTTGCATTATTTTGTTGTCTGCTTGGTCGGCATTCTGGTACCTAAGTTTGTGTGATTCAAAGAGGCATGCATATAGTGTATTGGCCAATCTGAGTGCATCTGACGGTTCGGCTGGTTTTTGTGCGATAGTTGCATAGGATAATTTTTTGTGTTCTGCGTTTTTAACTGCCTTTATGTATTTGGGGCACCCCTTGTACGTGGTTGGATGGCTCCCCCCGCAGTTTGCGCACATAGCTTCGTCTTCCTCAATTTGACACTCTTTATGATCGTGAGGGCCCGCGCAGCGTTTGCAAGTATCGACTTCCTTGTCACAAAATTTAGCGGTATGATGGAACGATTGGCATTTGAAACATTGGGTTACGTGGGCCTGTGGTTTATAATCTAAAACTAATGACTTGGCTTTGTTACTACCCAAGTGTACCCCCTTCAGAAGTTTGTCTTTAGCTTGTTTAGTAGGGCATTTTACTTTTACTTTGAAAGTGGGTTGGTCTCCATGTTTTGATGAGATAAGTCGTTTTACAATAAATTCTGTGCCGATTTCGTGGGTTATCTGGTCCTCTGGTATGTCGGGGTGGACCCCACAGATGACCACAAACAAATTTTCGTTATTTGGTTGAATTTGACCTTTGGTTGGTCTAAATTTAACATTTGCCTCTTTAAGGGCTCGAATTTCATTATGGGCCTTTGTTAGGAGATATAGTCTAGTTGCTTCATTAGACGGATAGACTAGCATATTTTTACGTGTAGTGGTTTGTATTTTCACAGGGTATTTTGATCCTAGTATGCCGTGCAGTGCCCAGGGATTATTTAGCATTTCACGTGTTGGGTTCTCAACGAATAGAGTTGCCGGTCTTTTGGTGCTACTGTTGTTATTGTTTTGCGCATTATTAGTCACGTTGGGTTTAGCTGTTTGATTTTGAGGTAAGGACTGGTGGAATAAGTTATTGATATTTGTCCGTTTGTTTTTCCTAGGGGTAGAAGATGATGAGCTTGAGGGGCTCGGTGTTTCCCTATTTCTTTTCTTTTTGTTTGAGAATGTATGGAAGCTTCCATTACCAGACTGCATAGTTATTTCGTCGATTGGGGAAACGATGCCGCCTATGACTGAGAATTCTGCGATCCCCGATAAGTTCGGCTCATCGTCTCTATGTATAGCTGCGCTAAATGTGGCGGTTGTTTTAAGCTTATTTGTGGTCGGTGTGGTAGGTATCGGTTTGTTTTTGATTGGTGAGGTTGTTTTAACCTTGTTACTAGTTGGTGTTGTTGCTGTGATTGGTGGTTTTGAAGGTGATTTTGTAGAGGTTTGGTGGATTGATGCTTTTGTTGTTTTAGTGGTTTTAGATTTGTTCGTTTTTGTCTTGGATCTAGCCAATTCAGTTAGTTCTTGTTGTAGGATTTCATTTCTTTTCTTCTGATATGCTAATTCTAGTTTGAGTTCCTCGAGTTGTGTTCTTAGATCTTGTGCACTGGCTTCTGCAGCTTTGGCATTGCGCTCTGCAGTAGCTTCAGCCACTTTAGCGTTGTGTTTTAGCATTTGGATCACCTCCTGTAGGCCATCGTTTTGTGTTTTTGGATTCATTGTGAAATTAATTTGAAATTGAAGTTAATTAGTGGTGATAGAATGACGAAGTTACTTGGATCGGATTTTGAACCTTTCTTATATATACAGGAAACTGTTGCCTTTTTCCAAATCTCTGGTAGTTTTCCTTTATTGAATAAAATGCAGAGCGGTTTACTGATCTCTGCTGCAGTTTCTTTCAAGATCCGATGTGATATACCGTCCGGGCCATAACTTTTGAATGGGTTCAGGTTTCTCAGTTTCTTTTCTACAGCTGCCGGTGTAACTTGTATATCTACAATGTGTTTTCAGTTTGTTTTGTCATCCAAAATTGGAATGTTTGTCAGATTCTCTTTAGTGAACACGCTGGAGAAGAAATCATTTAATATATCCGCCTTTTCTTTGTCTTTTCGTGCCATCGTGTTATTCATTTTGTTTTGAAGGTCCGCTATTCCGTGATTGGTTCCTGTTTTGCTGCTGACATATCCCCAGAACGATTTCGGATTTTTTTTTACACTCACGAGACAGTTGTCAGAGTGAATAAATTCCCCCTTGCTCAAATTGATCACGATTCCATAAACTGAGTATTTCTCGTACGATAATTTCACGCTCCGATAACAATACCACGTACGTCGACTTTGACATAATCAGCGCTAATTACAACAATTGTCGTAAATGGGTAGCCTTCGGCAAATTTCTAAAAAACCTGTTAAAACATTATACAATGGAGTCTCGTTGCGTCATAGTTATTATCGCAAAAAGCCCATTTATGAATAGTCGCTCGAATTAAGAATATATTGTGTAAAAAGATCCAGATTATCGAAACAAATAATTCATGGGAATATATTGTTAGCGGCTTTCTCTACATATGTGTAATTACGTAATCACCTATGTTGTAACAACGGGTAACGGATTGGTAACGAAATCACACCAGTTATAACCAATCGCGAACTGCATCGAAGAAAATATAAAAAGCTACGGTAATTTTGGGTAGGGAAAATAACGAGGAAACTAAGCACTACCTACTGACTAAAGCCAAAGAAATACCGACCTTCAAAGATAACAACATTACTTTCAGACTCACACACGGCAGCAACAGACCAAACCAAGCAATCCATCGAGCCGTTATCTGCGGGGTACCACCTACAGTCACAGAAGACGAGATAAAGCAAGACATTGGAAATGATCATCAAATACAAAGATTCAAAAGCTCCTATAACGACCAACCGACCTGGAAAATCAAAGTAACCTGCCCAGACAAAGAATCCAAGCAACAACTGATGAAGGGAGTCCGCCTAGGGTCCAACATCAACAAATACAAAGTTATTGACTACAAGGAACAACCACACGTCACCCAATGCTACAAATGTCAGAGATTTAATCACACCGCTGAATTCTGTAAAAACAACAACATCATATGCAAGAACTGCGCAGGAAATCATAAACACCAAGATTGTACCACCGATATAAAAAGATGTGCCAACTGTGACAATGACCACCACTCAGCCTACAAAGGATGCAGAGTGTACAAACAAGAAGTAACAACAAAAGAGACAAAAAAACTGACATATGCAGCAGCCACCAGCAAACCCGCCGAAATCACAGACACACTCAAACTTGCCGCAGTAATCACAACACCATTAGTCAAAGTTCTCACAGCATCAGATGAAAACAAACAAGATCTCAACAGAAGTGTCAGTCAACGCGTTAGCGAAGCTGTCAACACCTTCTACAGAACACAACTCAGCACAGACGCCATACAACAATTCACATTCAGACGTTAAAACAACACCAACACCTAACAAGATCCAATTTCAACACCTACAATGGCTGACACGACTCACTCAAAGAACAACAGGAAATCGCCTGATTGCCTGTTGCACCTGCTCCACATAAACATCAACGGATTAACACACAAGCGCCAAATCTTACAAGAATGCATCACCGACCATCAACCAGATATAATCGCCATTAATGAGACCAAGCTCGACGACAATAGCCGGATCAACTTCACTAATTACAAAATCGCGCGCCGGGACCGGAACACCCAAGGGGGAGGTGTTGCATTACTCATACACAAAGACCTGAAACACGCCATGCTGAACACAGAAGACATAGACGAAGAGACCCTGGCAGTTGAGATAACCATACGTGGCATCAAGACTGCCATTGTAGCTACATACAACCCACCATCCACAGAACTCAACAGATCCTCCTTCAACCGCTTCACATCTACACATCGACAATGCATTTTCATCGGAGATTACAACGCGAAACACACCATCTACGGCTGCAACCTGACCAACACTAACGGCGACCGAATGTTTGACATCATCGAAGATTTAGATCTAATCATATTGAACCACGAAGACGAACCAACACATTGCCACGCTCCAACCAACACATGGGACATCCTCGACCTAGCCATCGCCACCCCATCCATCACCACAAAAGGATTCCAGTGCCAAGTAGGAGACGACATCTCCAGCGACCATCTACCCCTCCACATCAAGATCAGCAACGCCAGCGTAGATCGCCACCAGAAAACTATGCGCCGCAACCTCAAAAAAGCCAACTGGGACCTCTTCCGACAACACATCACCGACAACATAGACACCCCATCCATCACGACAACAACCAACATCGACACTACATGCCAACAGCTCTCAAAAACCATAGACGCCGCCCTAGACATATCATGCCCGAAACAACAAGTCAACACCACAGCATGGCGAGTCTCCCCGGAAACCCTCAACATGATCCGCCTAAAACGAAAAATACGAAGACTTCAGCAGAAAAATCCAGGAGACCCCCACTACAAACATCTCTACAACTCAATGAACAAACAAGTCAAAGCAGCAGTGAAAAAAGAAAAATCTGAATCCTGGCAGCGAGCAACAACAGAACTCGGCAACATGAAAATGAACAAAAACTTCTGGAAAACATTCAAAACCCTAACCGGCACCGGAACAACCAACAACAAAACGGAAAAACCCCTAAAAAAACCAGACGGAAACCTTACCTCAGGAGACATCGAAAAAGCAGAGACCTTCGCAGAAAATCTAAAAATGATCCACAACACCCACCAAGGCGCAGCATACGACGACAACTTCAAAACGACCGTTGAAAACCACATCAAAGACAATCCAGACCTCTTCCAACCACTAAACAACACCGACAGCGACCTGGATGAAGTCTTTCCCATTGCATCACCCATCACACACGAAGAGATAATATCCAATCTAAAGAAGGGAAAAAACAATTCAGCTCCAGGCAACGACAGCATCACATACTCAATACTTCGACAAGCTCCACCAGCCTTCTTCGCCAGACTACTGTTACTCTTCAATGCATGCCTAACCATTGGATACTTCCCAACAGCATGGAAAACAGCAGGAGTAATGAGATCCCAAAGCCAGACAAAGACCGATCCATCCCTAGCAACTACCGACCCATCAGCCTTCTTCAATGTACAGGAAAACTCTTCGAGAGAATAATCAGCAGCAGACTCCGAGACCACCTAGATTCCTCCAACTTTTTCAATCCATGGCAGCGCGGTTACCGACAAGGAAAAGAGGGCATAGAACACATCATCAGAATAGCAGAAGACGTCCGACTATCCCTAGGAAAAAACTGGACAACAGGCGCAGTCTTCCTAGACGTAGAAAAAGCCTTCGACTCAGTATGGCACGACGGCCTCCGATACAAGATCAGCCACCTCAACCTTGCAAGAAAATACACACGCCTCATCTCCTCATTCCTAAAAGACCGTCAACTCAGCGTCCGCATCAACAACGAAACATCAAACCCAGTCCACCTACGCGCCGGAACACCACAAGGATCAGTACTAAGCCCACTCCTCTTCTTAATCTACGCCAACGACCTACCCATAGACAAGAGAAACAACGTTGAAATATCACAGTTCGCCGACGACCTAGGACTCTGGACGACTCATACAAACCCTCGAATCCTAGAGAAAAGACTACAAAAGACACTCGACGACCTATCAACATGGTGCTCAAAATGGAGAATTAAACTCAACGCCAAAAAGACCCAACTCATCATATTCCACAGAAGAAAAACGACACAATCCATCGACATCAAGATAGACAACGAGACAATCCAACCATCCAACCAAGCGATCCTACTAGGAATAACACTAGACCAGCAAATGACCTTCATCCCTCACATCAACAAGATAGCCGATAAAGCCCGAAAAAGAACAAATCTACTACGATGCCTCATGGGAACAGACTGGGGAACCAACAGCCAAACCCTCATCAACCTCTACCAAATCTACGTCCGACCAGTCATGGAGTACGGTGCTGCCATCCTCACAGCAGCCCCAAAGACATACATTGAAAAACTACAGAAAGTCCAAAACCAAGCACTCCGCATCGCGCTCCGCCAACCACCATGGACACCGATCAACGCCCTCCACGACGCAGCGAACATACCTACAATCAAGCAAAGACTGATGGATCTCAGAAACATGACACTATCCCGACTAGACAACAGCCCACTCCTCCTAGAACTACAAGTGAGAAATCAACTACTCACCACGAAAAAGACAAAGTCCATCCTACAACTAGACGCAACAGACAGACCCATATAACCTCGACAGCACCTGACGACTCCACCACGCTTCCGCCGCTTTGCCTCCAACCACAGTAACCACGACAGCCACGAGATCGATCCCCATCGAAAAATCAAGAAAGGGTGAAGGGACTTGCACACTGCAGTCCGACCACCCTACCCGGCCTTCGGCCGGAAGCGACCCAACAACAAGGGTAGGGAAAATAGAAAACACTAGAGAGATTCAGAATTTGGAAGATTGCTGTCGGACAAGTTTACCCGTCGGGCTGCATGCTATGCGGTCCGGCGCGGGGTCATTATATGCTAGACAGATGTTACGTGTATATATATATATATTGTTGCTGCTGTTACATCTGTTTATCCATGTACAAATTAAAACGACTAATTCCTCAAGATTTGTACACTTCTTCTAACCCATTAAAAACTCAGTGTCTGTATCTATTTCACAGTTGCCAAATTCAAAACACCAACGTTTTACAAATACCAGACTGGAAACAACATCCTCATATCTCGCTCATCCCAATATTTTTCATCTGCCTACACAGGCTAATTACTTAAATGTTGCTTATATGATTCAAACATCATATATCCAATCGACATTCTTAAGTTAATTTCATTTCATCATTTCAACAAAACGTTCAAGGCTACAGGCCATTATTTCAAACAGGTGTCTATCGTCAACACCATAATTGGATTTTCTCATGGATTCTAACTCCTATTAAATTCAAACACTATTTGATTGTTGCTTACATCAACACAAGTGATGTAACTAAACGACAACTCAAATATTCCAAGTTAAATATATATCAAGTGCAATACAATACCAAATTGCAAATCAATTTCGCTTCTACAGCTAATATATTCCTTATTCAATTATACATCGGTATTAAATCGTAGCTCTATTATTTCTATTATTTCAATAGTCTAATCTTCGATAATACTCAGATTGCCTCATATTTCAATTAAGACGCCGGAGTCGTCTTTTCGCGGTAAGGGGGTAATGTCAGAGTGAATAAATTCCCCCTTGCTCAAATTGATCACGATTCCATAAACTGAGTATTTCTCGTACGATAATTTCACGCTCCGATAACAATACCACGTACGTCGACTTTGACATAATCAGCGCTAATTATAACAATAAATTGTCGTAAATGGGTAGCCTTCGGCAAATTTCTAAAACCTGTTAAAACATTATACAATGGAGTCTCGTTGCGTCATAGTTATTATCGCAAAAAGCCCATTTATGAATAGTCGCTCGAATTAAGAATATATTGTGTAAAAAGATCCAGATTATCGAAACAAATAATTCATGGGAATATATTGTAAGCGGCTTTCTCTACATATGTGTAATTACGCAATCACCTATGTTGTAACAACGGGTAACGGATTGGTAACGAAATCACACCAGTTATAACCAATCGCGAACTGCATCCAAGAAAATATAAAAAGCTACTCCAAAGCCTCCAAATACATCAGCCTCAACAACCGATTTTCATCGAAGAATTAAAGAAAGGGTGAAGGGAACTGCACAATGCATTCCGACCATCCTACCCGGCCTGCGGCCGGAAACTACACAACAACCAAAGGGTAGGGAAAATAGAAAACACTAGAGAGATTCAGAATTTGGAAGATTGCTGTCGGACAAGTTTACCCGTCGGGCTGCATGCTATGCGGTCCGGCGCGGGGTCATTATATGATAGACAGATGTTACGTGTATATATATATATATATATTGTTGCTGCTGTTACATCTGTTTATCTATGTACAAATTAAAACGACTAATTCCTCAAGATTTGTACACTTCTTCTAACCCGGAACATCTGCACGGAAAATCTTCTACTGGACACGGAACACGCTCTACGCGACAGTCTGTGTTTCATTCTTATACAGATCCCGAAAGCTTAGAGCTTATTCCCCTTCTAAAGAGGCTCTACTATATTTCTACTAGACTCGGAAAACAGCTCTCCTAAACAGTTTCCGCTCACAGTTCAGCTTCGCTTCTTTTATCATCCTGTTTGAATTCTCTCTAGAAAGTTTGTACTGGTGGTAAGTCTGTTCACTCCTCGCATTCCTGTATCTCTTGTAATCTTGCCTTTTTTGTCTGATTGCACTAAGAACATCTTTTGTTGACCACTTGTTTTTCTGTTTCTTTATATTTTGTCGGGTCGATTTTGGTATATGTTCCTCCATAAGTTCCCCTATAGTCCAGGCTCCAGAGCCGAATTTTTTTTTTCGCTTACACCACCCGGCCCCTTTAGTTTCATATTATTTTGTGATGACCACATGTATCGTCAATACAAATCAGGACGCTGGACAAAAATTTGACCCTGCGAAGGTGTTTAAATTGGCAGAAATCCAAGATGGCTTCCAATAATATGACAAATTGTCATTTTCAGATTTGTATTTTTTACACTCGAAATTTCACACCTATGGAATGGTATATGGATATAAAATAACCAGCGGATCATTATTCTGTTCATACAAATAAACATGTGAGTCGAATGTAAAAAAATTATTATTTGGTTAAAGTCATTAGCTTCACTCCCGGTGGGCATATATTTGATGTCAGACAGAACTGTGCCCGATATACCACAAGAAAGGTCATAAAAAACTAGAAAGAAAACCCCAATGTGGCATATTATTAGTGCGGTACTCGCCCTGTATTAAATTGTTGAAAACTGCGATCAGAGTAAGAAATCTTCTCAGATACTAACACATTTTCGGAGCGAATCAGCGCGCGGAGTCTCATGGAATTATATTCGGAGGAAATCGGAACCACCCGAATAACGACGATCGGCTGGCACGCACGACTGGGAGAACAGCCAAAACAAAGGCATGTCGATAACGAAAGTAGATTCAACAAAAAGAGGAAAAAAAACAAACAAAATAATAGGGGGCCTATCATAGTTTTTGCATTCAAGTTTTCTAAGTAAAATGTCGACAATTATTTGGCAACTAGCAACGTTTTCACACTCTGTATATATATTTATATATGTATGGATTTTTGCAAATTTAGGAGAGAATGAGTACGTATTCACAGTGTGCAAAAGACGATTGACACACCTCCGAAATTATCCAGGTTCACAAATAATAAACAAATCTGGGAATTCTGCCTTCTAATCTAACGTCAACATATTTGGCCGAATACAAGGTGAAGTTATCTGCATGTGAATTATTGACTTCTGTAAATGAAAATTATAAGCAATATTTCAATAATATTTGACATCACAATAGACCAATCGTGCTGAGCTAGATCGATTGGTCTTCCTGACACTGTTGTAAGAGATTTCTTGAATATTGAAATTTTGTTTGCTTGAAGATTTGTTTAAATTTATGATGAATATACCAGCAAAAAATTATACATTGTCTTTCATTAGTTTCAAAATTGTCTTTCATTAGTTTCAAAATGAATCAGAATAATTTTTTTACAAAAAAATGGTTGTAACTTGAAAGAACAATTTAGAGTAGGCCTACTCCCTTTATCCAAGATTCATGCTGGCTGTGAAAGACCGATGGGATTATTTTAGCCCGATCGGTATATTTTAGCCCGATCGGGCTATTATTGATTGATTGGTGGTTCACCCAGACCTGTATGATTAGCGCACTATAGGATATAGATAAGGCGTTTTATGTATGGGAGGCCTATTTCATTTGAAAGAACAATTTATAGTAGGCCTACTCCCTTTATCCAAGATTCAGGCTGGCTGTGAAAGACCGATCGGTCTATTTTAGCCCGATCGGGCTATCATTGATTGATCGGTGGTTCACCCAGACCTGTATGATTAGCGCGCTATAGTATATAGATAAGGCGTTTCATGTATGGGAGGCCTATTTAACTTGAAAGAACAATTTAGAGTAGGCCTACTCCCTTTATCCAAGATTCAAGCTGGCTGTGAAAGAACGATCGGTCTATTTTAGCCTGATCGGTCTACTTTAGCCCGATCGGGCTGTTATTGATTGATCGGTGGTTCACCCAGACCTGTAGGATATACGCGCTATAGCATATAGATACAGCATTTCATGTATGGGATACCCATTTCACATTTATTATTCATTTACGATCAAGCGCAAATATTTCGCAAAATAACATCTATCATTTGCGCTTCAGTGTAAATCATTTGCGCAAATAAAAATTAATATGCATTGATATCACCCCCCTGAATTAATTTTAAATGGCACAGACCCACCATATGAGGGAAGCACCCCCCCCCCCCAGTAACCCCAATAACTCTTTTATGACCATGGAAATGGTAGAGATATGTGCAGGATATATCTCTTTTATAAAATATACTAGATCTCTGGGATGGAGACACAAATTCTTGGGGACAGGGATGCTGATAATATGAAAATTGGGGTTTTCCCCAATTTCAAGTCAATAAGTACACCATATGAGGGAAGCGAGTCCCCCAGTAACCCTGAATTCCATATTTATGGCCATGGAAATGGTATATATATGTGTAGGAGATGTCCCTTTAATAAAATATACTAGAGCTCTGGGAGTGAGGCACCAATTATTGGGACACCAGGGACAGAGATGCTGATATATGCATATGGAAATATTTTTTCTTCAATGTTTCAGTATTATATGGGGCTACTACTATGGGTCCATGATAATACTATGAGATGGACTCTATCATTCACAATCAGAGGGAAGTAAGGGAGTGTTAGGTATTTGCGCTTAAGCGCAAATATATTGATAGACATATACTTGCGCTTAAGCGCAAATGATTCATTTTCACATTTTATATTAACTAATTGCATTTAAGCGTAAATAATTTACGCTTAAGCATAAATCAGTTACGCTTAATGTAATCATTTACGCTTAAGCATAATTTACTTATGCGTTATCATAATACATTGGAATTATATTAAGAGCAATAATTTCATCGGCTGTCTTACCTTATATCTATATTTGTATAATCTGATGTATGTTAACTTACTGGCATTAGTAATGTGGTTGCATCCATTTCAGCTTGAGTATGTGGAGTTCAATGGGAGTGTATATGAATTACGGTTAAGCGCAACTCATTTACGCTTAAGTGGATTTCGTTTACACTTAAGCGTAATTGAAATGAATTATGCTTAAGCAAATACATGTACCTATCTCCAACTGGTTTCCTCAGTCTGAATATCCATCTTAGTATGGGATCTGGGTGGAGTCCTCACCTATGTTTGAGTAATGTTTTATGGCCTGAGTTAATTTGAGTTTAGAGCAAATCACATGGGAGTCTTTTTTACATTTATTATTTATTTGCATACAAATATTTGCGCTTAAGCATAAAGCAATTGCGCTTACTTAGTGCAAATACACAACACTTCTTTACTTCCATCCAATTTTAACTGTCAATGATTGAGTCCATCTTATGGTATATTTATTTGGGCCTATATAAACTCAAAAATTGAAGAAAACATAATTCCATATGGATATCTATATCACCATCGCTGTCCCAAACAAATACGGTCTGTACTAGAATAGTGAATAGCAATATGGCACACATGTAGCATTGCACAGGTAATTAAACAGTTTGAAATACACATGTAAGACAACTATTTCTGCACGAGACTGTACCTGCTGTATATCGATCATAAAATCGGTCAACGATCTGCAACGATTACAAATTTCTATAAATAGTAACATTTTCAACTGTTACCGTTGTTCATTGCTCGATCATGACCACTTTGATTATAATTCTTTCATAACTCGGTCAATGTTCTTCCGTTGGTGATTTCAGGCAATAATTCCTTTTATATCCCTCCCATTCGAATTGACTATACCGCTTGTTTTTCGTTTTATTAAGCTGATGTTACGCTATTCCAGCAAACGGCCTCCCTCCACGGAAGCTATTTTCTGAGAACGAAAGCCGACTCAATCCCGACCAAGTCGGAAGTGTTCGGGTGTTTCCGCGACTGCACACGACAACTCGTTAGTGTATTTATTTCGCGTTTACAGTGGAATTATTCGTCCCGATTGAGGGAAAGTAAATAGTTAGTTACGTGGCCGTATAATTAGTACAAACTGATATCTGGTTGGGGCATTTCGTGTATGGGGGTTATTTTATTCAGTCTTTCCACAGAATATCGCAGGGAACTCAATTGTGAGGTTCAATTTACGTTTCACATCACTTTAAGTTATTTCATGCAGTTTCTTGTCATATTGATCGAGTTTAGCAGCCATAAATTTTTAGTAATGCCATCTATAAACAATTTAGCTCCCGTAAATAATTACGTGAAGCAGTTTGACAAGCAAACACCATTTATATTATCGATAACCAGCAGTCTGAGGTAATTATCATGCCTATATTCCTGGCTTGTTTTGTTAAGTTTTGATAAATATGTAGGATTTGCCATGGCACCTAAAACCAGATACAGCATATGTAAAAATAGAAGTTATGTTATATTCAGTCCACTGAATTTATCAAGATCATGGTACAGTGTATATTCGTGTATGTACGTGATTCCTTATGTAGACGCCAGTGAACATTGAAACTGAGATCACTGTTCAAGTTCCTCATTGGATGTCTCAATTGGTATTCTGACACATGAGTTTGCTTCCCCTTTGCATGCACATGCAATATCACACGGAATTCTTTTACGATGGCATGAACAATTCTTGGAGCACTTCTTTTTGCAGTTACAAAACATGGTGCGCATAACATTGTCAGAAATTTCGTTTCTTGACAGAGCACAGCACTTACACCGTTTGTAAGTGACGCCCATCCAAATTTAAACGGATCAGGTATACGAGGTTTGGGCTGCATAGCTTTGACCCAAATGCACGTTTGGAGAATAGTTCTCAGTACATGCTGACGAAAAGCACCATCCGTTGGGGGTAGTGATTTGATATCAGATTTCCTGGCATACAGATGCGCCCTTAACACACATAGGTTAGGGAATTTATCTGTATGGTACACCGAAGTTAACAGTTGAGTTGATATTTTAACAATGTTATTCACCAACTTGGCTGTTGGATTGCCAGATCTCTCCAGTTGCATACACACACTTGCAAAATCATCGGCTGCACATGATGCGGCTTCGATAAAACTCCGTTTCCCCTTACCAAAGAAGAAACTGGTTGTATCACAGCCACTGAGTGCGTGTAGAAACGGCAGCATTTGTGTTTCCGATAAACTGTATGAATGAACAATACAATGTACTGGGATACAATAGTTTCTTGTTTGTATAAATAATTCCTTCAAACCGGCATCTGCCAAACGTTGGAACAAGTATACAGCTATCACTGTTATATCAGTATCGGAAGTGCGAATGACAACTCGGTTACATCCTGCATGAACGCAAGCTGCAACATGCAAAAACACGCGAGTGTCTGCTTCCTCGTGCGTGCTAGCTAACAAAGTGGGATTATATGTACCGTCGTCTGTGTAGACATCACCGATGTCATGGCCTACAGTAGCGCGTTTTCCGGTTAATCTTGCAACTTTCTGCCTTTCGTGGAAACCACCAGAGAGCGTCAGAGTTATACCAGCTGGTAAAATGTCCTCACAGCCCATCCAAAACTCGAATAAGAATTCAAGCAGATTTGCTTTACTTTTGCTTCCTTGTACAAGCTCGTCCCAGTGCTTGTGTGATAACTTGACCAGAATTGATCTGGAATTCTTTCTGTGACTCGACACGACGACCCCTGCAGCCACTGGCACGTTTGAGAGAGACGTAGTTGCCATTTTTGTCCTTAACGCCGTGCAACCCATCATATCGATCAGCTACGAGATGCACATGTCTAAATTGCTGCCCCTGTACCAATGACACCAACAGTCGTTTTGCGTAATGATCGCTGACTTCGTTATCAAATACCCTCTGCGTTCGGATTAAGCCCATAAGATCAACAACAAGTCCAGTTGTTTGGTCGCCATCAGGAATGTCAATTGGCCAGTCTTTCATGGGAATATGATTTTTCATATCAGTCAACAGTACCGATTTATTTCCGCTTCGAAGAGTAGCATCATGTGTTCTTTGGTCAACCTCGGCAATGGCGGGTGGATATTTATGTAGTTCATACTGCAACAATTCCCGCAGTTGTGTGTCTGTATTTCGTTGTTCCTTTGACAAAATCACACGTTTGGGAACAGTCATTTCGTCAATCAGCTGCAGTCGGTATTCTTTTGGTTTGTCGCGCTTAGCATCCTTCTTCTTACAACCGAAAAGACACAAGTGACTCTTCTTTAACTCTCCCGATGCAATGTAGTGGGTTATCGCATTCCGGCCAACATTTCGCAGTTCAAGTATATCTGTTGATACCTGTTGAGATGCCACCTGCCCATCAAATATATTTACCATTGCCTTGGTAGTGATGTACGTAAATGGATTCACAATCTCTCCATCAACAAACGCTGAATTAATTTTTCTCTGGAATTTATTTCCCTCTGTATTGTACCCGGAGTTGCATCATGGTGAGCATCATTGTCATTGGTCAAATGTACCATGGATTTAACAGCATGGGCAACCGATGACGTAAATGGGAGAGTTAAAAACCATTTCTTCTCTGCATTTTCGTTCATAGTAACACCTCTTAATCCAGCTTGGCCAGTCCTCCCTTTTGCATCGCAATTCTGAGAACACTCCAGTGCCATGTCTGTCCATATAGTGTTGAAAGTTCCCGCTGTCCTTTTTACAGTGAACAACCCTGAATCGAATGCTTCTTGTACTTTTGTTGCAACATCGGGTAACCTCCGCATCTCGTCAAGATACGAAACAATAACTTTGGTGTATTTGTTGTGGTCTGCAGCCGTAATCACTTCAGCCATGCTCGACGTAGCGGAAAGGTGGTCACTCCAATTGCTATCCCTTTCAGCATGAATAAATTCCAACGCAGTATCAATCAGATCCAAATACCTCAGCCACAACCGATGTGTTAGGTAGGCTTGCCTGCTTCTGTCGAACTCATCTAAAAGATGCTTGTACTTTCTGTTCCATTTCCGAAACAACAATTTTTGTCATATTATTATGCAGCACATTTCCGCCCAACTCATTGATTAAATCGGCGACCTCGCACAATATGCCGAACTCCATTTCTTGACTCAAGTACCATTCCTCAAATGCATTCCATCGCAGTTTCATCATTGCTTCATATACCCTCATATGGGCGTTTAATGACTGGTAGTAACCTTTGCCGGATATAACTTTGTTTGCTGTGCCTTCTAGTAGAAGCTTACCAGCTACAAACAGATCCTTTAGACCAGAACCACCCATGATCTTTCCAATAGCCCCAAAATAGTTCATAAGCAAATGAAATCCACCAAGTCGAAGAATCAGTTTGCTAAATTCTTGGGGTTCTTGTCGGCGTATAGTGTAGCTGATTTCATATACGGCTTCATCTTGGGTAACAACGGTGTGCTCCATCTGCAAATTACGACTTGCTTTCATACAGATCTGCAATGCTTCTCGTACCACTTGAGGATCGGTTGGTGGTTTGCGTATGAATGGACAATACCCAATGGCTGTAACAGGACCATTTTTTGCGGAAATAGCTGCATTGAACACCTTCCACCCTGGGCACTCTACCTCAACTTCAAGAAGTTTGGTCGGACAAAGTCGCAACATGTTCCAACACAAATTGAGGTTGGGCATAACTGGTTGTTGTCTTTTGAGAAGCCAGTTGACATCTAGCTTTCTTTCAGAAACGCCCAAGCACCGTTTGAGCTTGTGTGGCTTGTGTGCGACTTTGTCAGCGTTGTCATCTATTCTACTTTCGAGACTTGTTCTCCTAGTTATTTGTGATGGTACTGTGCCTATACTGCCGCCATGTAACTGTGTTTGATCAGCTGGCTGATACATTACCATACTAGTTATGTGCATGCTAGAACCATCCAGAGTACACTCGGAGAAGTCAAGATTGTCAATGGCGAACTCGGTAAATTTACAGGGAACAATGTTCGAAGGAAGCGGTATATTTCCATCAGCAGTTTCATCTAGTATCTTGTATGCTACGGATGTTAAAATTCGCTGCAGATCAGCATAGCTGACACATAACCCCAGTCTGTTAAGAATGGTGATGATATCACGGCTTCTAGTTTTGTGGTATACGTAAACTGCAAGTCCCACATGTTGTGGTGTTCGGGTAACAATAGCAGTGTAAGTAACATCCTGGGCAAGATTGATGACCTTTTCCCTTATGCTAGACTGAGACCGGACATTTTGGGAGGGACTTTCAGCTATAATAACTCTGCCATCTTCACCAATGTTGTCAAAGAACTTAACAAGAATGCAAGGAAGTTATATAGACTGACTGGAACTGTCGTCAAGGCTTGCTCATATGTGACGTCCCATGTTTCTTCATTCTCATCTTTTGGGCGACTCTGTATGTCTCTAAATTCAGATTTGATAACTTGAGCAACCCGAAACATCATTTTAATCTCAGTTTCGTCACAATGAATATCTACATCATCATTGATGACGTCGAGATTCTCCACAGGAACATAGCTTTCATCAATATCCTTTTTGAGACGTGTCCAGGCCTTCACAAGATCCCCTGCGGATAGACTCGCTGAGCACACCAATTCGGGATTTCTACTGCCTTGGGGAATAAACACAATATTTGATCCAAAGTGGTTTACAAGTCTTTTTTTGACACTTGATGTCCGATAGTTTTCAACACTTTTTGCATCTAATCCAGCATCAGCCAGGTGTAATCGATACATGTCTAGCAACTTAGACGTAGTAAAGAGTTTGCCTTTGTTCAAAAGCATCGCAATTTCACTAACGAGTAAATTGAAGGCGACAGCATACGGATCACGATGGTCAGGCACATGTAGGTCCATGCTTTCTTTTCTTTTCCGAAATTTGTCATAACATAATTTATTATATTAAATTCCAGCTGCTACCATATCAATCGGTGCATTACCAACGCCCTGTATGCGTAAAATAACTGATGAGTATTGTAGCTGAACAGCTTTGTCATATAACAATGTTTGTATTGAATCTGTTTCAACATTGCGGAGTTTCTCATGTCTGTGTTTTCCAGCCAGGCGTTCTTCGCCGAATATAACACAGGCACGCATATAGTCAACTTTAGCAATGCACCGTTGTGATAATCTGGAGGAGAGCAAATTGGAATCGTGATCAGGTTCATCAGGATTATGCGCTCTTCGCATCCACTTTCCGCGACAAGAACGATGCCATTGGGTTTATTAGCGAAAAAGTTATCTTTATTGGCAATATCAATTTTTAGTCGAACAGCTATCTGGTCATGTCTCTCTTCGGTAGCATCCTGGATTGATTTAAAACTGCCTTCTTTGACGTTATGCGTTGTTTCGTCTGTTTCCTCTTGACAGATTATACAAAATGTGTTGTTTGTACTAAGTAGAATTTTTTTCTTCAAAGGGCTCGGGAACAATGAAAAATGATCTGCCATGTCGGCTATCTTATCAGCAATACACAAATAATGTTCTGATTTTTGTTTGCAATATACACACAACAGTAGACACAGATTTAGAAAGTTATTGAAATGAATGATTGAAATTTATTGGGGTGATAATAGCTCATTTAAAAAATATATATTTCGTATAAAAGTGGTTCAAATTTGTAGTCACATTAAAAAACGATGCATTTATAATCAGTTTAAAACACCTCAGGTTACAATCCCGCCGAGTTCCGTAAAATTGCAGTCAAAATTTCATCAACGAATGTTTTTCGAATTTCGGCGGCCATCTTGGATTTTGGTCAAAATGAAGGCCTTCGCAGGGTCAAATTTTGGTCCAGCGTCGCGATTCATAATCTAGGATGATATGGTCATCTCAAAATGGCAAGAAACTAAAGGGGCCAGGTGGTGTAAGCGAAACTTAGATTTTGAGGACTTAGCGGGATCTGGATCCTGGACTACTAGTTTTTTATAAAGTTTTTCCCAGCCAGTGCATAAATCCATAGTAGTAAGAATATCCCATGGTTCATATTGAATTGACCGTCGAATAGCATCGTAGTTCCCTTTGTTAAACAAGTAACGATTCGTCTGTGGTGATTTCTCTGCTTCGAAAATACATGGATCCAATTTTAATTCTAGCGCATCGTGGTCGCTATGTCCAAGTGGGTTGCGGTGAATTATCTCCTTAACGGTATCTTGATTGTTGGTTATGCAAACTTGCAAAGGTCGAGTAAATTAGATTTTTGCCCTTGCCTGTGTCGCGTTGGCTTAGTTACTAGTTGTACTATAGGAAACCCTTTCGTAAACATTCCAGAAGTTTTCGACCGCTATCACCTGGAGAATGTCCAGTGCTCCAATCAATTTCCGGCTCATTGAAGTCTCCGACAATTATCAAATTTCTAGGGTTTTTCTTCTTTATTTTCTTGAACAGTGTCGCCATTTCTTTGTCATTTTCTTTCTCGGAACTAGGGCTCCTGTATATGCATCCAACTAATACGGTATCCTGTCCTACTCGCCACTCGCACCACACAGATTCTTGGAATTCAGATACATTTAATGCTTCACTTGATTGTGCCGATAAAGAAGCGTGAATGTGCATAATAACGCCTCTTCTTGGTTTTTTCCGATAAACATGTCATAGCCTTTTATTTGCATCTCGCTTGGATTTATTGTTGTTTTTGAGTTTTTTGGATAAACTTCGGTGACACATATAATACTAGGTTCAACATCGTCGATAACAATATCCAGTTCGTCCCTTTTATTGACCAAATTATCAGCATTTGTGTATAAACAAACTGGTTTAGTGTTCAATTTTGCCAATTTATGCATATTCTTCTTACCGTAGTCCGGAGATGAAAGTCATTTCGATGATGTTCCATTTTTTGAGAATTTAACCACTTTGTCTTTCCGACTAACGAAACGCTCTCGGGGGTTCTCACTTCTCTTTTGTTTAAGTTCGTCGCGAAGAGATTTTTGTTTTTCACTTTCCTTTTTGGTCAGATCACGGTTGAAATAATTTTTATCTTTCGGATTCGCATCACTAATTCGGTTGAACTCCACAGCTTTTTTAATCAATGTGTCTCTCATTTCCTCTGAATTTACTGTTATTTTCACTGGTCTTGGTTGATTTTCCTTCTGTTTTCCTAGTCTTACAAAGTTTTCTGCCACTTCCGTAGATTTATAGTCACTGTGAACGGTTGACAGTAAGCCTATAATATTTTCTCTGTCTTGTTCGTAGATCACCTTTTCTTCGGAATGAGAACTCTCTGGGATGTTTGAAATGATTATATTTCTCTTGCGTTTATTTAGTTCTTCCATTTCAATTCTCAGTTCCGTCATGTGTTGCCCGATTGATTCTTGTACGTTTATACCACATTTTTCTTTCATTTTATCCTCGAGACCTTGTATTTGATGTTGAAATGTTTTTTGCACATCCTCTATGCGATGTTCAACTTTCTCGGTAATCTCATCTGAGATATGTTGCCGGTCTAATTGTTGTTTCTCCATCAGTGAAAGAACTTTGTCCAATTTTTCTTGTAATTCGTTCATTTTCTCGTCATTTCGATTGGTGCCGAGACCGCGTTCTAGTTTTTTTTCTATTGATTTGAGTCTATCATCCAGGGCCCTGTTTCATGAAGGCAACTTATGACATAGTTGGGACTTAAGATGGTCATAAGTTCAAACTTCAGTCAAAAGTGCGTTTCACGAACAAAGTCTTAACCTAAGATGGTCTTAACTTTGGTCTTAACTTTAAGACTGGTGTGAGGTGTCATAAGATAATCTTAAAGTTAAGACCTACGTTGTGATCCGCAGTTGGTCCGAAATGTGGATGGGATCTAGTTCATGTATATATTATTATAAACACATTTAACTGAATAACACCTTGCTAGCACGGAGGGGTGCTTCAGAAATGGTAGTAATTAATAACCAACTGGTAAGCTATAGCAGTGACGTGGCCAGTGGTTGCAAGATTATCGGGGTGTCCGCTACTAACTGTAAACCGCCAAGACCGGACTATATATACATTTCTAATTGCTGTAACAAAAAGAATATATTTACATAGAGTTGAACATCATTTGCGATTCAAATCACCCAATCGCACTGTAGACAATAATCATGTTGAGACAATTAGTCCGAACATTTTCACATCGAGGATAATAGTGAATGATTTATACTCAGTTTTTTTTATAAATGCTTATGTCAGCTATTATTATTATTATTTACTTGACTTTCTATATTATTATGTTATAATTTGATTGTAAAAATGTATTGTATATGTACCCTGTATATATATCAACAAGATAATAATACCTAATATGTGTTATTTTATTATGATTATGTATATTATCATAATCTATTAACTATGAAATAAAAAGATATATAGCATGTATATAGTATACGGACCGCGCGGGCACACCGGGATCCGCGAAAGAACATATAGCAATATAGACTATACCAGTGGTATAGTCTATATTGGTATTTAGTAATTTTCCCCAGGGGCCTGTGAACCGGCCGTCTGTTCACGTGTTGTTAATTATAAACGCTCTATGCAGAATGTCGTTCAACGTAACGTACTTTCGAAGTTCATACGCAGTTTGTTAATTATAACAGGCGTTTAGCACATTTGTCAACAGAACCATGGCTTCTACAAGTATGTCTCAGATTGGAAATAAGTCTATTTGGAGCACGATATGAAGTCCTATTAACATTATAGCAATATAAATAAAGAGCGTTTTGTGTTAGTATTCCATGAATGTTGGCAATCAATAAAGAGCGTTTAGCTCAGTGCTTCCATTGTGGTGTATTGTATGTGTATGCCGTCGTGGCGACATATTCGGTTTCCTGGTATTATAGATGCTTTCATTCAATAATTAATCATAATTCCAAATGAAACTACCACACACTGTGTGGCGAAACATTACTTCGTGTGTTGCATGCCCAAAAATATTATTTATTTTTTTTGAACGACTGTTGGATGCATTCTAAGCAGAAAATACAAACTTTAAAGACGTAAATCATTGGGTTTAATTTTCGTTGCAGTGACCGATAACTCCTTCATATGTATCTTTTTTAATAATGTACCTTTAAACATATCTAACAACATACTTGTAAATTACCAAGACGCATTTTCACTTCTAGATTGTTATCCAATATGTTTCTTTCGTTGTGGCATGACTTGGAATTGCGGCCATTGACAGCCATGTCATGGCCGCGATTGCCTTATTTTCTGTCCTTGTCACTATATTCGCTCCCGTACTCTACATTCACACAAACTGGTATACCGGATGGAGGAGTAAGGCGTTCTGGTGTCGCCGATGAGGGATATTGTATAAAAACCTATATATACTTCCCAAGGCCGGAAAATGGACATTTTTTAAATCTCTGTAAAAATGTGTTCTCAAAGCGGATATTAACGAAATATATTCCTCTTCAAAACGGAATAAAAACAAACTTAGTCAAAATTCGTTCTAGGTCAAACCTTTTATCGACCAGACTACAATGCCTATTGAAGTACAACGTGACTATTCATTTGGGTTCCGCAGATAATGAAAATGAAATATCCGTAATTAAATTGAAAACACAACCGTCGGTTTTGGAACAATGTCTATTGACACAGACTAACTTATAGATTTTTATTTGACATCTATTTGTTTTGTATGTATGTTTTTGGCTTAAAGATGCATAATCCTAATCAACGCTCCTAAATTTATTAACATTTCTTTGGCTTCGGTGGTAAATAATATATTATTCGAGTCATCAAAGCTCGGACTTATCAGATATGGATTTTTTAAATCTGTTTTTTTTTTCACCACCTGGAATATTTGGCGGCCTGTCAAATATCCGACGAATGCCGACATGGTCTCGATGCCAGATTGCGTTGAACAAAATGGTGATATAAAACACTTTTTGGGCAATTTTATACAATATTTGACAGTGGTTAGCATTTTATTTTGGCAATGAATCGCTTCTGATAGCTGAAACGGAATTTCAAGAAATTGTGTTGTTGTTCTAATCTGATGATATGGGACCATCGAATCGAATTGTGTACCTTTAACGGCCGCCCATGATATATATTTAAATATGTTTTAATAATGGTGACGCTGCATTGTGTCTGCAAAACAACAGAAATAGTAATCTAAATTGTGGCCTGTTTGCAACAACCGACACACACATTATTAAAATATTTCACAGCATACTTGTTTTTGAATCCTTTCTGCAAATAGTGGCTTTTCCTCGAACTGTGCAGATCACGCAAACACCGCGAAAATGACAACTTTACATAAAATAACGGTATATAATTTTTCATAACAGCATCGCTTTGAACTAGCAGTATCAAAACCATAGCAATTCAGTCAGACCCACCAGAATCATATCGAATTAGCAAGACCACTTAACCAGGGGCGGTAATGTAAGTCCATTCTTTTATCTACACAAGAAAAATCCCTTGTCACACACCAAATATCTAGATTATCGACAATTATTTCCTTATACAGCCCTGGTCAAGTGATCCTGCTAATTTTATATTATGTTGGTGTGTCCTGATAAACTGCTATTATGCTGGTAGGGAAAAATTATGCTGTTAACCCTTTACCCAACAAACCGGCCAAAACCGGCCAAATAAAGCTTCAACAGCCTAACTTATCTTCGGTCTGTCTCAATAGAACCATACAAATATGGATATCATTGGAATCGGCTCCTTGACCACATTGTGATAGTTACAGTTATGCCCTGTGCCAATGCATTCTCTTATATATGCGAGTCGACCATAGGTCGCCTCGCATTTATAAGAGAATGCATTGGCCTAAAAAAAATCTTTTTTTAACACTTTTTACCATTTTTTCTTACATTCTTTAACAATTTTATAATTTTTAATGTGTTAAGCCAATGCATTCTCTTATATATGCGAGGCGACCTATGGTCGACTCGCATATATAAGAGAATGCATTGGCACAGGGCCGTTCTGTTGGGTAAAGGGTTAAGAAAGGGTATTTGTTCTGACGTCGTCATTTTTCACAGTTTTGACTAATCTGAATTATGCCAGGACCCATATACTAAAACATATCTCAACAATGGCTGAGCTGGTGTTTGCAAAACGAGTGAAATGACAATCTCGATTATGGTCGATTTTCATCAACCAACACACAAAATATTTTTAAAAGTTTATAATATATATGTTTTTTCAATGGTTTATACACATATAATTACTTTTTCTCGATTGGTTAAGATTAGCAAAACACCATGATAATGTCAACTTTAGAAAAAATAACGGTACTTTTTAAGTTTGCACTGTCAGCATCATATCAGTTTAGCAGGACCCACCAACATCATATAGTAAATTAGCAGTAAGACTCGACCAGGGGTTATACATCACCGAACTCCACATGGAGTTGCTTTAACGATTAGTCTCTAATGGAATAATGATAGTCAATACTGTATACTTGTGAAACCAATTTATCTGATGATCTTGTAATACAAATGAATTAATTCACACTTCATAGTCCAAGCGATTTCAAATGAAATATTACAAGATAACTTCCATGTGAGAACAGTCACTATATCTAATTGGCTTATAATCCCAACGATTTCATATGCAATTCAAATTCCACTGAATTTTGAACCGATTTTGAAAGATTCCAATATGAGTGATGCTGGTGTGTTGTTAATTTTTTGCTCTTGATGACCGTGTTTCAGCGGAAATGTGTTAATCAACATAGTTATTATGTTCATATCTGAACAGAATAAATGTGAATCGACATAGTTCTGCAAACATATATATCAAACGTCTACACGTGAAAACTCCCACGATGATGTCACAGGAAGCACAACGTTGGCAATATGTTACTTCCAAGACAGCTCTCCTTTTAGAATCTGACGTTAGATATCAGAGTTCATCAACCAAACATACCACCCATCAACGAAGCTCCTCCCATTGACCCTGCTCCCGCCTGCCCTCCTCCCATTCCTCCCATCATTTGCGTCATCATAAGCATCCTTAACATGGGGTTACTGCCGCCGCCTCGTGACATCATCATCATCATCAGCAGTGGGCTCATGCCTTGCCCACCACCAGCACCCCCCATCATCATCATTGGCAACATCATCATGCTGGGGTTTTCAGCCATTTCCGGACTTAGAAACATAAACGGTAGCATTTGCATCATCGGATTCGGTTTAGGCTTTGGTGCTCTGCGTCTTTGTGCCATACCGCGCGTCATATACGCCGGGAACTGGCCAGTTGGATATCGTGGCATTCGCATAGATCCCGGCATTGTCATAGATCCGGGCATTTGATATGATGGTTGAGGGTATGCCTGCTGTGGATACATACGTAGATACGGATTTGTTGGTGGTGGATATGGCTGATAAGGGTCTATCGGCGCTGGTGGTAGAGTTATATTTGGGTGCGGCGGTACCTGCGTCGCTCCGGTTGTAGGAAAGGTCGGGAGGGGTGGTAACCCAATTATTCCTTGTGTTGTCGTCGGCACAAACGGCGGAGGCGAAAGTGTCGATGAAAATGGCACAGGCGGAAGTGTCGACGAAAATGGCATAGGCGAAAGTGTCGACGAGAATGGTGCAGGCGAAAGTGTCGAAGAGAAGGGTCTGGTAGCTGAATATACATCCGGCACATATTGGAACAAAACTAACATAAATCCGATAAGGTACAACATTGTTAAAGAGCGGCTTTTGTCGCGGATGTTGAGATGCCGACTAACGATAGATGTGCGAGTGTAAATTATATTTGTATAAAATTTATGAAAAAGGGTGATCGCGTGAAGACAGATCGGCAACTATATGATTGTTTTTTGACGCTTCAAATTTATGAATGTCAAGTTCTATTCTAACGACGTTCTTTGTATCACGATTGGTTTTTGGCAACCAATCCGTCATACGTTATATTCACCTAAGATTACACCTATTAATTGATAATTCGGTATGCTATGCTGCAGGGAGACCGAGGGCAATGTGTACAGTTCACGGTCACCGTCGGTCACATACACGTAATTATTTACCCTTACAATATTATACAAACTGATTTAGGCCAGGCGATATATAATATATACGATTTTAGTGGTTATGGTTATGCCTCTTTATTTATATCGCTCAATGGTACAATTGTGAATGTTACTTCGAAAGTATATTATTATGTAAGTTACTATAACTAGCAATGTGTCAAATCAGAGGTTATAATACTCAACAATTTGGTGAAGAAATTTAGGTCCAATTTTCTGTGAGCTCGATAGTCCTTGGTTATGAACGTTCCACTCAGCTGCGGCACTTCCATGTTCGAATATTCCCCTTTTCGGACCACGATTTTTGACAGCGCGAGTCACCCATTGTCACTATAAATATAACAGCAGCACGTTTTGTCAAATTGTCCTAATATTTAAAGGCCCCAGATTATATTATATACCATTTGAAAGAGGAAGCTCCAAAACTTTGTAATATCAGCTTCTCTGGTGTAATAAACTGTGGACATGTTGTTTTTGTTTTTGCCAACGCGTTTTGTCATCAAGATTGAAGTAAAAATAAGTATTATTTTAAATGCAGGAGGAATAACACTATATATTAAAGATAGAGTTCTTCCCCTTCCATTGAAAAAGTTTGAATTATGTTGCATTCTGGGTGACAAAGGGGGGAAGTCTTCAATTTCTCTGTGGGCATCTTCTGAGACACAGATGTTTCAAATAGTGATGAATTATAGCATTTTAATCATATTTTATGGCATGGATTGTTATTAAAACCGTATATCAAGTCACTATAACAAAATAAATGACGAGTCGATAATTAAGTGGGCCTTTAAAAATTGATTTTTTTTTCTTCAAAATTTAAAATTTAACTCAACATTATGACACAAATGAAGGTTCATCTCTTTGAGCCAAGATAATACTCTATTCGGTGATCGGATTATTATGGGAAATTAATTATCTTAGCAGTTCTTAGTACCTCGCGGAAGCCCATTGCGGTCACATATGTCACAATAAAAAAAACGCTATAATTTTTTGCATTTTAAACGCAATAGTAGCGGGTACAATGTCAATGTCAATGACGATGTATCTATTTGTGTAGGCTAATTCGATAAACACCAGATATCAGTCTGCTCGTGTGTTGCCTTTGGGCGGCGACCATTTATGATCAGTTAGGCTGCATGGTTCACAATGGAGTCTTGGGGGCCACCCTACATCACCCATCGTTTGATATAAATCAAGATACGACTAAGATACGACTTTTCCCTATTTTGGACCAATTTGAGTAGGGTGTTAGGAGGCCATTTTGGATTTGGGTTGGGCGTTAGGCAGTAGAAATGATGTAATGAGACCAACACACAACACACTTTGTTTGACTGAAATCGAACAAGAGGGCTGATCAATGACATGGGTGTCCTAGATTTTCGGACCCCTCTGAGCGGCGTCCATTTTTAACGGGTGGAGTGTTTCAAAATACTGTATTGTGTGCCAGCTTACAATATGATGGCTGAGAAATGGCATATGGGTTCCATATTCGGATCCCTATGTTCGGTGTCCATTTTAACCGGTGTTTCAAAAGACTGTTTTGTGGGCCACAGTATTTTTGCTATAGAGGACAGCTTGACAGTAATGCGTCGATAAAGCACAAGAAATCCGCTCGTGTGTTACTTTGGGCGGCGACCATTATGATCGAGTGGGAAATTGTGCGTGGATCGAAATGAGGGAATATTTGGGGCCATGCATACCGCCGTTTGACCTAAATCGGCCAAGGGACTGATCGTGACATGGTTGCCCTGTTTGGACTCATCTGGGCGGAGATTGTTTGGAGTGTGAAAGAGTATAATGGGGGCATCATATAACATCCTTTGTTTGATCAAAGGCAAATCACGAGCAGACTGATTTCTGGTGTTTTATCGATGATCATATAGCCTACATGTAGCTATATAGCTTATTGACGTACGTTTTTCCGTCTACTATTACGTTTAAACGGAGATAAATTAGATAAAACGATGAGTGATGAAGGGTGGCCCCCAAGATCCCCTTGGGAACATCCCAACTGATCCTAAATGGTCGCGGTCCAAAGGCAACACACAAGCAAACTAATATATGGTGTTTATCGAATTAGCCTATATGTATAGCTACATCGTCATTGACATACATTCTATCCTCTACTATTGCGTTTAAACGCAATAAATTATTGCGTTTAAACTCAATAAAAAACATTGCGTTTAAACGCAATAAATTGTTGCGTTCAAACGCAATAAATTATTGCGTTCAGACGCAATGTTATTGCGTTTAAATGCAATAATTTATTGCGTTTAAACGCAATAATTTTTTTTATTGTGACCCATGTGACCGCAATGGGCTTCCGTAGTACCTAGATGGACAGAAAAGGAAAATATTATTTCCATCCACTGAAATGTATTAAAATCCATTGTTTTGTCGTCTCTTAATAATTGTTCCGATACTATATACAATGAACATGATGACATGTGAAATGCAAGATTTATCGACAGATACATCCCGAGAAATTCTTTATTGAAAATATCTTGCAAGTTTTCCCTGGATTTATGCAAAACGAACGTATGTTCCTTAACATTATGTGTATGGGTGCAGCTGGAAATTTATGCCAAGTTTGTTAAACCATTAGTTCCACGAAGAACATGAAAAAATAATGATATAAAAGGAATTTGTTCTTATCCAGTAGCAATAACCATCTAGGGCGGATTCCACATTCTGGAAGCAATGTTGGTAAACAATCTACTGTATCAGAAACAAATGTGCATGCTTTTAGCAAAGAACAATTACTCTGAAATGCAGATAGCGCGTTGATCATGGTCAGTCGAGGTGCACTGTATATTTCATCATTAAAAGCCCACTTAATTTTCGAACCACCAAATCACATTATATAAAATATATGCCATATGATATACCATTTGAAAGAGGAAGCTCCAAAACATTGTATTTTCAACTTATGCGATGTAATAATCTGTGCTGTTTTTTGCTGAGAAACCGACGTCTGTTCTGTGCTGAAGTTTCCACACAAAGTCTATTATTTTCAATGGAAGGTGAATAACTCTATATATTTAGATATACAGTTATCACCTTCCATTGAAAATAAACTTTTGTTTGAATTCTGTTGCATTCTGGGAGCCATAACGGGGAAAATTATTTTATGATTTCAGCTATTTTCTATTACTCTATGGGCAGTTTCTGAGCCGACGCTTATTAAGTATAGTATTTAAATCATATTTTATGGCATATATTGTTATTAAAACCGTATATCAAGGCTCTATAAACAAAATAGTCGGCGACTCGAAAATTAAGTGGGCTTTTAAATTATTTACAACAGCAATTACGGCAGTCAGTTGTAGCACTTAGCATAAATGGCCTGGTAAATACCGTAATGAGTAAATAAAATTTTGTCATCTCCAGACTTGTTTATTAAATATTTTATTTCCGAGATGTGAAGATTCTGATAAGTATTCACTATTCACATAGCAGTATATTTTATTAATGCATTTATATATAGCCTATATGCCAGGTGTACTGCAGCTACCAGGCAGTCACGTGAAAAGGTCCCGTTGTGTATTATTAAAAAAATCCGTTTTGTAACTGTCTAGGTTTCCGCAACATTGATATAACACATCGCACATCGCAAGCCGCATATAATGAACCTTTCCACAGCTGTCAATCAAATAATTATTAGTGGATATTTTCAACCAATCAGCGACTGAGCCAGCCAATGGCTGCATTGAAAATTCTGCTGATATCTTTCTTCGCCCTAATTTTGATATCGATGCTATATTCAAACAACTTTTCTGTTGTCAAATCATAATATACTGAGATTTATATTTGCGGCATGATGTTATAAATTTATCCGTGATTATAACAATGTTTTTCTTTTAGCATGACACATGTCATAATTTTCCATTTAATGGAAAAACGAATGTGTGTTCTCTGGTTTAGATATATGAACGAGTTCAGTCACGGGGGTTCATCTGTTATACGAGAAACGCGCCTCTATCCGATAAACGCTGCGCGGCACTTTCCGATTGCTCCGCTTCACACCCGATGAAGAAAGTTTATTTATGAACATAGAGCTGCATAGAGAACAACAAAGGAACAATAGGTAATATTTTTGCTGCTAAATTTATTGTGTACAATAGTCACAATCATTAGTAACAAATATACATACTCCTATATTCATTATTCGACATGTATGAGACAACATGAAATTCGTGTGCTTTTTTATCACTAAAATGCGGACTAAAACAACGGCTACTGTAGTGTGATAACACCTCGCCATGGTTATAGAAGCTTGCAGTTTCATAGATATATGTCTTGTTGATACATGGATATGCATTGTTTAGAGATATATACCTATAAGTTGACAAAAACGGCAGTTAAAAAGTGCTCAAAACGCTACGTTTCATCTCCGATAAGACGTTATATCAGTTATACTCTTTCCGATAAAACATGTTACATTTCCGAAGTGATAAGCTTATTCATATGATCTTAGTTTGTGTTTTTTCGTGTTTTTTCGGGGTTTGATGCTGCCTGATTTCTTCTAGCACGAAAGCAGTGATTGTACATCATTGCAAATTGTCATAAATATAATTATAACAGCATTGATAACTCGTGAATGATGGAATCCCCGAACGATTATGCTACTTCCACTGATACGAGGTGTCATGCATATATCACATAGTTCTATATGTAGCCAAATGGCGACGGAAGGATATGTGGGGACAACATTATATAATTACGACTTTTCAATCACGCTCTATTTGACACTGGAGAGATAATCAGTGATTTATTTATTTAATATTTCCAAATGAAATCGTCATACTATTACATAATTGGTACCGCACGAATGAGAGATTCTTCAATGGTTATGCTATTGTGACCACGCTATTCAACTGAAACTGATACACGATGTCTTAATCATATAGGCCTATATACGTGGTTATATTCGTAATGTCGTATAATATTATTGGCTCTAATAAACGTTCTTTATTTGTTTCAGAACGGGTCGAAGATGTGTAACTCTTTATATTGAACCATGATTATGCAATTAGTACTTCCGATTTCTAACTAAAACAGTTAGCATTTTCATAGAATACGAAGGATCTTTTCTGTCAATGGCATTTTATGCAATAGGGCAGGGGTAGGTTTTTGAGTACATCTAATAACAAATTGATTATGATTCGTTTTACGGTAATGCGCGTAGTGTTCTCTTATCCTGCAAATAGATTTTGTGGAACAGGGCCTGGCGGAAATTTCATGTAGTGTACGGTAACATATAAAATGTAATTTGAGGCCGGTTTAAACCATGTGCGCAAAAGTGAAGAGTTCAGATTTGTTCACGTCATACGTGGCTGTGTCTATATATTAAAATATCCCGACATAAATAGCAATAATATATATACATATATCCGAGTACTAGTAGGCCTATATATGTCTTAGCATATATTTAGTAGACATATTGTCACCTCGGTTCCAATTTGTCATATTTTGCTGGATCTCTCATGCCAACAAATCGACGTTGAAGTCAGTGAAGGGCACACACCGATACCGTTAGCAACAAGCACGCCACAAAGACAGAATAATAATGTGACACGACACCATACAGCAATAACCTTAACTAGTGTGTGCCAACCAGAAATAATCATAATAAATCGCGTAAATACCAAAATATAACGATGAAAGCAAAATAGTGTCATTTCTACTCAATAATGTAGGGTAATTTGCATACGTGTGTGCTTATATTGAATAATAACGTTGACATACATTCAAAAATCTATGCATATACTCCGAATATGGTCGATATTTGCCGTATTGATCAAGGCGATGTTTGGAGAAGAGAAGTGTAGCGTATCAATTATCGGAACATGAGAAAAGTAGCGTGCCTAAAATCTGAAACGTAGCGTATGTGTATTGGTTTCAAATCATTTTTTGCTATATAAACGGGCAATATAAGTGGAAATTTTATGACATCACAAATGTAGATATGCAGAACAAAATATATCTCGCATCAAAACGTCCAGCTGTATCTTATTCACAGAAGGGATTGAGTTTGTTGTGGGATTTTACAAATGAGCACCCAAAAATCGAGCGATAAATGACTATTGTGTTACAATTAAGGAACAGTTCTGTGTTATAGTAAGGTACAAATCATTGTTAAAGCAGTCCGATCACATATGTTAATTGTTTTTTCAGAAATAATTTATGAATACTGAAAAAACATACCATTTTGGCGAAAATATGCTGATTTCCATACCATTATCGGGTGTGAAGCGTAGCAAATCGGAATGTGCCGCGCAGCGTTTATCGGAGAGAGGCGCGGTTCTCGTGCAACATATGAAACCCCGTGTCAGTGATCTCTCTGTTCTGGTCTGTTTGCAATTTTTCGTCCAGAGCCCTTGATCGATTTCAACAAAATTTGGTGTGGTGCCTCGGGGTACCCCGGCAGAACTAACCTCATATATTGAAATAGAGCAATGAGCTGCATATATTGGCAAAACTTTCTAATATATATTGACGAGAGAAATGAGCTGCATAGACGTCCAAAATAACTACATAGAATGACAAATTATAGCTGCATACAATTACAAAGTAGCTGCATATATTGACTAACTAACCACATATATTGACAATGTAGCTGCATAAAATGGAAAATTAGCTGCATATATTGACTAACTAATCGCATCATATATTGACAAAGTAGCTGCATATATTTTTGACTAACTAACCACTTATATCGACAGAGTAACTGCATAAAATTGCAAATTAACTGCATATATTTACTAACTAACCACATATATGTAGAATATAGTGTCGTCGCTTAAACTGTTAAATGTCCGTGAGAGGGATTTGAGCATTTATTGGGCGACGCAGTGCCGAATCCAATAGATGCCTATAATCCCCCCAAGCGGACATGAACAGTTTAAGCGACAACAATAGCTACATATTTTATTTATCCATCGCACACACAGGTATTTGGCCAAAAAAGAAATTGGCCAAAAAAAAAATATATATATCTCATATATATGTTGAAGACCTCTGTCTGTATGTATGTTTGTTTGTTTGTCTGTCTGTCTGTCATTTATACAAATCTACGATTCTCGACCGATCGGGACGAAACTTGGTACGTGTCTGTAGTTTGACCAGGCGGTGAACGTTGTCGTATTGGCGAGCCCGTGCGGCGCCCGCTTCGCGCATGCGCAGACGAGATCTCGGAAACGGGTGGAGCTATCGACTTGAAATTTGGTATGTGAATGTATCTTGCCCCGGATACGAATTTTATCGGGTCGCCGAGCCCGTGCGACACCAGCTTCGCGCATGCGCAGACGAGATCTCGGAAACGGGTGGAGCTATCGACTTGAAATTTGCTATGTGAATGTATCTTGTCCCGGATACGAATTTTATCGGGTCGCCGAGTCCGTGCGACGCCAGCTTCGCGCATGCGCAGACCAGATCTCGGAAACGGGTAGAGCTATCGACTTGAAATTTTGTTTTTGAATAGCCCGGACAACGTCGGGCTCATCGGCTAGTCTCATATATATTTTGAAGACCTCTGTCTGTCTGTCTGTTTGTTTGTCTGTCATTAATACAAATCTACGATTCTCGACCGATCGGGACGAAATTTGGTACGTGTGTGTAGTTTGACCAGGCGGTCGTCGTTGTCGTATTGGCGAGCCCGTGCGACGCCCGTGCAGTGCATGCGCAGACGAGATCTCGGAAACGGGTGGAGCTATCGACTTGAAATTTGCTATGTGAATGTATCTTGCCCCGGATACGAATTTTATCGGGTCGCCGAGCCCGTGCGACGCAAGCTTCGCGCATGCGCAGACCAGATCTCGGAAACGGGTGGAGCTATCGACTTGAAATTTGGTTTTTGAATAGCTATCGACTTGAAATTTGGTTTTTGAATAGCCCGGACAACGTCGGGCTCATCGGCTATTCTCATATATTTTGAAGACCTCTGTTTGTATGTTTGTCTGTCATTGATACAAATCTACGATTCTCGACCGATCGGGACGAAACTTGGTACGTGTGTGTAGTTTGACCAGGCGGTGGACGTTGTCGTATTGGCGAGCCCGTGCGGCGCCCGCTTCGCGCATGCGCAGACGAGATATCGGAAACGGGTGGAGCTATCGACTTGAAATTTGGTTTTTGAATAGCCCGGACAACGTCGGGCTCATCGGCTAGTCTCATATATATTTTGAAGACCTCTGTCTGTCTGTTTGTCTGTCTGTCTGTCTGTCATTAATACAAATCTACGATTCTCGACCGATCGGGACGAAACTTGGTACGTGTGTGTAGTTTGACCAGGCGGTGGTGCGACGCCCGTGCAGCGCATGCGCAGACGAGATCTCGGAAACGGGTGGAGCTATCGACTTGAAATTTGGTATGTGAATGTATCTTGCCCCGGATACGAATTTTATCGGGTCGCCGAGTCCGTGCGACGCCAGCTTCGCGCATGCGCAGACGAGATCTCGAAACGGGTGGAGCTATCGACTTGAAATTTGCTATGTGAATGTATCTTGCCCCGGATACGAATTTTATCGGGTCGCCGAGCCCGTGCGACGCAAGCTTCGCGCATGCGCAGACCAGATCTCGGAAACGGGTGGAGCTATCGACTTGAAATTTGGTTTTTGAATAGCGCTGGGTAGAGCTATCGACTAGCCCGGACAACGTCGGGCTCATCGGCTAGTCTCATATATATTTTGAAGACCTCTGTCTGTATGTTTGTCTGTCTGTTTGTCTGTATGTTTGTCATTAATACAAATCTACGATTCTCGACCGATCGGGACGAAACTTGGTACGTGTGTGTAGTTTGACCAGTCGGTGGACGTTGTCGTATTGGCGAGCCCGTGCGGCGCCCGCTTCGCGCATGCGCAGACGAGATCTCGGAAACGGGTGGAGCTATCGACTTGAAAGTTGCTATGTGAATGTATCTTGCCCCGGATACGAATTTTATCAGGTCGCCGAGCCCGTGCGACGCCAGCTTCGCGCATGCGCAGACCAAATCTCGGAAACGGGTGGAGCTATCGACTTGAAATTTGGTATGTGAATGTATCTTGCCCCAGATACGAATTTTATCAGGTCGCCGAGCCCGTGCGACGCCAGCTTCGCGCATGCGCAGACCAGATCTCGGAAACGGGTAGAGCTATCGACTTGAAATTTGGTTTTTGAATAGCCCGGACAACGTCGGGCTGGGTAGAGCTATCGACTTGAAATTTGGTTTTTGAATAGCCCGGACAACGTCGGGCTCATCGGCTAGTCTATTATATATTTTGGAAGATCTGTCTGTGTATATGTCTGTGTGTGTGTTCGCGATGAACTCGAAAACGGCCGACCCGATTTCGATGAAACTTCGTGTGTGAGGGTGCTATCGGTCGGGAAGTGGCATAGGCATATTCATTTTCAGATCCGAGGTCAACTTTTCACGTGCCGAGGTCAAATCTGTTTTTACGCTGTGTTACGGGACTTTCATTTGAGTTCGGTGCTTACAAATCGATTCGAAACAGCGCGAATAATAAAATGCCAGTCATAATAATGATACTGTGAGAATCTTTCGTGTTTCCTCTTTCCAACGATATATAATGCGTATG